>CM067353.1:67286808-67504995 GCA_034190875.2 Urechis unicinctus | reverse complement strand
AATGAGCTCTTGTTAACTTGCTGCCAGTTTCTTAATAAAGCAAGTACTGCGAAACTGCGTGTACGCCATCGGTTGCTGGGCTTTCAATGTGAAATGGCTTGGTCGCTGCTGCTTGAGATGCTAGCGTGGAGTGGGTGTGTTGATAGAGAGCTTATGGAGGGCCAGAAGGAGTATCGCCGGAAAGTGACAATCATACAACAGCGGCGAACCTCTACTAGCGAAGAGGACGAAGTTAGTCGCATCAGTAGCAAGGTAACGTTCGTATCAGCCGTATGTAACGTTCTCAGTCGTATCAGTTGGTATGTAACGTTCTTATTCGTATAAGTCGTTATGTAACGTTCTAAATAGCATCAAATACGAGATTCGTCGCTGCGTCTATCGAAGGCACGCATGATAGAAGTGTGATTGTACTTATGTATATTTAAAGATTAAGTATATAAATAAAAAATAAGGAGCAGGGGCGGACTGACCAATCCCTGGTGGCCTGGAATCACTTGGTAAAATGGATGCCCGGGTCCCGATTCCGCTGTTGATGAGGAGAACCAGAAGTTGTCTCCAGCATCAACACGAAAACGCAGCCTGATATCGAGCAGTAGTTTATCACCCTGAAAGATGCTGATCAAATTGACACTCGGTTAACAAAGGTGCGTTAATCGACTGATCCCTGCAGGTCTAAATGTTCGAGACGGAAGGTAACTGGCAATTGTGGGTGTGCGGTGGTCTGGAAACTTGTTTGTTCTTCTCCAGTTTCTATCATAATTTGCAAAATCTTGAAATGGGGATTGACAAAAGTGCTGATTCGCAGTAATCGTCCTAAGCAATAAGTCTAAATGTCAGGACAATCCCATTTAGCGTTTATTCTCTTATTTCTCGATTCGAATTAGCAAGTCACATCAAACATCGAAAAACACAGCCATTTCTCGCTTAGCATAAACGAAAGGAAGATGAATAAGCTGGGACCGCCTTTATATATAGCTTTCTTCACTTTAAGCATGGTTTTAATCTGAAATACAGATAATATGTGTCGTAACGTGGTCCGTGGTGTTGAGATGCTCACGCTACGCACTTGTAGTAAGTAAAAGAATCGAACTCCAGATGTAGGGTTAATAACAACTTGAACTTTATTTAACTGTTTTCAACTTTCGAATTTCAGATGTAACTTAGCCTAAACTTAAGAGAGAGAAGTGTTGAGCTCGGAGGCCAGGAGAGAACTGATTTTGAAATATAAGTTGCTTCCCTCTACGACTAAGGCACGCCATCCCAATTCTCATGGGACATGCTGTAGCCAGGTCTGTGAGGGCTGGGGCTAACGGGTGTTGCCTGGGCAGGAAGGTCATGTGGCTCTGGAATATGGGGTATGTATGAGGAGAGGGGGGAAGTGGCAGGTGACATGTAGGTCACTTGTGGATCTGGGAAACTGGGGCGTATAATTAATATAAGCTGTTGGGGGTTACTCCATCAACTGATGACTGGGAGGGTACGTTATGATGAAGGGCAGGTTTGTTATGAATTTGGCACTCAACATATACATGTACATTTTATATATTTATGTACCTCACACGTTATGATAAGATGTTGCCATCAGACCCACATGATATTTCTTCTCCCTGCTCTGTCTGAGGTTCAGCTTCTTGTCTTGAAATGTGGTCGTAGTATCCTACCAATCTCATATTTATGAAACAAATTCCAACAAATGTCAGACGTTATGATATTGTATTGAGTGTGCAGGTGAGTTCGTTGCTCTTGGCAACCAATGCTGTTAAGAAGGCCCCGGAGACTGGTGATGCTCCGGCCGAGCAGGGTGCGGAGCAGATCAAACTGGCGAACATGAACCGCAAGGTGCTGCCCTCAATCGGACTTCACCTCCTCAAAAGTTGGCAACATCTTATCATAACGTGCGACGTACATAAATATATAAAATGTACTCATAAAACAAATGTATATTATCTGTATTTCAGATTTAAAGTGAGGAACGTTATATATAAAGGCGGTCCCAGCCAGCATCTCTCGTATTCGTGTCCGTCCGTAATGGGAGCATTCTCGTACTGCACATACCTAAACTCCACCCTTCATTGGCCATACCGACGTGAGTCATTTGACCAACTCACGAGCTGACGACACTTGAATGAGACCCCTCGAAGGCCGCGCGGTCGCTCCGCTTAAGGAGACCACAGGCAATGATAGTTCCAAGTATTTCAACCACAGGCAGTGAATATTGTAATTGAGATATGTAATTGTCTTCGTTCATTCAATGACGGTGCGGATAAAGGTCAGATTGACACAATATAGTCAACTAAGTGCATCGGGAATCCTCCTGTTTGCTGTAAACTACGGTCACATTGCAATATTCATATACCATGTTAAGATTGAACTGGTTCGTCACCGCCTCGATAATTTTACCTGTTGAGCCGTGTAAACTGGTCAGTGTAAACTGGTGAACAAAGCCTCGTCAGTGTAAACTCCTGAACTATGCCTCGTCAGTGAAAGCTATAGAACCATGTCTCATCGGTGTAAGCTGATGAACAATGTTTTGTTAGTGTAAGCTGTTGAACAATGCTTTGTTGGTGTAAGCTGCTGAACCATGCCTCATCAGTGCGAGCTGTTGAACAATGCTTTGTTGGTGTAAGCTGTTGAACCATGCCTCGTCAGTGCAATCTGTTGAGTCGTGGATCCTTGCCTCATCCATTCCATATCCTGAACTATGCCTTGTAAGTGCAATCTTAAACATATTTCGTGTACGCAGCAGAACGATGCCCCGCAAGAGTACGAAGCTGTACCATGCCTCGTCAGTGTTTAATACTGAACCAGGCCTCGCCAGTGAAAGCTGTTGAACCATTCCATTGTAAATTGCTCAACCATGCCTCGTCAGTGTAAACTGCTGAACCATGCCTCGTCGGTGTAAACTGCTGAACCATGCCTCGTCAGTGTAAACTGCTGAACCATGCCTCGTCAGTGTAAACTGCTGAACCATGCCTCGTCGGTGTGAGCGGTTGAACCATGCCTCGACAGCAGTTTACACCAAAGAAGCACGGTTCAGAAGTTTACACTGCCTCAATATTAAGGGCTGCCTAATTTCCAGTTTCAGTCGTCAAGAATATCATTTCGTTCCATGCTGATTGATGTGCCCTGATTATTTGTACACAAATGAAACGATAATGGCAGGGTTTGTGTTAATAGATGCTTGTAAGTTCTGTCCCAGTTGAAGTAGAATAAAAAGAAGCAATGCCGCCGGACATTCTGCACTCTCATTCATGTGACTAATCAATCGTCATTAAATACAACATATTTTACACCGGCAAATACAGGTACTGACGCGATAGCAGCCACGCCTTTTATAACGAGGCATGGAGACTTTGGTAGACGGTGATTTGAAAGCGGCGACATTTGTGGTCTACATTAAGTTCAGAGGCCTCACCAAGTCATGGAAAAAAACCACCTCAATGTTCTTCTTCGTGCAGTCTGGTATTGCTTCTCGTATGCATCAAACGATAACTGGGTAATCTACATGCAGCGAACCCCATTCGAGAATTCCACAAAGATATCGACATCGAAATAGACATGAATTGTTGCCTTCTGCTTCCAGTGATATCTACATAAAGAAAACCAAATAAGATACCGACATTGGAATGGACAAGAGGTGTTGGTTGTCGCGCCTTATATAGTGTCATGCACGATGATGATGCTTTTGCAAAACACTATGTCAGTAGAAACTCTTTTCTATTTTAAGTGAAACTTTACACGAATCATTGTTAATGCAACTTTTCAAAACGCTTACGCTATAAGTTTTGACACGTGATATATCACATTGCTCACTGGGAGAAGACGATTACGTGTGAGCTACTTAAGTGGGTTGGTTTAAAAAAATTGAGTGAATTTCACTTTATACAGAGGTCATTAGCATGAGTTCAAATGCGGGATTGGCGTTTTCTGTAACCTGGATAAAATTTGGGAGTTTAGAATTTTTTAAATGCTATAGAAATTAAACGAAGTCGTTGTGTAGGCATAAGCTGGGGGTTGAAGGGTAGAGGGGTAGCGACTAGAGGTTTAGGGTAAGGTGTGATAGATAGAGTCTGGGAGCGGAGGGGTAAGAGCTGGGGGTCTAGGAGTAAGGGCTGGGGGTTGAGGGCCGGAGATGAGGGGTAGGGGGTTGGGGTTGAGAACATTTAGTGATCATTAAATTAAGTGTGATGAAGTTCGTCGACATATTAAATTGATTGCAATGATATATTCTTTGCCATGCGTATGGACAATCACATCTCCTATTTAATAACCAATAAATATTTAACGCAAGAGACTTTTTGTTCAAATATTTGGTTTGCTGAGACGTTAGTGTGAGCAACTAAACCATACTTGACAACCTATGATGCTTAGCATCGCCTTGAGACTGAAACCCAAGAAACCATTCGGAACCAATGTTAGGCAATGAAAAATGCATTACCAGTGACAGGTATTGATGCAAGCCTCCCCGGTAGAAGCTACTGAAGCATGCCTCCCCGGTATAAACTAATGAAGAATGCCTCCCCTGTATAAACTAATGAAGCATGTCTCCCAGGTATGAGCTAATGAAACATGCGTCCCTATGTCCCGCCAATCAAAGCTGCTGAGACTTCGTTTGCGTTCTTGTTGTTTCCCAGATGTTGTAGTTATCACTTATTGCGCATGGTGGTCCTATTTCCCTGTTCACTTAAGGAGTGTGAATTTCTAGGCTATGAATTTATATAAATGATGATAATTATGCCACAATGGGCTAACCATATTGACGCAAACGATTATTGTAGGTCAACAGCCTGATCATTAACAGGTACAAGACGCTCTATAAAAACACGTGAACACCAATATTGAATCTGATAACCACAGCTAAATGTTCCTATCTATCATGAGATGCTTTGATCTCTATATCAAAGAGTGATTACTGTTGTGCCCTTTGAAACACTCAACATATATATATATGTATATATGGGTGCGGTCATCAAAGGTAGCGTAAACAAGATATATTACCGAGTTATATCATGAAAACGAATCCCTGATGATTGTAGGGCGTTTAATGAAATTGTCACCTCGGTTGACGGTTGTGAACGCGGCGTGACCCAAGACTTGTTTTGAAATTCTTGGTGACGTCAATGCTGTATGGCGAGTCATTTGATCATTCTAACAGTGCAGGGCGTTTGATCCGTAAATCAGTTGATTTTTAGACAGAATGACGTCATATAACACGCTACACTTGATACTTGATGGCTCGAGCTTTTATAAGTCTTCGTTGCTTTTCAAAATATTCCATGTATCAATAATGGACGACAAATTTATGTACTTATTTGATTACGGCAACGCCTTTTATAATGGTGGGAGGTTGGCGACTTTGGGAGGCGGTGGCAGAGAGCGGGCTACCGTGATGGTCTTTATTGAGCCCCAAATACATTGATGCCTTGGGCGGATCCAGAACTGAAAATAATGGGTTAAGGGGAGGTGAGGGTGGGGAGAAAACCCCATATTCCCGAAAACGATTTGCGAGGCGCGTAGAAGTGAAGGAGGCGAGGGACGATTGGAGGGTGCTTACAAATATTATGATTTTTTTTCAATCAGGTCAGGATGGTGCTGTTTTCTCCTGTATTAAAAAGCACATTCATTATGATTACTGCGCCCAAAATTTCGGGCGTCACCATCCCCCCCCCCACCCCATCCCCACCCCTATCCATACTCTCCACACACACACACACACACACACACACACACACACACACACACACACACACACACACACACACACACACACACACACACACACACACACACACACACACACACACACACACACACACACACACACACACACACGCATATGGATGCTAGTGATGACCTTGGAACAACTCGACCATCCTACAAACCACTGTTAAGGCCAATCTCATTTTTATTCATAGCGCATCATTGCATAAATCCTCATGAAATGAATTCTTCTCAAAATGTATATTTTAGAAACGTATACACTGACACATTCAATATCGAATTCGTCATTACAAATACACTCAAAGTGTGATAAAGAGAGAAAAAACAAGGTCGTCTACTTTGACCTGTGTTACTTACAGGAAGTTGATCCTTGGTAAACAACATTCAATGCATACCGTCCGTCATGGTGCATAAAATCAGAGGTTCGCATAATACGAGCATTTATATATGCTGCACTACATGTGGGGGTCAAAGCATGCCAAGTGATACCCCACAACACCCCGCTTATACCGTCTGGATAGTGTGTCTATGATAATCATTTAAACACCCCATGGCTTCACGGTAACAATTGAAACTAACATTCAGAAAATGTAACTTTTCTATGCTTTATTGTCATAATATAGCGAAATTCACATATTTTCCTCGAAAGGCCCGTATCCCACATGCGGAGTCAATGTAACCTTGGTGTTGGCCATCTTTTCTCGGAAACATACTCAGGCGAGTTCGGCATAGCCAAATATTTTAAGAAAATGACCATCATCCCCCATAAAAAAAGGTTCATTGAGGGTGTGTCGATATATGAACTCATTGAGAGAGTATTTGGTGAAAGGTGTGGCAAAATATTGGACGTATGAGTGTTTCACAGAAGCGTGATGTTGTTGTTATTTCAAATTAAAGCCGTTTGATATACTGTACGCCCAGAAGATTGCAAAAGGAATGCTTGAGGTTTAAGAAAAAGAGGCGTGTTCCCTGAACTGGAGATAGTACTTGTCACGTCTTGCTCACGTGACGACAAGCGAGAAACGCCACGAGTTGAAAAACATTAATTCAACATCTGTTCAAAAGAATGCGGAAATTTTGGTTGTGAAACATCGAACGAGAAAAATCCTAGCACGTCATGAATATGATGGATCAATACTTAGTCCTTTGTGTTCGGATCAACAAGTGTGAATATGGAGTCTTACCATTGTGCCAACAATGACTCATGGCACGATATTGCGGAATGGTTTATAGTAGAGGGAATAAGCGCGCCGCGATAGACCTACCTGGTGACCGATGTCCAGTCACTGACCACAGGCATCCACAGCTCACACTGACTACAGAATGAGTCACGGTTTTTCCCATTGAAAATATCACGATATAGATTGGTTGGAGTGTGACTCGGTGCAACCTTCGTGTGATTAGTCATAGCGTGTTTACAAATTGACCATATATGATGTTAAACCTTCTGACGAGTTGACACTATTGCATGTTTCTTCTCGCCCATACATTCGCAATCGTTTAACCGGCGTTCATTCCTCTTTCCACGAGGGTCCCCCACTCATTTTAGCACCTGTCAAATTAGTGTCGCATGAAACACAGGCCTCTTGACAGTTCTTGGGCATCGAATGTGAGAAGGTACTCGACGATTCATATTTCCTACTCATTTTTAAGATCAATGGGCGTTAGTGTGATCAGGCGTGTCCTACATTTGGTGATACAAAGTGGGACGTCATCTCGCTGATAACGGTCTTCAATGGCTCCTTAACACATTTACCATGACACATTTTCTCGCTGGCAATCTAGTCATGTCTGGGAGGTATTATCTTGGCCACCACTAGTAGGATATATATCAGACATGGTTATTTAGAGAATCACTGGGGCTATGATTTTTGTTGCCTTTTAGTTAGCGCTTGCGGTGCCAACCAGTGCCCAAAGTAGTGAACGCGTTACTCGTAGGCCACGATCATATTCTTGAGTCGTTCAAAAATGAGACTAAATGATCAAATATGCCGCACTCAACGAATCGGTCATAAAAAGGCAGGAAGCGGTCACTCCTTGGAAAATGGTAATGGATCGCAGACTTGAATTCTTGACATAAAAGATAGAATCATTCAGATAACTGGGTTGTTTTATTATACAGTGGTTCCGAGAAGGAAATGTCTATTTATAGAGCGTTACACAGTGGACCAACATTCTCGCGTGAACAGTCACTGTGTATATGGGTTGCTGTAAACCGGAACCGGCTACAGCATGATCACTTTCGTGGAAATGTAGGCCAACTTTTGGCCGAATCGCAACGCAGGCTTTTGCGCGCGCTGCTCAGGAATTCATTAACATAACTGAGTGTTTTCAGCGAACTTCCACGTGATTGGTTGAAACCTCGCTCAGCGTAATTATAATAATTTATGAAGTCTGTGCAGGGGTTTATATATTCGTGGCTTCACGTCTGCTGCCATTGATACACTGGAGCAAGAAAACGGGTATCTAACCGTGGTACTAACAAGGCGGTACATTGAATTTAACAACATTTCTCAACATGACTCTGGGATTAGATGAGCAGTTTTTGACTTCTGAACAGTCACAGTCCGAGGATGGCGTGTACGTGCCTCGACCTGACCAGGCTGATCCCTTGCCCAAAAGAACAGGTCGGGTGGAGCTCACACAAGACATCAAAGGGAGGCGCGTTAAAGTTACCGTAGTTCTCAAAGTTTACTGCAGCACATTCGGGAGATACGCTGTGGTGGCTCAAGATCGCCTTCCACTGGTCAAAGACTGTGGGTTTATCAATCTTCGCTCATGCAGCATCGTTAGAACCGAATCGGGATTCAAAATAATCCCCGCCGATAGCGAACGACTACCTTTGGAGTTCCGTATAATAGAGGGGGATGGCGAGGCGTGGTATAGTGTACTCGACCCTCATTGTGAGGACGCCATTCTCCCGGAATCTACGACTTGTACAGTGTCATCTGCCATCGACATACCGCGTGACATTAGTCACGTCCGGGATCGATCACGCAGCCCGTTATCCAGACCGTTCCCCGCCCGTGGTTCCCCAGGTTCGACCGCTCTTCGACACCCTGGACTTCCATCTCTGTCTGAAGACGACGGCGAGGAAGTGTAGGAAAGAACAACCTCTCGTCATCGCACATCTCTAGTCACCTAAGTGCTAACTTATGAAAGAGACTGATATATATGTACATGTAGCACATGCTGGTTTGTGTGTTCATGGAGCATTTCATCACGTTGACCCATTCATTGACTGTTGCCCTATCAACTGGTTGACGTTCGACCAGTATAATTTATTCACATTATGTGCATATCATTAAGCTACACTTGACTGAGTATAAAAATGCACTTTCATTGTTTGCATGCTATACTAGGAGCTACTTGTTGATTGTATAATCTAGGCTGTGTCCGTTTCACCAGTTCACGCGGGAATGGAACGTGAACGCGTCTATTTTAAGCAGTCACGTGATTATATGATTCAGCTGCACGTGTTTGTTTTTTTGTTTAGTCCTGCGAGTTCAATAAATCTATATTTGGAAAAAAGAGTCAATTATTTCCTTCACGTGAGCGATAGGGTTACATGTGACACCAGACGACAAGATGGTTTTATGGGGAACTCTGAGCTATGGAGTTGTGCATACAAGATGCAACTGTGTAGATCAGTCTAATTGATACGTAATGGCTTATCTGTGTTGTTTATCAATTTTGAAATGCGCAGGTAACTCGCTCTGCATGTTACGAACCAAGGTGTATAACTATAGCCACATGTTCGATGGCTCAGACAAAGTCAACAGCCGTTTGCTAGAAATGTTACTTTTTGTCAAGCGTTTTACGCGAGCAAGCCAAACAAATGAATCAGTCTTCCGAAACTCTTCAAAGAATAAGTGCTGACAGACCTATACAATTCCCAGCACTGCTTTTTTTCTCTATCAGTATTTCGTATGTTGTGACGGAAGATAAAAATCGTGAGGCGGAAATATGACTAACACGTGTTACGGGTCGAGCAAAACAATCCGATACATGGTTCAGCTCATGTTTACATGGATGGGCGTGTCCTATCGAGGGCGTTAACAGGTCATGAGATCATGGATGACCATATATGGTAAATCAAGCTTCGCGTCTTGGTCTGGCGAAGCGGGCTCAAGGTTTTGTTCGATTAGTTGACTGCTTGTTAAAAAAACGGGCATTCCTTTTTTGTTGACAATCTACGCGAGTAATCTGTGCGAGGGGTCGGACAAAATGCATTCGGCTGCATGATTGGGCAAATCATTTACGTTTCTGAGCCTCCTGAGGGTCAATTGTCGTTTGACCCTAAAATACTTTTAAAACTTGTTCACAGCCAATTTCTTCAATAAATGACAGCTTTCTTGAGCAAATCATTACATAACGCCATTGATTTATATTTAACAGCAACGATACAATTTGATTTATGGCAAGAAAAAGTCTTCTTTCCACACATGTAGTACACGACAGGCATATGAATTATACACTACTTTTCAGTTGTTAAAAAAAATATTAGCCTCGCGCGTTTATCCACTAGTACGCTATGATCAAATCGTTAAAGCTGATAAATGGTCGAACAGCTCTGTTTACACATTATGACCAATTGATTTGCCACCATAACTCTAAGGGTTGGCCTGCCCAGTCGTCTCCTGCCATTTGTCTACAAAATGGTTACATATTTTACAAGGTATCAAATATATTCGA
This sequence comes from Urechis unicinctus, assembly GCA_034190875.2. Taxonomy (NCBI): domain Eukaryota; kingdom Metazoa; phylum Annelida; class Polychaeta; order Xenopneusta; family Urechidae; genus Urechis; species Urechis unicinctus. Next base: position 67,494,579 of record CM067353.1, on the reverse strand, counting down.
TAACACATCAATAGGGGTCGGTGGTAGGATATAATACTTTAACTAATCAAAGTCGGCATGCGGAAGTAACATCCGGGTCATCAAATTGTTTCATAACGTGTGAAACATGATTGTCTAATACATTATGAAACCCGGAAAACTGTTCGAATTGTTTGTTGTTGTTGAGGAATGCCGAAACACTCGGAAGCTCAGAGCGATAATCTTACACAAATGTTGGACTGTCCTTGTGTTACGGGTGTATTGATGTTATGCAGCTGTTAACTGACACACCTGTTACGCGATTTGGGCTTCATTACTGGATGCCAACCACAAATATCTCATGTGAACTTACTAAAATCACAAAACATTGCCATTGGCATTGGTACCCATGACTGCATGAAACTAAAGGTCTACCTCTAGTACCTGTGACTGATAGCCCTACAGACAACGTCAGGTTTTATAAACTTGTTCAGGAAGTGCAGCAGCATCTCCCGTACTTGGTTCGGAAGAGCTAATGACTGCAGTTGGAGCCGACACCAGGTGGGAGTTAATTACTAGACCGAAAAATAATTGCAAGCAATATTGCTCCGTCGTGTATGTGTACGGGTCAAACATACGTCATTTTTCACGTGCGTGCAGGCCTATCCCCTAGGAAGTTTACTGGGCTATAGTCTTTATCCAAATTACAATAATGTCATATATTCTTACACTATTCTTAGCCACCCACACCCCCCGAGTTGTCGCTCCTAGATCAATTTTAATGAACAAAGTTGTCAGCAGTGTGACTCAGCATTTTCCCCATCTATTTATGATGCGACCTAGTGCTGTTCCCATGCCAGATATAGTATTCCATGACTCGACAATTTCCCAAGCGCCTATATAATTAGCCCCGGTCGGACGTAATATACACATATACGACGTCTTGCAGGGCTACTGCTTGGTGAAAAGCAACTTCTCAACACAGCCAGGTAATATCAAGATTGGAATACCCTAACTAAATTCTTGAAAGTTGCATTTAAATCTGAGCTGGGTATTGCAAGAGTTACACCAAAATGAATACCTCACTTGTTGGATAAATCCAGTGTAATGATAAGTCAAATAGTTTAGGTTAAGAAGGGTGGCCTGGAACATCATATATGTGAGTATGACGATTGATATTGTTGTGGATTAGATTGGCATTCCCATCATTCACGTATGACACTAAGTCAACATATATAATAATCTTGTACCAACTTGAGATCCTTCAATGTTTGGCTGTCACTCAGATCCACCTTTCCCTCCTCCACATTGCTGTCAGTTGTGACATTACTGACTACGTTAAGGATCACTGTACAAGCTCATTCCCAACCCGAGGACCTAGCGTGTCAGCCAGGAGACATATCACAGAGACACAGTAATCTGCTACAGGGGGAAGCTTACAGGTGTGATATGAGTAGCAGGAAAGTCATTAAGTCTGTGCTCAGCGTGTGGCGTGATGAGGGCGTCGGCGCTCGTGTACGACGGAGCGTCGGCACTCAGTCGGTGGGTTTTAATTGGAAAATATATATTCCAATGTTTTTTTTATGTTTATTTACACCACTATTTATGTGTTAATATGGTTAGATTCAATGTGAGGGCCAGGTTGATTTAATCAAATATTAGCCATTGGGCATTTTGACACTTGACAGTTAATCACATAATTCACTACCCCTATATCACCTTCTGTTTCGAAATCAATCTCAAATTCCAATATTCACTATTCATGATGCAACTATTAAATCACTTTCGATTTGAAAAATGACCTCAACTGCCTGATTTCCCTCTGTGTCCTCATGTGATGGGCTCTGTATCTCATAGTCCACCATTTTATCAGACCTTTACAACTCTGTAGGACCTCTAATCCTTACATTGCTCTGTTTGTGTTTCCAGCTACAGAATCTTGACCCCTTCCTCATGCTAGATGAGTTTGAGGGTGAGGCACCAGCCGGCTTCCCTGACCACCCACACCGAGGCTTTGAGACAGTAAGTTGATCATGTAGGGTACACACACTCATCTGCAAAGGGATCCTCATCTAACTCTGTCATCCACCAAGTCAAGGTCACCTAGTACCTGGCTGCGGCCCCTGTTTACATCTTAATGACATTCAATACTGGCAGGGTGAGAAGTGTAGCGGAACCCCCGGAGTCTGGGACACAGACTATCATCTACCGGTGTTATATACAAATCTCCATGTTATTGTGTCAACGTGGCTGCCTTCACGTGCGACTATCTGACAGAAGCCCTCATTTACATTAGTGTAGTTTGTACTGTGAGCTTATAATTCAGAACCCTGTATTACAAAACCTTTTTTGATCATCTCTTGTAGATTGTTTAAATGTAGAGGCTATTGAATTATTCTGATGGAATTTGTTGTTACTGTTCAGGTGACGTACATGTTGAAGGGCGCAACCCGTCATGAGGATTTTTGTGGACATGCTGGTATCATAAAAGCTGGTGATCTACAGGTGACATACATATATCATACGTGGATGAATTCATCCCATAGCAATTGTATGATAGATTTATCAACAAAATATATTATCACTTATTGGGTTTTTTCAGTGGATGACAGCAGGGCGGGGTATTGTTCACTGTGAAATGCCCTATGGTGAGGAAAAGGGGCATGGACTACAACTATGGGTAAATCTGAAGTCGGATCAGAAAATGGTGGAACCTGCATACCAGGAGCTTCTGGACAAGGACATTCCCAGGGTCAAGAAGGATGGTGTATGGGTCAAGGTCATTGCTGGGGAGTCTTTGGGAATCAAGGTAAAGTTAATTTGAAATTTCGATGCAACAAATTTGGTTCCGCTGGAGAAATTCAATGCTTCCACACTAAGCATTGGATTTTGCCTTGATATGAAGAAACAGGTGATATGAATCCTGTGTGGTTTCAGTCTCCAGTATACACCCGCACACCCACAATGTATCTGGACTTCAAACTTGATCCTGGCGCCCGACTCTCCCAGGCCATCCCAGACGGCTGGACAGCGTTTGCGTACATACTGTCAGGAAGAGCTCACTTTGGTACCAGGATAACTATACCACCTCTGTGATAGCATCAACAGGGTCTTACCTGATTTGGATCATCTGTACTGGCTTGTGATCTTGCATTCGTGTTAATGATGTGTGTGTTGTGCAGGTCCTGAGGGAGACCAGCATCACGTGGAACCACATCACACCATCGTGTTGGGTGATGGTCCACACATCTCCATACACAACCAGGTCAGTGTAGCAATAGTCTGGCACCAGGAGGCATTCATCCATTGATATGATCTGAGGTACCACTCTCTCAAAGTGCGCATAGCTATGCTAAAAGGGTTCACTAGTGCCTTGGCATAAACAAACAAAGTGAACACGCTACCTGTGTGCAACGTACTGCTTGTCAAACCTAAAAATCACATGGAATTTTTTAATCTTTTCCTGGGCATTAGCATTAGCTTCAAAGTGAAGATTACCACGTCATTGATCCCATGTGCTTTTGTTGAATTTTTGGTTGCGCCACCTGTCGATGGGCATTCTGTTCACCCATTAACATACTCCATAGGTAGTCAGAGTGAGCCCTCTTAGCAAAGCTATAAGCACTTTGATTCCCTTGCAACACTTCATTTTTGTACTCAATTGCATTGACTGATCCTCAGTGTGAAAGCCCTCATGTTTATTCATGAAGCATTCATCATTGGGCAGACATCATCACTTTATGACCAGAGTTATTGTATGATTGCTGATGTTAAATCACACCCCCACACTGTGTTCATGAGGCCTTCACCCTGATATGAAGTTATTAATATATGTGTGTATGTAGGATAAGGAGGTGTGTCACTTTGTCCTGATTGGAGGACAACCCCTCAGGGAACCTATTGTACAACATGGTCAGTGTACTCTATATTGCAGGCAATATTTAAGCTCAAATATAGACATGTGGATATCCAAATAAATAATACAATTCAAGAGTGTACTATTTGTAATGGAAAAATCTAATGTAGTTGTGAATTATTGATATTGATATTATAATTTTTATTATTATAACCGCCATTATAATTATCATCATAATCATTATTTTTATAACCATCATTAATATTATTCTCTGTATAATGGTGTCTCGCACCAAATGTTGATGAAACCAAGTGTATCAATATTCTGGTGTGTATGTGCAGTGGTACTACCTAGCTGTTTCATATCAGACATACCCTGGGTCATTATAAAATGTTTGAGGTAGTGGTACCTACGGGCTACTGAGGCGAGGTTTCTTGCTACCCTTCAGTCACTGTTTTCCTTTGCAGGACCGTTTGTAATGAACACCAAAGAACAGATCAATCAGGCAATAAACGATTACAGAATGGGCTCAAATGGCTTCGAGAATGCCCGTACATGGAAATCATTTGTCTACAAGAAATGACACAAAGGAGAGTTTGGTCAGTTCAGATGATGGTTTGCTTTGTGACAGGACCCTTTGTAATGACCAGTCAAGAGGAAATAGATAAAGCTGTCCTCGACTATCGCTTCGGCAAAAACGGGTTTGAAGGGGCAGATACGTGGAATAGCTTCATTGTTCGGGAAGATGAAGTTCCATTATGATTTTGCCACATCAGTTTGATACGTGAGACTAACTATAAACTATAATGATTTATATAACATCTATGTATAAACTTTGTCTGTAGCATTTACTGCAAACGTTTAAATCTATTTGCACCTTCCCGGTATTTTGCTGATGTTGGGATGTTGACCCTTGATGCACTCCCCTTTATATGTTTATTGTGCAATATTTCCACGTTGGCTTGTCCTCTTCACTACACTAATGCAGTTGATGTGTAGAAACCTTTGAGGTTTTATTGATTTCCAAAATATGTGTCCACATATATGGTGACAAACAATAAGACTTGTACAAGACAAAGCACGGTGTATTTTGTTGTTTGTTAGTTAGCTCTGAGGAAGTTGTAAAAGTGACTTAAAGATGTGTCTACTAAGATAGAGGCATATATAATTAAAACATTACCCAATACCATTATTTAATTACTATGACATACATTGTGAGGAGATGGATGCCTTTAAAAATATTTTGTTGAACAATAAATGTGTTCTGATCCAAAAATTGCATTTTCTCTGTGTTTGCAACCGAAAGCCTTTTCTTTTTTCCTAAGCAGAGGTTACACAAGTGAATGCATGGGAAAAAGCAGCATCCTCTGCTCCGGTGAATCGTTCCTTTTGTGACAGTGAGGTACTTTTATATGGCCTGTATCCCATGCCATATTATAGTGTTTTGACTTTAAGGCTTATAAAGTTCACAATGAATGGAATGGGGATGGAGACTTTCTTTTCATCATGTATAGTAAACAACCCGATGTATGGATGATATTCCATGGAATACGACAATTCGGTTGAAAAAAAAATTGGAATGCGAAAGGACTTTGATAACATTATACAATTGTATTTATTGACAGACACGCAGGCTTGCTCTGAAAAATGAACATGATCATTCAAAGATATAACATGTATTGGTTACAAGCCAACACAGATGCCACAGCATGCACCAACTGACCGGCGGTCAGACCCTGACCACCACACACTCTCCCTTACATACCCACACACATGAAGCAAAGTAGAAGCACACTGCTCCACAAGACAATAGAATTACCTCAACATGAAGTATATATCTTTCCAGACTAGAATATATCTTATATACACAACAGAAACTGGTGTCTGTTCCATTCATAAATACAGTGAATATGGTATACTTCTCAGGACCTCTGTTAATATACAATTGACGTCACCTTGGCATCACTACATCAGTCAACGAGAGAATGTAGGAACAGAAGCTGACCGTACCCTACACTACTGTAGGATGTCACTAGGAAGCTTTCTCTGATTCTTTCAGCTAGAGGTCAAGCTTCAACCGAACAACATCACAATTCCAAGTATCTCCCATCAGTATCTTGAACTCGCTTGTCATTCTCTGATCACATACATTGGACTACTTAGTGTGCCAATCAGAGTGTACTGTTAAATATTTAGCATCTCAGAAAAACAAGATATTTAGTGGGAATTGGACTGCAATAAGTAAGTGGACTAGTGAAAAATGGCAGGACTATCATTGACAATATCTAAGAACATTATGATTATGACCCATCAGTAGTTATGAACGTTATGATTGTGACTATAAGGTTTGACCTCATGTTGACATGGCACAAGACTGCATGAATACGCAGCGAAAACCGACCAACAAAACAAACTTTTAAAAGCGATCACAAGTTGACGGAAACAATAGAGGCAGTTTTTCTCACAACGACGGCAGCTTGTCGTCACAGCGTAGACTTGACAGAGATAGACATTTGCAAGACTCAACTCTAACTTAGTCGTTTAACAAAACAGTTGTCTACAATCAACAAATCTAACAAGTAACACTTGCATTGAAGCTCTACACAAGCTGTCACCCTGCTTTTAACCTTGTCCCCCAAAACGTGAACAAGAAACGGACCAGTTCAAACCCCGCCCTTGCCCCTCACAAGCCCGCTATTCAAAACATGACAAACCTAGTCACGATTTTATCAAGTCAACACATAACTCCATACAGTGAGAATCGTAATGGACACATTTCTGTATGTAGTTATGTGCCTGTGAGTATTGTGATACAGAAACTTATACTGTGATACGAGTGCTAAATTTAATTAAGTACCGGTTTCTGAAACTGGTTGATTTCAACTCTAAGGTGAAAGATACTACATTGAACTGTAGAATAACATAGTGATGTTTGGTATTTCAATTCAGCAATATACATACATGTTTGATGACTAAAACGGTGCGGAGTTATAGTTGATTATGCCATGAAGGAGATGTGTGCGTAACGTGTGCGTGCCTGCTACGGCCCATGCCTGTATGGCATACACTGCCCCAAGTCACGATTGTACAGGACCTGGGTCCCCGCCGAGCAGTCTGTGGTGCTGGGCGATAAACAGCTTGGACGCACGAGCGGCGACGTGGCCGGACAGCAGTATGGTCTCAGTACATCTCACACCACTGCTAGCTCACTATCATATACCCCACCCCCCTGTATATGATATATATGTCATCTTTCATCAACACACAATGTACCACAGACATGCTGTCACCTTGTTGAATGTATAAACCTGATGTTTTTGGGGTCGTCAGCGAGTTCGGGGTATTCATTGACGCTGCGTATGTAGACGCCCTCCACCCCGGCCACGCGGCCCTGACTCACTAACTCCTGCCGCTGACTGGCCGTCCACTCATTGATTGTCTGTTTCTGACTCTGAACCAGTTCTCGCTCGACCATCCAAGCAGTGGATATGGCTCTACCTTTGGCGTGATACAGTATGCGAGCCCGCTCCTGCTCCGGGGAGCTGCCGTAGCGGATGTTCATCTGTGTGTGGTTAGCATGGAGTCTTATATCAACAAACCTCATCTCGTTGTTGTGGTCGTGTTTGTGAACCGACACGTTGATGCCCTCGATCATGTTTTCGGCTCGGATCGCCAGCAATCTCACGTCCTCCACGGCCTCGCTGATCGTTCCCTTCACAAAATATAACATGTCTTGCCCGTGCTGGCTCAAGTGTACGTTAACAATACTGGTGTCGTTAAGAAGGACAGTGGCCAGCTCAGCAAGTTTGTCATTGGCCGAGTCAATAACACTGACCATTAAACGCCCGGCGTACGTATACAGAAGGATTCCCTCCCCAAAAACAACATGGAGGGGTGCAAAGTGCTTAGCCACGTCTGTGATTGGCTGGAGGCTTGTCACTTTCGACCGGGGTACAGTTGATAAATCGGCGAAGATGTTCATGTCTCTGTTGAAGGCACATTCAAAGGCAGAAGTGACAGGGATGGCGCTGGGAAGGTGGCTGCTGTAAGCCGTTAGCTGGCTCTCAAGGTGGCCATCGTAGGAGACACGCGGTAAGAGCACGTCCAGGTTGTAGCCCACTTCCTTCAGCCAGTACGACACATCTAACACACACACACACGCACGCACGCCGTCATCTCTCATTCTTATATTGCTATGGCAACTGACATAATTACTTGCCCCTACCTCACCACAAATTGATGAATTTTCATCAGAATCACAATTTTTTTCTAAAGCTATAGCTACAAGGAATATCTAGAGTATGCAATGTATAATTAAAAATCAGTGGTATATCTAGAGAGATAGATTTAGTTATGTCTCACCAAAGACAGGGTCCTCTTCTGGTACGGGCGGGTTGACGAGGAAGTTGTTCTGATAGAGATTCATTATATCCGGCTGATGGACAACACGACCCACGTTGTCCACCAGGTAGGCATAGTTAGGAGAGGTCCAGCGTCCCACTGACGGGTCGTACACTCGCCCAGACAGGGAGATCAACTCTGTCATATCATCGAGAATGCCACATTTGTAGCCCAAGGCAAAATGAAATTCAGGGGCCGAGTCACCCACCTGTTTACCCAATGGGTCATAGGTCATTTGTTTCACGTAGCTTCCAACAGAATTCATGATGAGAATTGGGGATCCGATTGGATCAAGGGCAATATAAAAAAAGTCGTTATTCCGTTCCATGGCAAATAGCTTTCCTTTGTCATCATAGTATAGAATGGAGACGGTATCCTCGGCTTGGTCTAGGATGTGGGTGATGCGGTCTTTGTGACTCAGGTCGCCGTAAAAATACTGACTGGTGCGACCTTGACCTTCATCCTTCCTGGCCACCAACCGCCCCAGACCATCATAGAAGTAATAAACGTCAAACTGTCCGTTCTCGAAAGCTCGCACGAGCTGTCCGTAGGAGTTGTACTCGAACACTTCATCTTCTCGCTGCACCAAGAACCCATCCTGATCGAATATGTACGACTTCTCATCGCAACTTTCCACCTGGTTTTTCTTGTTGATCACCACTGTTTGAACGTTACTGTGATACTGAATCTTGACCACATTACTGTTTGGGTCGTACTCGTATTTGTACGTGGCTCGTCCGTTTTCTATCAACTCAACCACGTTTCCGTCTATGTCGTAAACATATTCAAATGTTTTCATGTCGCTAGAACCAATTGTTCGCCGCCATTGCTCCAATCGATTTCTATTGTCATACTTCACCTCCAGGCCGTATCTGAGGAAGCTGTTGAAATTGTACCAATCGTCAGTGTGGCGGCCGTAGTTGTCAAACTCTCGTATCAGTTCCATGTTGGCGTCGCGTATCACCTGGCGGTGTATGCGAGGATATTCAAATGCGAATGCCTTCATGTTAGTGATGCGTCCCGTGTCTGAGCTGTATGAGATGTTATAAGCACGGAACACGTGGTTGCCGATGTATGCCTCCATGGAACTCACCACGAAGCTGGAGTCGTAGTTGTAATGGAAACGTGCACTGGCCAGTCCCATTGGTGTTTTATCGTAGAGAACAGCATGCTCCCTGACCAGTGCATCACCGGGCAGGAAGACCAAGGAGCAGGCGTAGTTAAATGTCACAGAGCTGGATACATTGATAGAGTGCAGCTTTTGCGAGTGGTTGTGATAGGCGTACGTGATCTCTGTCCAGTCGTGCAAGGTCAGACGAGGCTTGCCAAGGTCATTGTAATAGAGAACGACTCTTCGGTGGTTGCTGGGATACGAGATGAGGACCAGGTTCCCCGAGCTATCGTAGTCCTGTATGAATGCTCCGTGTGATTCTGCAGGGTGGTACATGACCCGACGATATCCCAGCGTAGCCAAACTGTGGAACATGTGACGTGCTGTGTTGGGCATTATGATGGAGCGCAGGTTACCGTGTTGGTCATAATGTATCAAGTACTGCTTGCCGCTGGGAAGAATCACATCGGTGGGCTGGAGGTACACACAGCACAGAGTATCAGATATCATTTCATTTGGACAAAGTCAAAAACCGACAATCAGGGAAAATTACCATATTCAATCTCAATACCTTATTGCCAGTCTTGTAAATGTAGCGATACTTGGCATTGTTGGAGATTTTTTTCTCCTCCATATGACCGGTCCTCTCATCATAGACATAGGTGACTTCAAGGTCGCCTCGACGCACACTCGCCAGGTAACCCCGAGGGTCATAGGTCACGTTGAGGCCAACGATTGGACCCTCAGCAGTAACCATGGAGATGAGACCAGCACTTGTGTAATGAAAGAGTAAGACTTCCTCTGATTGGCTGTTCATTATACTCTCGCAATTCTCATCTCTATCAAACTCAAAGGTCAGCAGATTACGTCCGTTTACCTGTGGAGAAAGAAGATGGAAGTTGCTGCAGTAAACTTAACAAACTTAGATAATTTCGCTAGGCTGAATGAAAAAAGTCAAACAAAACTCTAATTGAAGGGAAGTGAAAATAATAATAAGATTTTTCATATCTACACTAAATTGCCAGACTAATGAAGCTCAAGGCTAGAATGGAGAAACAATGGTTCTACGCAAGGTTCAAATGAATCAAAGAAATTATGAAAGAAATTACAATGAAATGTCAGCAGATTTGATCAGTTATGAAGGTATCTATTATACAATCAACATGCATTTTTTAACTTGAGGCTAAATAAACAAGCTTTTGGCATGCAAGCAACCGGCCACATTATTGTGCGTGAATATATAAGCTACAGATATGTACAACAGTACATCTATGTACAACTTGATTCACTAAAACTGGCCATGTCTGTGGACAGAAAAGTCTGTAGCAGTCCATACTACGAATGTTTGGAGTGATATGAAAACGGTCTAAAAAGATTAACACATAGATCATTTTCAGCATTAACAAACAGAGCCAGTCTTAGCATTGCATGCACATGGATCATCACATATGATTCTTAAACACCGCAACAAAGATAAACATCTCACACCAGGTGTAATCTTAACACACACAGTGTCATATCAACTTGTAACCTTCACATATGACTTAGAACTGCATTAGTATTAACCACAAGTGAGCAGACAGCATTAGTGGGCATTATATAACCTACCAGCAGTGTTCTGCCTTCATATCCAGACTCTAAGGCATACGCAGCAGAAGGCTCATGCAATGGGGCATCGGCATGCCGCAGACGTGCCGTGCTGCCGGCACGAGCCACGGTTTTCCCTACCCGCATTCTCCGTCCCACGCGGTCGATGGTCTTGGTGCGTTTGGTTTTGCCCTCGCGTCGCAGGAAGTAGCGCCACTCGAGGCGGTGCACGAGGCTGTTGGGAAGGATGAGTTTACGCCGCACGTGAAGCTGATGCTCGGTGCTGAGGAGGGGATGAGGGCTGGACTCGAGCGTGATGGCCATGTTAAACGGGTACTCCACGATGAGGGAGCCGTCATGGAGGTAGGATACAGTACTCTCGGACTGATCTGCAAATGGTGACATAACACCTGTTAATACTCTGTACAAGACACAATATTAACAGGTCAATCTTACAAGGTGATTCGGTATCCAACACCACTCGTTTTAAACACTTTCAAATCCCAACACAAATCATGCAAGTGACAATCAGCACACAGGGTCGGAGAAACCCGCGGTCTGATCTGCCAACCCAAACGGCAACGGCAAGCGGTTGATATGTACAGCTGTGTTTTGGAACATGACGGCAGAAGGGGAGCAGCCGCGGAGTACAGCGCACACGATATGGCAGACCGTCTCGGGGCTGAGAGGAGAGAGAGAGGTTTTACACGGGGGGTAATTAATGAGTCGAGACTCCACTTGAATATAGACACCACGTGATACGTACACAGTGCATCACGTCAGCTCATAATACTCACAATATCGAGATAATCATTGAGTCTTACCGATAATGGGTGATGTGTGAGCGAGTGTGTGAATGAGTGAGAGTGAGCGAGTGTGTGAGCGAGTGTGTGAGCGAGTGTGTGTGTGAGTGAGTGAGTGAGTGAGTGATGGAGAGTTATAACATAAGACAGGGTACAGCCACTGTAACCACAGACAACACCAGCTAACCTCCTACCTACCAAACACAACTGATGGCACCAGAAAGAAAACCACATAGTTTATATATACAAGAACGGCATCAAACGTTCCCACAAGAAAATCCTTAATTTATAATCTGTAAACGTAGAGATTATTTGCAATGGCCAAGTGGGTTTTTTTTATGTAAAAACACAAAAGCCACCAAGACAATTATTTGGTGTCATATTGATAAAGCATGTTTAAACAGGTTATATGTGATTGCATATGTATTTACTATTTCTAGCTTACCAAACATTCAACTGCTTTCTTAATTACACATCACCTAAGAAAGTGTGGTTGATATCAGAGAGTTGAGCATAATGAAACGAAAGCGAGGTAGATGATGGCATTGCTTGCACGGTGTTTGTAGCACTGATTATTGGAGACAAAACAAGCGTTTGATTGGTGGTGACAAGTCAATCATTGACAGGAGAAGATGGGCAAGTAACAGAGGAGAAAAAGAGATAGATGAAAGCACTTGCCATGCAGAATAGAAAGCAGGTTTCCATTAGTGGTCAAGGAGAGCTTATCTTTGCCTTCCGTATGAAGCGAGACTAAAGCACCTTTATTGTTCACATCCGTCGATATCTCCGTGCGTTTCCCCGTGGGCTGTATGACGGTGGCGAGGCGGCCGTGTTCGTCATATTCGTAAACGAACATCTGTCCGTCGCTGGTCTCTTTCGTCTCCAGAAGACCGGTGTCACTGAAGTAAGTGAAACGGGTCGTGGCATTGTCAGCAGAAATGAACATATGTAATTGACCCATGTTGTCCATTTCGAATCTACATCGCTGGCCACCAGGAGGCGTTATGTCTTTGGCTTGCGTGGTGTAATGGCGGCCAATCCTCAACTCGTTGCCATCCCCATCAATCACTTTGTCTAGTTTACCGTAATAAGAGTTCACGTTGTATGTGAAGTTATAAACATATTGATCGGTCACAATGTTTTTGGTGGCCTGGTGCTGACCGTAGCGGTTAAACAAGTAGCTCTCTTGGGTCTGAGGGTAGAGGACCTCATATTGTCCAAGGCGATCAGGTTGAGGTAGTGTAGCTACGATGGAGTGGATGCGGAGGTTGCCCTGATCGGCCACGTGGAGCACGTTGTCGGGGGTGACCGTGATGGCTGTGGGTGAATGCAGCAGCATCTTCATAGCTAGTTCCTCGCTGCCGCTGTAACAGGAGCAGCTCGACTCCATGCAGTTACACTTGGGTTTATCGCCGGCGTAGTGGGATATGGTGCCGTCGGTGTGCACCACTCGGATCTGGTTAACCCTCTTGCCGTCACTCTCCACGATGTACAGGTCGCCATTAGGAGCGAATGCTATGTGTTGTGGAGAGACAATAACCACCTCAGTGGCCAGTTTGGGTCCCGACTGTTCCTCACTCAGCAGCGAACTGTAGCTGGAGTTTTTTGGTGGACAATGCAGTGGGCGCCCAGCTACTACTAGTATCTTCCTGTCGTGTGTCACCTTTAGAACCATATTGTTGTCGAGTATGTGGAGCGTGTCGTCAAGCGGGTTAATGGCCAGCGCTGTTGGCCAGTGTAACGTCACCTGACAGACATCACATCATGACATGGCTCACAAAGGTGTAGGTGCTATTGTGACATAACCAACAAAATTATATGCAAGTCAGATATCAAAGCATGGGTGAGCATAATGAATATTCATAAGTTATATACCTCGTCAGCGGTCGTCATACCAGCGCATGGGAGGGGCTTGTATTCAGTGGGCTGTCCTAAATGACCAATCATAGTTTCCATTACACCATTCAGCTTTATCATGCGCACTGTTGCGCCGTCTGCAAAGAACACCTGTCCCTCTTTGTTGATTGCAATACCTGCACAGGTAAGGGGTCATATCAAAGCTGTGTCATGTCGTGCAAGAAGAATACAGCATGTGAAATCCACCATATGGAAATATAGATAAACATCTTTCATAGGCAAGGGCATTGAAGTCTTTGAGCTCATCTTCAAACAAAGATCTAAATACGAAATTAAGACTGGCTTAGTTTTCCTCAGATAAATCCCCTGTACTATGGGTAGGAGCTGCTAGAGGGCTTTATATATGCTTCCATACACACCAAACTTCTCCTTTCCATTAATTATTCATCTGCATCAAGTAATCGGATACACACAAGGCACTTTCAAACGACTGGATGTAACTGGAGAACACACCTTTGGGATGCATGAGTTTGGTCTCGTTAGCCAGACTCCCATCACCGCACCTGTGTATATCTCCAGGTATACATTGATCACCAGTGCCTGCTATCGTTTCCAGATTCTCCTTGAGGTCACGCACAGAGCCCATTGTCTTAACTCGCACCAGTCGTTTGGAGCGGTAATCTGAGATGTAGAGCTTGCCATCCAGGGGGCTCACTGTCATGAAGTACTTGTAAGGTATGCTCATCATACTGTCACAGCAGGTGTCAAGTTATTGTCACAGCAGGTGTCAAGTTATTGTCACAGCAGGTGTCAACTTATTGTCAACAAGCAACAAATCAACATATAGTTATATGTACCAAAGGAATAATATATATATATATATATATATATATATATATATATATATATATATATATATATATATATATATATATATATATATATATATATATATATATATATATATATATATATATATATATATATATATGTATGCAGGAAGAGTCACCCCACCTGAGTTCCAGGATACTGGTCATATCACCGCGATTCGCATCCAACTTCCTGATGAAATTGAAGTCGCCAATGTAGAGACTTCCATCTCTGCCACTAGCCAGCGCTACTGGAGCCATCAGTCTGCTGTCTGTCACCGGGCCCTCACACCCGCGGCAATCCACCCGTCTTGTCCGCCCATTGCCCACGACGGTCACCACCTTCCTCGGACGTTCCTTCAGGTAGATGTTGGTTCCATCGCCCTTGTGTAATATTCCTTATCAAATCAACAGATAGAGACACAGCTTTTTCAGTGATATAGCAGCATCCTGGACTCAGCTGCTCTGAAAAGGGTCCATACTCTTTATAGCTCACCCTTCATCAGAATTAAGATTATGGCCTTCAACAGAATATAGGTAACAACCTTCAGCGGAATCAAGATTACAACCTTTGACAGCATTAAGATTGCAACCTTCAAGAGAATTAATCAAAGCCTGTACATTATTCTTTTAAAAAACGGCTATGACATATAAACTAATTTTTAATTCAGTTAGACCTTGGCCTAATATGAAGGAAGTGTTTCGAATCCGAATGTGTCCAACAAAACAGAAAAGGTCAAACCTTCTTGGAAGTTATATGTATGGTGGTTGTTGAGATTCCAGCCACCAATTTCTGATGAGGTGATATCATAGCCACTCATGGTAGCAGACTGGGTCTCCCAGAAGATTTTACTGCATCCCATATACTGATAGCCCACAGACACTGAAACACACCATCCCATAAACTGATAACCCACAGATACTGAAACACACCATCCCATATACTGATAGCCCACATACACTGAAACACACTATCTCATATACTGATAACCCACAGATACTGAAACACACCATCCCATAAACTGATAACCCTCAGACACTGAAACACACCATCCCATATACTGATAGCCCACAGATACTGAAACACACCATCCCATATACTGATACCCCACAGATACTGAAACACACCATCCCATATACTGATACCCCACAGATACTGAAACACACCATCCCATATACTGATACCCCACAGATACTGAAACACCATCCCATATACTGATACCCCACAGATACTGAAACACACCATCCCATATACTGATACCCCACAGACACTGAAACACACCATCCCATATACTGATAGCCCACAGATACTGAAACACACCATCCCATATACTGATACCCCACAGATACTGAAACACACCATCCCATATACTGATACCCCACAGATACTGAAACACACCATCCCATATACTGATACCCCACAGACACTGAAACACACCATCCCATATACTGATAGCCCACAGATACTGAAACACACCATCCCATATACTGATACCCCACAGACACTGAAACACACCATCCCATATACTGATAGCCCACAGATACTGTAATACTAATCATACCACATACTGATAACCTTCAACAAAAACATCCCACCGACGATGGAATATAGGACACGTTCTGCACCTCATGCACCAACAACCCACAAACGCCACAGCCATTGGAAGCACGTCTTTTAATAACTTTCAACCAATAAAAGTATTCAATGACCCAACTGTCACTTTAAGATGAAGGAGTAGACTCACCGCTAGCAGTGACGATGCCATACACCTTCTGGTTGTAGGCATTTCGTCGGTCCCATGCAAACTTATACTTGAGGGACACATCTGCCTCAAGGACCTTCTCGAATATGAGGCCCTCCACGGCGACCTTGAGATGGACCACATTGAGGCCCGCAGTGACAACGTCAGGTGTTAGCTGAATCAAGATGGTGGACATGTAGCCCGGTGTTTCACTGCTGTGGTACACCAGGTAGAGGTCTGTATTGGGCACGAGTAGCGACTCCTGGATCACCTGCCAGCCAATCACAAGTCAGTGGTCAAAGATGACTGACCAATCATAGTCAAGTGTCATGTTTATATGTAGACCGAGTGAAAATAAGAGGAAGAAGGATTCAATCATCAACTGAGGCGTTCAATTGACATCACGAACCTGTGACTCGGGTATAATGGTACTGCGATCGGGGCATGCCCCCAGTTGTGTGTGTTGCCATGTAGACAGAACAATAGGTCTGGTTGTATAGTGATCATGTGACACATCTGGACATGTGGCCGGCTGGGGGGTCGACTGACCATCTACAGTCAAGACAACCGTCTCCATGGTAACCATGCAGTTCCATGGCACCATGACCGTGGTCTTCTTGGAGATGAACGGTTGCCGTAGGAAATAGAGAGTAACAGACCCTCCTCCGTTGACGAGGATGTCAAACCTAGCAGTCAGAGAAAATAGAACCACAATGTTATCATACACTAAATATATGCCTTTCTTCTTAAACTGGTGAATGGTTCACCCAGGGATGAATACGACTTATTGGAGGTGAAACTAGAGGGAAAGAAAGATGGAAACTAATAATAACACAGGGGAATTTAACTGCAGGTGAACGATGAATGGAGAATGATACTGGAATACTTTAAGAAACACTCCCGGATATGACAGAAATGCCTTATGTCCCAATGAAATTTAACAATTTAAAATGGCCAGGAATTTAACAAAGTATTGATATTCACTACACTGTACTGAAGAATTGTTGATCGACTTACAGGCCCATCTCGCGGGTTTGTGTGAATCCATATAGAGGCTGTGCCTCAACACCGACCCTGATACCGATGAGGGGACTGCCATCAAGAGACACTACCTTGCCACGTATAACCGACACTTGGCTGTGAAAGAAACACAAATACAAAATAAGATCATCACCTACGATCAAAAGATGAAAGTCAGTGATAGTTTCAGATTAATATTCCTTCCGAGTCAGAACCTTTGGTTGAAGGACGTGGCTGTAGCGTAGTTCTGCACGCTCTGGTCGTCGATGAGGAAGCGCATGCGATCGTAGAAAGATGCCGTGCTACTGGGAGGCTGTTTGCGCAGCAGGATTTCCATAGGGTCTGGTGATGTCATACAGAACACACTATCTCTACAAGCGATGTTTATACAGCAGTCGGGGTCCATGCAGTCTTCAAGCCCATCTACGTCACACATAAACAAATATTACAAACACATATTGCTTACAAAAACCTACAACCTACTGGACGCCACCTGTGATGAGTGATAAGGTTTGATGATGACTTTCTCACCTGAGTCGTCATCGTGATTGTCATCACATGACATCTCTGTGGGCACGTTACAGCCCTCACCTTTCCAGCCCTCGTTACAGGTGCATAACCACCCCGTGGAATAACGTGAGCAGGTGCCATGGTTATTACATGCCAGTGGACAGCCATCTGATACATAACCACACTTAATCTCATTAACCATGGTTATATACATTTCATATAGATACACATATTATCAAACAAATCTCAAATGGATACACATATCATTTGTGGTTATACACATCTCAAATAGATACACAAATCATAGGTGGTTATACAAACCTCAAATCAATGAAATATAATACACATAGCTTTAAATGAGAAATATCTTACCCAGAGAACAGAATTTTCCATTCCAGCCTTGTTTGCATTGACACGTGCCATTGTTACAGATGCCATGGTCGAGAGTACATCTGGCGTCACACTCAAGTTGATCACATGACGCCCCCGTGAAGCCTTCGTCACACACACACCTCTGCTCCTGGCAGTAGCCGTGTATGCAGTCGACGCTGCACAATTCTGAAAACGGCAGGTACTGCATGTGACTTGGTACACAGAAGAGCTGTAATGAGAGTGATTATGTGCGAAGGCAGTGCTACTGGGGTGAAACACTGATAGGAGTAAGTGCTGGATGTGATTACAGGTAAGTTAATGTTTGTCATACTTTGTTACAGGTGGATATGGTTAACAAGCAGATGGCGACAAAGAAGGATGAGGTATGAAGGATGTTAAACATTTATAATAGGCGAGTTACAGACACAATGTATGTTTAAGTTCATTTGATCAAGAAAGCTTCAAACATAATTCCAAGGGATATTCACGTACAATGCAACTACATTAAAGCATCCCATGTTACAGAGGTACGTTAACCAAACTGGGTCGTGTTAATCAGCGTAAGTTGCATCTAATACACACCTCGTTCACAAAACCTGCCAAACCACCCCTCCTCGCACTGACATCGCTGACTTCGAAAATCAAAAAAACCATGGCGGGTGCAATCCTGAACGCACAGCGTGCTTGGATCAGAAGCACTCACCAGGAGGCTGCAGTCGCTGCCATGGTAACCAGGTATACAAACACACTGGCCATCAACACAAATGCCATTTCCGGCACAGTAAGGGTCAAGGCAACCAACTGAAATATAACGAAAGCAAGCACACCACACCGATAAGCAAGCGTACAGCACCACACAGAGACGACACACAATCAACCCCCCTCACAAGACATTGCACGCGGTGACCTATTAACAGGGTGATGTTACAGACAGTCCCCCTAAAAAAATATTAAAAACTTAATCATGTCTCATTCCCTGGGAGACAATTTTTATGAAATGAATCAGGCTTTAATAACTTGAGTCATTTGCTGGTTCATATTTCAGATCCAGGCCAAAGGGCTTGTCAGGTTTTGTTTTTTTAAAGTTGATAATATGAAGGCAACTGATGCTAAATGGAGCCTACCTATGGATGCCGGTCCTGAAACAATGGCCAAGTGACATTAATATATATCTTCTCACTTAACTGCTGGTTGTGTTATTCTAGGCAAGGCTAATGGAAGTTGAGGGACTTAGCTTCCTCAGTATGCTATAACAGGAGCTTGGAGGTGGAGGTTGACACAGATGAACAGAGTAACTTGAGTATGTAAAGCATGAGTTGGCTAGATGAAGGGAGACAGCATGCAATGCCTTGTAAAGACGGTTGTTAGTTTGAAAGCTGACGACAATGAGACATATATATCTACATAGAAGGCTGAAGTGCAGTGAAAGGCTAAACAGTGCTACATGAAGAATGTGACACTCTCATGGAGAACCAAGCCAAAATACCCTCATATCTTTTTATTATACCTACTGGTATAAATCAACAGTCACAAAAGTTGAGGCAGCTGAAGTGATAAACAGTCTAATCTTTTGGCACGGTTCTCCCAGCACGGAACAAGAAAAACCACTATGTTGCGTGAAAAAACTACTATGCGTTATACTCGGAAGCCCATGAAAAAAGCATGTTGTGAAGCGAAATAATAATCTAAGATACAATAAAATCACCATTTTACGCAAAATCATCTTTAAAATATCACTACACACAAAGCAAATTAAATCACACATTCCAATAGAAGACCATCAAAGGAAGCCGCATCTGTTGTCAATACATGAAGGAAACATAACGCACCTTCCCGACACAAGTAGCCAGTGAATCCCGGGGAACACACACAAGTTCCGTCCACACACTTCCCACTGCCACTGCACAATGGGTCCTCACATTGGTTGCGAGGGACGTCACACTCCGCCCCTTTCCAGCCCTCGTAGCACTGACAGTGCCCCCGCACATACACCCCATTGCCCTTACAAAGCTCCGGGCAGACCTCTGCAAATAACAAGGTGAAAAGGACATATAGTAAGGGACAGGAAACCGACAGGCCATCCACTCTAAGATGTACATTGCAAATAAACAGAGAGATAAATCAAATGAGTCTGTATTAGTGAATCAACATTGCAAATGAGTTGTAAGGTTAGAGCCTCCCAGCAAAGTGCAGCCATCAATTTACATAGAGCAAAGCAGATCATTAAAGCTGGTTAACTAGTCACAGGAAATCACAGCTAAAGGGAAAGATAACGATTGCTGCTCTACGTCATCTCCAACGGGCAGGAATTCTATGACCACAGCATGAAGGAAGGACAGACAAGTTTCACGAGTATACTAGACAGTTAATAACGAGAACAGGGGTTATGTACGATGCACCCCTACAAAGCTGGAAGGAAATCAGTACAGAAACCAAATCATTATTTAATCATTCTTTATCAAGCATTTGTTACATTCAGCATGTTGTAGGTATGACCACATGCCTGTTTGGTATGGCATGCATTATGCAGGCTATTTGTTTTACAAAACCTAGCATCACCCTTGGTGAATAAGCTTCACTTCAACACTTCAGCGTTCAAGGTTGGTTATAATACATATTTTATATTACAGTCACAACCACCCATGCTACACGGAAGTCTAGACTGGAATAGATGTTTTGACATTACACTGCATCATTAGTCTTTGCAGTATAAGTATACCTATTGAGCACTACTCATTTGGTGTCAGTATCCAACTCAAGTACTGCAATCCACAGCATGCATTTATATACACTAGCATCAATTAATAGCTATGGGGCTGCAAAAAATAGCCTGGCTGATAACCATTGGTATGCATAGCTGTTAGTTCCACCAAGCTGGAATAAACCATAACTTGACACATACCATCTCCGAAGCACTGGCCACATCCACCTAATCATACAGTAAAGCCTAAGCTTATATGACCGTTAATTCAACTCAAACCTTTCATTGTCACGTCTCCCATGCACAAAAGAAGTGTATTATATGAGCTCAATCTTTGTAGGGTTGTGAGTTTGGGGTGTAACAATGAAACCATCGCCTTAGAGGTCAGATGACCTCTGAGGTTAGTCTGACCACTGCAATTTGGGATGTAACAATGTATCCGTGACCTTAGAGGTCACATTAGATCCACCTCTGAGGCAAGTCAGACCACTACAGTCTTGGATGTAACATTGAATCCATGACCTAAGAGGCCAGATTAGACTGACTAAGGTCATGTACTAATGCAAAGTATTTATCAAGGTAACAAGGGCTAAAATCAAGGTTATATCAAAAGGTTTAATATCAAGGTCAACAAGGTGTGGTGATTGGACAACACAATACCTTTGACCTAAGTGACCTTGATGTTGATGAAGATCAAGTGGAACGAAACATGAATGAAGAAGTTGCTTACTTAGTGAGCAGTCCCAGCCAGTGTAGCCGGTGAAGCATCGACAGTTACCATCCACACATTCTCCGCGGCCATGGCAACTGCTTGGACAATCCGAGAGTGCTCCATCTGGTGACAGAAAAGATAACATTTGGAGGTTTCTACAGCATAGAAGTTGAGTGACAATATCGTTTAGTGCTGAAAATAAATCCAAGATTCTGAGAGAGGATATGTACGAAGGCAGGGTAAAGTCTTGCTTGGGGCGAGGACAAGGGAAGAAGCGCTGTCTTGTTTGATCAATACATGTTCCATGGAGGAGTATATTGAGTACCAACTGCCAACTCAATGCTCACCTCAAGCGCTACCATAATGAGGGTCTTACCATAATGAGGGTCTTACCATATTGATCTGCAGTGAAGCCCAGTGTTTCTGTCTTGTTGTTATCATTGTAGAGAAAGATATACCAGATGCCCTCATCCATGTACTCAATGAACCCCGATTTATGGGAGCTTGCATCCCTCTGAATAAAACCACACAGTCAATATGGCAGTGCCTCAAAGCTGTCATTCTCCAAGATATCGCAACTGGAAACAATAACTTGGTTTACTTAAGGGATATATAAAACCTAATGATCTTCTCGCAGGGATAATATAATATATGCGGAAGGTGACAAATCAATCTCCACTTATCGCCATTGAGAAAACTGACCTTACTAACACTGAGACTATGCAATTGAAAAAACAAACAAACAACAGATGCAATAAAACAATACCTTGGAGCGATCTGCCGTCATCAACATGATG
Organism: Urechis unicinctus; assembly: GCA_034190875.2. NCBI lineage: Eukaryota > Metazoa > Annelida > Polychaeta > Xenopneusta > Urechidae > Urechis > Urechis unicinctus. Next base: position 67,472,283 of record CM067353.1, on the reverse strand, counting down.
GCATTACCATCATAGCGATGGAAGAAATTGTATTGTATGTGGGAAGGTTGTACATTCCTGCGACCATACACCCCAAGGACCGAGTTCTCTGGCACCGTCACATTGAATTTGATGAACTGGGCTTGCGGCAGGAACAACTGGGTTTGCCAGAAGGCGTGAGGCGCTACCCTCTTCTCGGCCGGCCGACCAAACTGGTACTGCTTGATTATCACAGGTGATGTAGAAGCACCTGTCATCAATCCAAGAAACCAGGTGTGATGTAACCAATCACAGGTGATGTGATTAATTACAGGTGCAAGAATGTCTTAATACCCAGTTTCTAATATTATGGAATTTATGGACCGTATCAAAGTGCAGTACTCTCATTTATTTTAATTTCTAAAACAACAATTTTTACCTTTGGAAAGACTAGTATGATCTGAGCAGTTCACGTCTGCTATAACTGGTATTTTCTCCAACCTCCAATTTAAATTGTAGGCTTTCATGGCTGCAGCAACAAACAACAACTTGTCAGTCATATCATAAACAACAGCCCTCCTCGTGTTTACCAAGCTGGCAAATGAAACTTGTCATATCAGCAGTTGCATTGAAAAGTAAATGCAAACTCAAAAACTCAAACAACCAATTACAGAGTTGGGAGCCAATTATCTGCACCAGCATTCAAGTGCATTCCAACACAGTGACGACATGGAGGTTGAGTCATATCGCAATGGATTGAATACCACTGAGAGGAAAGCCAGGTGAGCAATTCTCTTGGCCATCATGACATCACCGGATGGGAGGGATCCAAAGAAGGGGAAAAATAGGAGAAATTTGTATTAACAGATATAGTGTCTGGGAGAGTTGTATTACCGGGATGAATACCAGCGAGTTACTGAAGGAAAACTTGCACAGCATTGAGTAATTATGTTGGTTGTGGGGGGATATTGGGGGATACCTCAGGAATAGCTTACAAATAGGAATCCTTATTATAGGCAAACAGTTAGCAATGAATGACAGGTGAAGGGGGAACTCAAAGTATAACTATTGTATATAACTTGACAAGTCAATGGAGGGCAGGAGAAGATAATTATGAGAGATGTATAGAGGGGATGCTCTCCAAGGAAATATGAGAGTAATGCAAAGATGGGTTACAGACCAGGGATACATATATGATAAATGTACAGAGGGGTTACCAACGAAGGAAATATGAGAGTTATGTGAGACGGGGTTACTCACCAAGGAATTATGAGATTAATGTGAGGAGGGGTTATTCACCAAGGAAATATGACAGTAATATGAGGAGGGGTTACTCACCAAGGAAATATGAGAGTAATATGAGGAGGGGTTATTCACCAAGGAAATATGAGAGTAATATGAGGAGGGGTTACTCACCAAGGAATTATGAGATTAATGTGAGGAGGGGTTACTTACCGAGGAAATATGAGAGTAATGCGAGGAGGATAACGGCAACAGCAGCTATAACCAGGGCCACACATCGCCATGAACACCGCCCCTTCAAATGCTTCTTCACCGAGAACTTGGTGGAATTAAAACGAGAATAATCCCGGAAGTCATTCTGTATTGAGGGGTACGTCGGTAGTGGTGGTAGAAGATTAGCATTAGGGTTGTAGCCGACGTTTTGTCTGCAAGAAAACAAAACTGCCACATTTGTATACAAGCGAGTATTACGTCAGAGAGTGGGGCAGTTCTTACAAATGCGACCACGAAACACTTATGGTAGTTAGGAGGAGCTGGTGAGTGTAAAAAGGTGATTAGTATGCAGTTCTCCTAATTAGTGCTTCTACTTCAAGCTAGGTTACACTCTGACAATGCACTCCCACGCAATAAAACACACTTTTCCACAAATAAGCTAGAAAACTGTGCACGTGACAATATTTTTGCCACAATATCAATGGCCCTTCGGTGATCACGACTGAATTTACGAGAATCTGGAGAATTGATTAAAAAATTCTCCCGGATGCTAAATTGAATTTGGTGAGTGGCAAAGCGCGGAGGGCATGTGACATTGAAAAAGAGATGAGAGACTGGTATTACCTAGACTGGGCTGCCGTTGATCCATTAACAACATACTGATTCCCATTAGGGGTTCCATTTTGATGGCTAGTACAGACAAAATAGGAGTCTTACAGATCAATATATGGGAGGGCAAAAAACGCAAAACTATCCCACTGACAAATGGCACAGGACAACACGAACACTAGCAGATGCGGAGGCTGCCCCGGGAAATCACCATCGTCCACTTGCTTAACTGGTCAATATCATGCTATCCTCAAGAAAACCCTAAATTGTTAACAAATTATCAAAATATTTTTTTGGCTTAATTAAACTCTACATATACCACTTAAGTATTCCATATTTATCAACTTAATTATACTATATATATAAATATATATATATATATAAATATATATAAGACATCTATAACTATCTATTTCTGTAACCAGACTGTAATATCAGTGTGAAAGAGAGTCTGTATAGAAGGCAAACATTTAACTACATGCTACTCTGAACTACCAGAATTAGCCATCTAGAGTACTAAGTCAAACATGGATTATAATGCAATAACCTCATTACCTGGCCCAATTCTCCTCCATCTCTTTCAGTTGAACTTTAATCCTTGATTTGCATGGGGGGTGGGGGGAAACCAATATTTGCATGATTAAAAAAAACCATTCGGTACTGACAGAAGAAAAGCCTATAAAACTAACATGTCATGTGCATGCTGGGAGATATTGTGGGTGTCTTGCATGCCAAGGACAATGATTCTTGCCAGAGAAAGGGCACAGGGCCGGCAGGGGGAGAAGGGGGAATGTAGCGCATAATAAATGCTCATGTTTACTGTCATTTCCTCAGCTCATTTTCCCCTCGCTGACAGACAGGAACCCAACCAGTGCAATAGAACATGTAAGCATGCCTCATTCCTTTTCAGCAACCAAAATGGAAGGGTGCCAAATGCCAGATTAATTATGCAATGGAGGGCTGAACTTAAATAAACCAACCTTCAACAACATACATATAATTACTTTTAAATGTGTATGGTTAATTGCATGCATTGCATTTCAGAAACGATTCTTCAGTGGTGACCTTTATAAGCGGTTGTTTCAACCTAGCAGAACAAAAGACTACCCTACCATCACCGCAGACATTAGCACGAAATGATAACAGCTACAATTATGGGATAGATTGATTAGTCATGCAGCAATCAGTCATGATGATACACACTTAAATACCACCATTATAGGCAGAGTATTAACTAGCCATTTGAATTATTTGCAGAAATTCAATACGTTAACTAGAGGAGGATGACAATAATTTGCATTAATCAGTATGATTAATAATGCAGGCAGTATTACTTAGTCTATTGACTACACTGAGTTAATTAGAAGGGAAATGACTAGGGGGGTAAAATATATATATATACATATATATATATATATATATATATATATATATATATATATATATATATATATATATATATATATATATATATATATACATATATATACATATATTTATATATACATATATATATATACATATGTATATATATATATATATATATATATATATATATATATATATATATATATATATATCTATATATATCTATATATATCTCTATCTCTATATATATATATATATATATCTATATATATATATTGCCAAAGAACAGGTGATCTTACCTGTCACTACTAGTACTGTGAGGAACTCCCGTCTGCATTGCTGCTGATGTCTGCATTGTCTGCATTGTCTGCATTGCTGGGTCAGCGTTGACCATGGGCTGTGTAGACAGATGAACATTACGACCCATGCTGCCCTCTCGTGGCAATGTGCTGAAGCGACTTGGCTGCATTTGTTGAGTGGGACTAAATGCTATGTGGCCGGTGTCTGTGATGGTGGGGTGAAGTTGAGTGACAGGGGGTGGGGGTGGTGGAGGTTGGGGTAGAGAGGCAGTGCGGGGTACCGTCCGTGGGAAGGAAGGTATTGGAGGACTCGCAGCCGGCGAATGTCGACCTGAATACAACATCAAAGACGAACACGCCATTACAAAGCACACCGTAATTACAATACTTCTAAACTAATTTTTCATATCACTGCGCAGTGATAGCCTTATAAAGCCGTAGCATCGTGTTCCATTACCTGATGGGACAAAAACATTGCCAGAGGCTGTCTGAACTAGGAACTGAGGTTCAAACACCTCCTCCTCCAGATCGGTAGGGTAGCCACCACTACGCCGACTCCGTCCACCCACCTGTACCCCCGTCGTCGTGTTGTAGTGTTTGTTCATTCGTCTGGGGGGCACGGCGGGCCCCGGTACGGACTCTAGCGGAGGCGGTGGTACTGGAGCCATCATTGGCAGAGTATCTGTCACAGGCACCCGACAAACGTTCGTGTATCATCCAAAAAGGTAGCGCATATGCCACACATTGCAAGTAAAGACCGCCGATGGAAATATATATGGCGCGCAACCCACGGCTAATGCCGCGCGCCAGCTCCCTCTATTAAGAAACTAAGCGCTTTCCCTCCTCACCATCCGAAACGGGGTAAAAATCACATGCGTTTTAAACATGGCAGTCGGGTTTTATTTGGTGCGCGGATTTCGGCGAGGCAGAGTAAGGATTAGGGGCAGGTAATTCTCATTAGGCGCTGGCAGCGCGCGCTTTTCATGGTGTCACCTAGGATGGATGCCCTCAGCCCACGTCCTCTATCTGACCCACCGACCCGCTCATCAGCCTAAGACAATCAACGTCCGCTTAATGGATAATTATCCTTGCCCAAGCCACAAACAACTCGGGATCTGACCTTTGTTGACACGTTATCGGTGTGGCGCGAAACTCGGGAGACGCGCCCTGACGCAATGCTTTCTACTGCTTACCGCACCAGTCCCCCACCCCCCAACCATGATAAATATGATCTATAACCGGCAAGATATTGGTCCATAAATATCAATTCTTCGCTTGTTTGCCGGTGTCCCTGCCTGGCCTCAGAACCCTAGCAGCGTCTGAGCCTGGTGATTTGTCAGTGAATGCTATAACAGAAGCTGATGTAGGTAGATCTTGACGACTTGAGAAAGGCGGAGGGATTTATTATTCAAAATATCTCATAAAATCTACATACGTGGTCCGTTAAATGGGGTTCAAGTTGGGGTGATAATGTCATGCTAGTGACGGGGCCTTAATATCTCCTCGAACTAGGTCGTTTAACGATCATACCGCTGCCAGCCTGGAATTGCTCATACCTCAACACGAAAACCCATCTATCGATAGAAAGTGTTGCCGGCTCTAATATAAACATATCTACATGCCATTAATGCGACTGTAGGGTGGGGGAAATGAGACGTTTTCACGCCTCCATTACATCTTGTCGCCGCTTCAATCCTAAGTAATTATCTCTCTCGGCCCCAACAGCACTTCCGCGCGCCTTGTCGTTTTCTTGTCAGGGAAACACTGTCTGTTTTCGTTTTACTGCTCTGGGCATCCTATCAATATACAACGAATGGGCGCCTGTATAGCCTGGAAGTAAAAGGCAAGCTAAAACACCAGTATATGACGCTACATTTCAATGGCCACATGCCTGCCGACAGACAGCGACCACCTGCAAAGACCACGTCATAACGTCGCCACAACGTGGTCGTAAACCAAGCAAGGCCGCCCGTCGCAAGGCGAAGGCTTTTTGGCGAGCGCATAAAGTGTGCTGGTTAAGAGCTGGCGGTGAGCGAAGTCTGTTAAGCAAGTGACCGCTGTATCGTATAATAAGACAAGCACAAACACGCGCCCTGTCATCGCAAACCCTGCGTCCTCACTGCCGCACCCCATTGTAACCCATTCACTCTGTTTTTTACAGGTCATTTAACGTGGGAAAGTGGAGCTAAGGAAATGTTACACAAACACCGGCGTTAATGGGGAAGTGTAATTGCAACAAGTACCAACCCCTTCCATGAATTCATTCATCACTAAGTCGGAAAAAAAATCTAAGTAAAATAAATTAGTCCTTTAGCGAGGGACAATAAAATAGCTTCCTGTGGTAATCGCGAACCCGTCGACTTACTTGTGTCGGTGATATTGGAGTAGTGATTCTCGTCTGAATGTAGACTGGTCAGCGTGTCCATGTTGCGAGCCAGTTCCAAGTCCAGCTGCCGGTCTAGTTCCTCATCACATACGGACGGACTGCTAGACCGACTACTGATTGAAGAGTTGCAAGGACTTGGCGACCTCGATCTTTAAACAAGCAGCACATACACTGTGAGAGAATGGCGACATCTTGACGTGTTTTCGCTTATTAAAGACGCGTGGAATGCTGGTAAGTGCACGAGGTTTTTTTTTAACAGACAGGCGTGATGAGGCAGGCTTCCATTACACAGATGCTGAAACTCTCCTCGTGAAATAGCACCACACATCTGCCATCATAGCCTCGGGCTAAACCAAGCAAGGCGTACACATTAACCAGGTTCCAAAACTCCTGATACGATAGTAAAACAGACCAGTGAAGGGCCCGCATCGCCCGATCCAACCAAATCTGCACTTCTCCGCGTCGAGTATTTACCTGACGTTATGATGGTGCCACTTGGGGTGCGCCTGTAATGGTCGGCCCGTGTGGTCTGTTTCCGGCTCGCCCTCCGAGCCGCTTAGGTAGCTATAGAGGCGACTGATAGTGTTGTCCAGATTCTCAATGGGGGACACGTGGTGCTCGGCCAACACACCTGTACAACAGACCAACACCTGTAATTAACAGGAGGTGCTTGAGAAGGAGCCGCGTGTACATGCATGCCCCGCTCGGCTGCAGTCACGTGCAGCTTATGTTGCATCACAAAATAACACGATGGTTGGTGAGGCGTTTTATGTTCGAATTGCCACGACACGTCGTTCCTGTCTTATAAGATTATAACATTTGTGTCGCAGTGTGCATGCTCGCCGAGATGTTTAGCACAAGTGATGTTTTCACGAGCAGAAAGATATGACTTCCATCTGGTTATGTCAGCGCGTCCCTGGTTAAGCACTCGACAACGAGGCCGCCGTAATCCGAACCGAGGCTATCATAACAGACGCCAACTTCTAAGTAAACGCTGATGTCAGAGAAAATGATATACATTCCTCCAACCTCATCCCAGCAGCGCGACTTGATACTGAGAGTCGACGGTAAGCATTCTGCCAGTTCCTAACCCCGCCCCCAACCCCCTCACTTAGATCAGTTAAGACGAGAACAGACCGAAAACGTGAACAAGTACATCCTGACAGAGATATCTCTTAAGACAGACTCTCCATGGCTCTCAGGCTCAATCGGTGAGACATGCGATAATCTCCGAGCAAGCCATTAGAGCGATCAAGAATCGTGCCCAGCTCAGAATACCGAGTAGATGTGTCAGGAAGGGCTGGGGCCAAAAGGGAAATGCATTAAGGGAACCATGAGAAGCTTCCCTGGCAACAGGATAAGCTCTTCTAGCCGACGCCAGCCCCCTGCTGCGCGTCCTACACACCACTGTAAGTCATGGGGAGACGACGCCGTTAACATCGCTGAGATTTTGCAGCTGCAGTGAGCGTGTTTTTCGACCAGATACATTTAGCAGTAAAAACACAAACCTCGAATCCTAGCTTCAAAGAGGGCAGATGAAATTTTAGCATTTATGATTGACGTCACACAGGTAGTATTTAATGAGGTAGGGAGGAACTCTTGTGCCTCAGCGCATCGACATGGCTTCACGGACAACCTAAATCCGGCGCTCATATGGATAAAAAAAACACACTTTGACTGTTGACAGCTCCAAAAATCCATATCCGATTCCCAAATAGAATGCATGCCAATATTGACAGCGGTTTTTTGGTGTGTGTGATGGAGATGATTAGCTTACCTTGATCTTCGCCTTCCGATGAGCTGTACTGCATGTCTGCTTTAGGTTGGGTTCGGTGCCGGCCTCGCTGGTGTGGGGGTCGGGTGTTGGGGCGGGGGGCGACGCGATCTCGACTACAACTCATGTCCTCAGCTGACAAGTTTGGCTCAACCAGTCATAGTATATGATCCCTATTATCCTTTATAGAGTGACCACACACGTGAAGAGTTTGGTGGAGTATTCCATCGCGGTACTGATTAACACATAAGGTTTTGCAGATATTCCGATTTCACTTCACCGCCGTAGAATGATTTGGAAACTCTGAAAACAACAAAGACAATCCTGAAATGTTCGCATACTGAACCCGGCGTGAGATTTATAACGCCTGTTATACATAGCAGCGGGCGCGCGAGTTGGCTGCGTCCACAACCTCTTCCCGACCCAGCACACTGACGCTGACATCCAAGAAGCTGGCCCGCCCCTGACCCCCTCACCAAGTGCGACCTTGCATAAGCTTTATACGTCAGTAAACAAACCTTCTAATGGGAAGCAGTTTCAAGTCGCTGGCATCAGGTCTTGCATCCGCACATTGCCAGACTGAGACTGATTACACGGGAGATTAACAAGGCTTGAGCGAGCTGGCCACACATCCGTACTGCACACGGCCAATGACACCAGCCAGTCGAACAATTACACGTGTGTTGACATTCGATGTACTGTTTATTCCGCGAAGGGAAAGCTCAAACCAAGGGCGATGTTCTGACGCATATACGAGTCCATTAGTGTCAAAGCGTCATAGGCGATAAAGGCTCGACACCGCTGTCGTTCACTCCGCTGTATATATGAACATATACATGTATGACTTCTCTTCGATTTAGATCCGCCACTCCGCCAGTATTGCACTCAGGCTCGCCCGTGTAATTGAATTCGTGAAGCTCATTTTAAATGCACTTGCGCATACGAGGCTCACTCCCAACGTGTGTGGCCAAACACTAGGATATCCCCATTAAAAAAACAAAAACTAAAACCGAGCTAATACCTGCTTCCAGCGATCGTCGATCAAATAGTTTCTGGGGCGCGCTGCAAGTTATCACGCTCAACAAAAAGCACTGATCCGAGGGAAATTGATACAGATCAGGTCCCGGTGGCCTGCGGTTTAACAGGGTGTGATATTCCGCCGCGCGAGATGACAACAAGCCCACGCCGGCAAGCAGAGCGTTTCAAAACCCCATAAACTTTGTTGTACACAGCACAACACGGTTAAGCAATAAAACGCCATGTCTGCTCTCATGCGGTTCACGAAACACAATCTGCCGTCGTCGTCCCAACACGTAATGATCGCCGGATTGTCCTTCACAACACGAATACAAACACAAATGCTGCTTGTAATACCTTGCACTGAGCCATTAGCCTGATTCGACGCGCTATTGTTCCCTGAACTATGTATACATTCCTCCACTCAATGATACCCAGTGTATTGGAACTGCGGGAGATTATTGACCACGGTGGAACAAGCAGGCAATCCAATCACAAGCTGGGCGCAGCAGTCACGGGGCAGCTGTCGAGATGGGGCCTATTAGATTCACGCCCGCTGACCGTAGCAATGACCAAGAGTAAGAAACGAGTCTTATTTTAGCATCCCAATCGCCGAGGCTCGCTGGTGTTAATCCAAATAGCGCATCCCTACGCATCCATCCTTCACAACCAACATCACCCGTCCGCCTGTTTCCTCATTCCACCTGATGGTCGCCCCAGACAACCTCCCTCAATCGCTGTCCATATGTACCCATGTTTTGTCTTTCTTCAGCTGCAGGAGCGATAGGGGTTTCAAGGATTGGACAGCTGGTAGACCGCTCAACTGAAAAACCCGGCACCCTAATCATGTTTGCACACACAAAAACATATCTCTTACACTCACAGACAGAACGCAGCTTCATCCCGCCGTGGTCTCGCGAGATCGTGAATGCCTATACCACTATAGTTTGATCTGAACGCGTATGGTTCCCCAATGCAATAACTGGCAAACCTGCAATTACACCCAAGCCAATATACTGCTACCCAGCAACTGGAGATTACTGCTTGGAGTACATACCATATCATACTTATATACGCCCCAGTCGCAAAGAGTATGGCAGTGCGTTGTCAGATATGCAGTTCATATAACGTTATGACTGCATTATGGTAAGTACGACCCGTTATCGTAAGTCTGATGTGAAGGCATACATACATAACAAGGTTAGGGGCGAGTTACTTTACGACAGACAGAAGTGTATTGGAGAGACAGCCCGAATAATCACTGACGGGGACACCGCGCCGATAAAACCCGGAGAATTATCTAGCAGCCTTTGAACCTTCATTCACCGAATATATGCTAATACAATGAAATCCACGACTCTGTATGACGGATGCCACGCGGTGAATTATGATCTCGGTAATAAATACGTCGCAAGTCTCACGCTCTTACTCATAGAAAGCCGCACACTAAAACACACCGACAGTGATGCTGCATCCCTCCAACCGCAAAGCCTTACCCCACCGAGCCACAGCATTTCCGCAACTCGCCCCAGGCCAGACACCGACCAGATTTCGAAATGGCAAGTTCACGAACGTCACCCGGGAGGAAACGCAGGTCAACTCAAATCTGCCTGTACACCATCGAGCGAGGAGTTGAGATGAAACAGCTCCTGGGAACCCGCGGCTACTGTCGTGCGGGCAATTGGATTCATCACGAGTCATTAGTAGTCACATTTATAAGCTGGGGGCGTATCAAAATGAGTGAGTGATACGCCATGTAGCGTCTTATACGATGAATCCTGCAAACAGGGGGCGTGTCAAAGATCGAGTGTAATAAATATCGAGAGTGCTGGGGTTTTTTTTACGCCGGCAAAACAGACCTGAATTCCCCAAGTGAAACGCCAGTAGCTGGTCTGGAGTCGGGGAATACGCACGCTGATATGCGCAGCTTCCGCTTGACTGCTCACAGCCGACAGAATCCTACTCGGAGCGATCAGTCTTCTTGACGCCGTGCACCTGTACACACGGAACACCTCAACTTAATTAATTATACCACATCAACTTATATGCCGTCCAGTTTATGGCAGATCACCGGCCCCAGAGGAAACAGGCTACGCATATCATCAACTTCGAATAGCGTTGACGTTAACAGTGGTATTGCGACCAACAATTATCTTCATTAATATAGTACAAATTTATCATCTAACTCAAGCTATCAATCATATCCAGTACAATAGACAGACGGCATTATACGACCAAGCGGGTGTCAAACGATCAACGGATGGCGTTGGAGCGCGTCGGGACGGCTGCTTGCTGAGCTAGTGTGACCTGTGCGGGCGCATTGACATCAACATGACGCTACAGCGCCAGGAGCCAGACTCGCATGCGAACGCTATGGAGACGCTGGTTGCTCTAGTTTGGCAGTTTGGCGTTCGGGCCAACTTTCTCTGCGCGTACCAAGTAGGGTTTGATGGTACCGGTAACCAGACATTGAAGCGCATGGAAAAAATTGAAATAGAAACGATGAAATCCCACGAAGAACTGAGGTCCAACTCATTCATCTTCACCCTGTAACACGACACCTGTAACTCGGCAATGAAATAAAATCCAAGTGTGAATGATGTTACCATGGTGACGCGTTACACTGAAATGAAATATGAATATCTGACACAACCCACCTGTCCAAATCTAACCTTTGAGCCATAACGAGCCACACAGCAGTAGACCATCGCTACTAAACCAGTAAACTCACGACGTACACCAACATCTGTGTGCTCGCACCGAATGACACATTACTTTTAAAACTTACATTCATAAACTTGGCTAAAGTAAATACCGGACAACAAAAGCAACAAGAGCTTCACTGCTTGAGAAAACACCTGTGTGCTAGGGGAAAACTAAAATAAGCATGTTTTTTTATGAGAAAAGGCCTTTGAGGCTCAGCCTATTAAACTAACCGCAGAGTGACCGTGACATCTGTGACCAGACTAGCGAATAATCTCCTCCATGGAGCCCGAAAACTGAGTTTAATTTGTGATGACGGTGAGGTCTTGTTCCGTTACGAGCGTAACGTGACGCCAACACCGCCGACTAATTTGACGCGGACAGAACAGCGATCCTGCTGCCATCTACCTTTCCTCCGGTGCACAAATTACGGAGCCATTTAACGACAGTTTCCATGGCAACTCAAGACCTGACACCTCCATTGCCCCGGAGATCGAACCTGAGGATCGTGTTGCATCACTTATTATCGCCCATGTTTCATTCATTATATAACCGCGCTTCCAGCTTCCGGAAACCAGCATTGCTTCCCTGACACGCAGGGAGGCCCTAGGGGGGGAAGGAGAATGGGACACCGAGTTCATGTCCCTGGGCTGACGCGCACCTGATGTGGGCATTGTGACAGCTGTGGGAGCGAGACGGTGTGATATGGGAAGCCCCGTTTGCATTTACCAAGCAAATACGACAACTGGCAAGGAAGAGAGGATGTTGGTTGAGCGTGCTCGCCAGTACGAGTAGTAGGGGGCAGTTGCTTACGACGCGCAGCCAGCCAATATGCAACATTCACCAATATCAATATATGAATGTGTTACGCTTGTATGGGTGAAGAATAAATAATATGTACATTGTTCGCTGGACGTAGATTTTGGCACCATTCAATCTATTTCCATGGCTAACACAGTAGTCTCGTTCGATGCCATTATCGAAGCCACAAAACAACACTCAAGGAATACAACATCAAAGACGACCGGAAGGTGCAACGAGGCAAAGTAAACAGAAGCAAGTATCTTCAGTAACCCAATAAATGGAATCGGCCCGGGCGAGTCAACATAGCCCTGAAAAGAAGCACTGTCTGTATCAACAGACGTGTGGATGGTATCAATAAAGGCCCATTACCTAGTTATATGTGGCCATCACGACCATCATCATGGTATCATTAGGTCCTGTCTCAGAGGCTGAGCACTCATCTACACGTTCTCATCATCACGCATTATCATAGACATCGTCATCTTCGTCATCATCGATAATTTCCTAACCGTCATCAATATCCTCATCAATATCCTCCTCCTCATCATCATCATCCTACTCCTCATCATCATCAATATCCTCCTCCTCATCATCATCATCATCATCAATATCCTCCTCCTCATCATCATCCCATCACCATCATCCTCATCATCATCATCTCATCATCATCATCATCACCATTAACTCCGTATCGGAAACTCATCATCATCACAACTCGTATATCCTCATCGACTCCGTGCAAAGATCGTCGAATCCGTGAACGATCATGAGTTCCATCCTTACACAAATCATCATCATCCTCATCAATATCCTGCTCATCGACAAGAATGCGCGCATCAATTCAAGCCCATATCATTTTTCCTCACCATCATCAATGTTAAAAAAAGATCACTTATTGATTCCCCCACTTGGCCTTGACCTGCAGGGGTTGCCCGGGGATCAAATCATCATACAATATAAAAGGCATCATCAGTATCATCAAAAATCATCACCTACCCCGACACATGTATACTACCTCATACAGTGCCCCGACCTGCAGCCACATGGCGGAAACTCAGGCGTCATATCTCCAAAACTGGTGTCTTGGAGTTGTGATTCATCGGCCACGTACACAAACTCGTATACCAGGTAGTAGAGGTGAAAACAGCCCCGGAGTCGTGATATATAAAAAAGTCGTCTCTTCATCACGATATCTATTTCGTTGTTTATCAATATCTATTTCGAATCATCATCATCATCATCATCATCAACATCATCACCAAGACGTCAGTTGCAGCAACGAATTCATTAAAACTCCACAAGCACCGGGTAGTTACAACATTGGTTAGTGCAGTAACGGTAATATATTAACGATGAACTCAGCACATCAGCTGTAACATTCAATTCCTCATCATCACCATCACCATCATCGCCGACGTCACATAAGCTGGCCTGTCTGACAACAACATCTTAATCCTATCATCCTTCGCAAGAAAACGCCCAACCACAAATTCACCTCACCATTCACAGATTTATCCTGCCAGGTAACGACCCATCACACGCCAATAACACCAGGTAAACCAAAAAATAGAAAGATATTCACACCAGCATCGGCCTGAATTATTATTTCTCAGCGAAATTCCAGCAACACTCAATGCAAAAATCCAGCTTCGTAAACAATATCGGATAATTCTGATCTGTGCCATATCAGACAATCTGACATTTCTCGCGTTACAGTAGTTCCGGTAGCGTCCGGTACAAAGCTGTCCAGCCTATATCAGATGACACGCGCCTTAATGGCGTATTATGTCGCTTGCCTTTGAAATGAGATACGATTCTACGCCAAATATGTGCACGGTAAATGTTTCTCCGAATTCAATACGTCACGAACATGACTGCAAATAAGAAAAATATGCGGAGTTCTAAGAGACATTGGTAAGTGGAAGCGGATCTGTGCGTCCATCGCGCGTATTAATTCGGATATAATGCCTTGGGGAGTAATCCGAGGCCAGTACTTAGACAGGATGGAGTCATGCATATATCATGGAATTAATCACAGCCCCGGGATAGTTGAGATGCGCTCCAAATGCTAGGCGAGCTTTGCTTGTCAATGTCGTCCGACACAAGGAACATATATATGTAGCGAGTGCTGATTTCACTACCCAAAGGGACCATCTCAAGACAGCCCCCTGACGTAAGCACCTGCGCTCCTCTTATTTACAGTGTACCAGTTTCCGTCGGCAACGAATGTTCGGTATGAACAATTTATGCAACACGGCCCGCAACACGATACTAAGGAGTCGTAATGTTTGGCACGAGAGAGTAGATACGGACGGTAGATACGGAGTAAGAGGCCAATAAAGGCCCCCATACCTCAGCAATTAGGTCATCACAAGACCTTCATTCCTCCGCTCTACCTCACACATCTGTCATTCATTCCACCTTGTCAGATGTAAACTGCAACTTACGTAATACCCCGCCAATGGTAATCGTTTACGCACATTTCGGCTTCCCAACTGTTAAGTATTTCCTTATTTCTACAAAGCGGCTAAGTACCAAGACATATTGACACACAACATACGATCTGAAGTCCTCACACAAACCTATCCAAAGTCGACTTTTAAGACATTTGAAGTACAGGAATGTTTAAACTCTAGTTGGAAAATCAACGGCAAAGAAGGCGATTCACACCTGCATAAGGTGCGTTTAAATGCAGCTGAGTGCGAGGGCAAATGTTGCGCTAAACAGCCAGCGGTTCTTTGTAGTCGGCTAACTGACACACGCTTGATAAGGTATGCAGTCGTG
This sequence comes from Urechis unicinctus, assembly GCA_034190875.2. Classification (NCBI taxonomy): domain Eukaryota; kingdom Metazoa; phylum Annelida; class Polychaeta; order Xenopneusta; family Urechidae; genus Urechis; species Urechis unicinctus. The sequence goes on along the minus strand of CM067353.1, from coordinate 67,457,126 downwards.
GGCGGCCAGATAGAGCAGGCTATCCGGTGTTATCAGTGATATGAATACAGAGATTGGTCAGTTCCACTTCGTCAGTGTGTCAACAAACGGGCACCACAGCGTGAGATATTATACCGGGAATTTATGATTCATGACTTGTGCAGAAGCGTTGATGGTAAGGTGTGGCGGGAGACAGGTGCCCGAGGTGATCAATAGCGAGAGAGGAACACCTGAGTGATTGACAAATGACTTGTGTCTCTCGAGGAGGTCCCGCGATGAATCCCGAGGCCAAGCACCGCATTCATTATTGACCATCGAATGCCCAAGTCAATCAAGCAAAGCCGCGCTGCGCTGACGCCTGCCGATATAAGCGTACCAGCGAGTTGCGGAAGGAGTGCTTTGTGATGGTGATGGCGGGTGTGTTTAAAAAGACTGGGGTAGTATCCGTCGATCCAATCATACGTAATTACGCAAGCGTTACACAGGGCATCGAGTCCCATAAGACAACACAAATATGTACTGCATTTGCGCGGGTTAGTAGAGTTTGTCCTTCATAACGCAGTGTGCCATCACTCACGACGGACACACAGAACCCATAAAAAGTGACAGTTGTTACGGAAACGGACAATACTGTGGGTTACAATTCTATTAGCATCCTCCGGGGTAGCGCAGCGAATGACGCGATCAACGCCCCCATGACGTTGTCTGACATAATGGAATGACAATAACGTCACCCAAATGACACTCTCACGAACATGACCTTCACGAGGATGTTAAAATAAAAAACTATCACCATAGCGTGGGCTGACCTCGTCAGCGGAATTCACTGAGGCCGATTAGCAGTTACGGAACCTACTTGTACTTGCATTTATCATCAGAGCAGATACAAAGAAAGGCTCGCTAAGCAGTTCACTGGAGCTGCATGTCCTCACAGCTGCCCTTGTGATCCATTAGGCTACTGACTTCACTTAACTGACATGCCAGTCATAACTCATGCAAATTGCTAAATGTAGCTTCGACCAGGTGAACACTGCAATGTTTTCTCCCGCTTCTCTAAAGACAACCTCGCGTGTAAAACGCATGCGCGGCCGGCCACTCAAAAGAAGAAAGACGAGTGTTTGTATATTTGGGCAAGGCAGCGCGGTTTTCTTAAGAACAAACTTCTTGGTGGGAAGAGAATACCACAGACGATATGACTCACCATCGCACTCGTCAACAAGTTCTGAGGAGGTTCTGAGGCAGATGCTAACCGGACATGCGGGAGGCGCGCTATGGAGGTCTATCGGTGGGTTAAGTCACGCGGACGCTGCTACCTCCTTGTCTGCGACGCGCCGGTCTCCCGCGTGGAGCGGCGCGATGATGTGGACGAGGTATGAACAAGCACTTACTTCACCTCGACTTTTTTTCCCACGAACCCTACGTGGTGTACTGGGTCAACGGAGGTGAAAAGCTTCACTGGCACACCACAGGCAACTAGACGCGAGGTCCAGTGGTTACGTGATATATGCTTAGAAGGAAATCCCTACAAGTAATTTGAGTCATTTAGTCTTGAAGTGGGATCTGCATCACTGGCTGAGATTTTAAATCATCTCTTGTGCATTAGTTACTGGCGATAAGGGATCAAATTGGGTGCGAGGGGCGTCTCACAATGCGTGTGACCAGTCTTAACTTGTGACCTGGTTACAGCAGGTAGATTTCTTCTCGCAGCGCTCGACTAAATGAATTGCGCACAACGTACATTAAGCAGAGTTCAATCTGCAGAAGGCTATGGAGGTCTGCGAATGTACCTCCATAAATACCTCGGTAACTGGACGCCCAACACGCCGGCCAATCACGTCCCCTTAGGTTAAACGACATAAATTTATCTGCGGACGACGGCATTTGAAGTGAGTGGCTGGTGGGGTGGAGGGTCGCAATGGCCCCATGATCTACGGCGGACGATACACGAAACCCCGGCAATAAAGCACCCCGCGGATGTCGCGGTGTGCTGAAGGAAACGGTCGGTCAGTAGGGCAGGGGGCGACTTAACTAAGAACCATTCTGTCCACATCAACGCATCGATAGCTAATTCTGATACAATTCTTTCTTATATCACCAGCGCGTCCCTAGCCCCTCTATGACACCAAAGCACCTAACGTTCCGGAACCGCCCTCTGGAGAGGCATGACAAATTTTAAACGGAAAACCCATAACTCTTATTCCAATATTGCCGATGGTCTGGGGTATAGCTCGGCTCGAGGACTTTCACCACTCACAGCTGCGTTGAGATTCATTGGTCCTTTTACAGGGGACCCTCATAGTGGTAGCGTCAGATGACACCGTGTACCAGGGAAGCGCTTCCTGCCTCTGTGGTACAGTGATAGAACAGCACAAGGGATATTGCAAAATCAGCTAGAACACTATAATACACGACCACAGGCACTTGGACCTCGATAACAGGTATCAGAGCACCGCACCAATGACTTCAAACGTTACAGTACCGCGTTTATAACCATTATATCCATAACATGCCCTGGTAGGCAGTCAGTCACCTGATATGATGCCCTGGATGACATTCACTGAAAGATACCTACCTCGACTTCGATATTCCACCGTATCACGCTATACACTGAGGACATTAGGGGCTTCAGCTGTTCAGATGAGCCTCAAACACGAGCCTCATACCAAACAGCGGTGGGTCTCCACGGCGTCAGGATAAATGAAATTGACAAACCACGTGTGCAGTCTCGCTGTGGTACACCATACAGAGCAATGCCTGTCTATTGGCTGATGTGGCAACACCCCAAGCCCCCTCTAACGACCGCAGGCATCACTTCATTACAAACATGTGCATTATATTTCACTTTTTACCCCAACAAAAACACAAGGAACCAATCGAAAATACAAACCGAAACAAGCCACAAGGTCGCAGTCCATGCCACAGATCACTTCACCTCCAACAAACCAAGTATCCCGAATGATTTGAATTAGTGAGCAGATTCCAGTGGAAGTCCACAGCGAGCGTGCTTACGAATATACAGCACGATTGTACCTCCTCCGGTAGAGGCATTCAGCAGGCTAGGCGGGGACAATAAAAATACGCCCTCTCATGTGCAGCTAGCATCCAACGCACACTCAGAGCTACCGGGCGCTCGCTGGGCTAGTAGCTTTAGCCCCTCTCTCTCTCTCTCTCTCTCTCTCTCTCTCTCTCTCTCTCTCTCTCTCTTTGCCTCAGGTATCCGTAGATGAAGACACAGACACCCCACCTTTAGCACCTCACAAGCTAGCCCCACAAACACACTGTCACAGCCTCCACTCACAAACTCTCTGTGATGTGTAAAGTTGTAAGATGCGCCAGCAATGTACACGAAGCCGTCTCCAGCTCTCAAATCCAACTGCTGCCTGGAGGTAAAGTCTGCACAGACTTGGGGTTAAAGGTCAAGTCAACAGCAGAAGCTGGCTGCATGCTTTGTCAAGACGAGAGCGTCTTCTTACGACGAACACCCCCCTTTTTCAGCGGAGTTTACTTTACCCAGCCGGATGTATATAAGCAGAGCTCGGAGATTCCACTGCTGTGTGGGTGGGTAGGTTGGGGTGAGGGGTAGCTTGTTGCGCGTGGATGGGGGGGGGAGGGGGGAGGGAGGGTAGCGGTGGGCGGTTGCGTAAGGTGCGGAGGAGGACTATGCTAACCAGATACCGTCACAAAACGCGCCTATGCTCACGTCTTAACGGACTCGCAGCACAGCTAAGAACTCGCATCAACAACACCTTCGATTATTTTAGTATCCGGGTCGTTCACTTAAGTCCAGCCCCATTCAATATTTGCTCCACTGTAGAGGGAATTCTATTCGAAGTACACTAACTCAAGCAAACATGGGTGGTCTGAATCGTCGTCGGCAAGCGTCCGATGAAGAAATTTCCCATTTCTTGACAGCGCTTATAGGCTGCCAAAGTCTGATTGTAAATTGAGTGGACCAAATTGCTTCAAGTATTGTAAGCCGGCTTGAGTTGCAGATGCTCACGCAAAAAACGTCATGCTTGGGCCAAATGCGTTTTAGCCACCATGCGCTAGGTTTTCCTTCGCAAGATATATCGACAGTCACGCTAAACAGCTCGACGCCTCTCTATTCTCCGGGCGACCAAGGATCAAACAGATTGCCTTTCGAAACGTAGCGAGTTGCGCGCATGCGCAAAGCCAAGTGCGCTCCTGGCAATCGGAGTCGGTTGACTGGTCGCCGTTATCGAGGCATACAAAGCGTACAGGAGCCGTATTTTGACACCTGCACTGTAGATCACACCTGGAGAAATGTCATTCTCTATTGAGGCGACTCGAGAAAGATGAATGCGTTCTTCACGCCGGGCAATTGAACTTGCGCATTCACAGTACGGTCATAATAACTATGAAGAATTAGAAAGAAAAAAAATGGCATAAAGGCGATCGGAAAGAGTGGTGAGAGAGAGTAGAGAGAGAGAGGGGGGGCTGGGGGTGGAGGGGATGACAGAGAACAGAGGGGAGAGGGAGATTCGAGAGAGGGAAAGGAAGGTGAAGGAAGGGGGAAGGTAGCCGTTAGAGGGAAGGGAGAGAGCGGGGAGAGTCGAGAGAGGGAACGAGAGAGAGAATTGAGCGGGAGTGCTTGGGGGGGGGGATGAGAGAGAAGGGAGAAACTGTGGGGGGGGTGAGTAGAGAGCGGTTAGATGAGATAGTGAGAGGAGAGAGGGAGGGAGGGGTGAGAGAGAATAGGAGAGTGTCGTTGAAGGGAGGGAACGAGAGAGAGAGAGAGATGTTTGAGCGGGAAAGTTGGAGTGAAACTGGCATGGAGCGAGCATGACAAGACAAAGATGTAATTATAGCCGGCCTGATCACACATGGAGCAGACGCTGTTGTTGACCAATGCTGACCACCGTTCTTGATTGATAAGAAAATGCCGTTGACCGTTGCTTGATCTACAGAGAGCGCCTTGCTCGCCCACGGACGTTATGACATATTTTACGAGAGATATATAACCGCTCGCCAATGGTCAAACACATCGGGGTCTTGACGCTGACCACAGCGACCTGATACTGGCGAGTAAGAGGGTCCGCGATGCGCATGCGTTCAGTAATGGTCAGCATGAAGAGGTTCAACAAGGGCAGTGTACTAAGTAAACATGCAATGACGTATTCCTGGATCCCCGTGAAAGCAATCATCTGTAGCGCAGACGAGCGGTTAGCGCTTAGCAGTAATCTGTGATTGCTGGAGGTGCTAGTGAATGCACATCGCCCCGGGAATACAGCACGATAAGGGAACGGTGTGTGAATTAGCTGGATCGAGCTGCGCTATTGTACCAAGCTACCGCTACAGCCATGTTGACCAGAGCAGGTGCTATCGCAAACCGACTGAGGGACAGAACGAGTTTCCTTCCACAAAGCACGAGCAACATACACTTTACTGGGTCTATATAAGCTTACAGTTCCTCGTGTTCGTGGCGACAAAGAAGTCTAAAAATGTATCGCAGATCCGCAAAATGCGCCCTTAACTTGCAGTGTTTATTAAAATCATATGAACCAACCGATAAAGGTGAAGGTCATCATGGTTTATAAAGACGACCTATCTTCTGCATGCGTCCAATATTAATTCGAGGTGCTAGACATTTATGAATTTTCGTTGTTAGCACATAACAGCAAATGTATTTTATGCACATACAATCACGATGAGAACGACCCACTCAAGCATCGTTTGTGGTCTTCGATGATGGATCCCACATTACGTTAACACCGAGGATCTTACGTTCCAGATCAAACGATCCCTCCCCCGGGACGCCGAGATAAACACGCGACTGAGGAATGAGGTATGGGCACCAGTGATGACTTCAACTGGTCCATCAAATATAATTGATGAGGGATTTTTTATATTGATTTATTGATCTGCCACCATCAGTAGACCTCTGTTGGAATGGTTCTTCTTTGTTTTCATCTCTAATGGTCGAGAATAACAGGCATCTGGGATGTACCGCTTTCAGACATGCTACTTGATAACAATTAAATGATAAAACTGAACTTGTATAAAGCTGACTAGATATATATATAAGATTCATATGACAAAATGAACAGACATTTATCAGTGCCGAGATCTGTGGGGGTGGAAAAGAACGTTATGATTACTCTCATTATGATTGCATAGAACAGAAGCTAAATGTGTTTTAGCCCAGTGCATAATTGCGCGACTGAACAGTGATTTTGAGAGAAATGTCACGAGATGTGACCGAGAAGTTTAAAAAAATGTTAGTCTTGAAAGGGAAATATGAAGACAAGGAAATGTCTAGAAGTGTCATCTGCTAGTAGGAATATGAATGGAAAGCTGCAAATAGGTTTTAAGGCTTATAAAGAGGTTTAAGAATGACAATTACAGATTTAACGGGATATTTCCAAAGTTAGGCAGGCAAGAGAGAGGATTCCAGATATGAGATTACGTGAGAGGAGGTTTCATATAAGAAGCGCCAGAAAAACTGCAAAATGAAGCTGCCAGAGGAAGTAGAAGTCTCCTACAATGAGTGGTGGCGACGAAGAGCTTGTCAAAACAGCGAGGAAGCGAGCATACCCTAGTTAATTGACAGCTAGACACTTTTTCCTCCATAAAATTCTACCCATCCACTCATCAGCCTGCACATCTACCTGCAGCTCACTCATACTTACCTGTGCTTACCTGTCAGTATACCTGCTGATTACAAAAAAAGGATAAATACGTCATTTAAACAGCTACTTGAAAAATAACGCCATATTCAGGTGTGCACGCAGGCATCACCACAGGGCATAAGTAGCATTATACACAGAGAATCGTCGCACCATCTGGTGCGCATGCGTGGAGGAATACGTCCTGTTGGCAATACAAAGCGCTCATAATTCACAGAGAAACAACATATGATTATAGGCGACGTGAGCATGCCGATGCCACCATAATGACTACCCCGCAATTGTCGTCGTCCAATACACAAGATACAAAAATAATTCTCCCGCTATTATAGTCACTACCGCAATCCGTCTGCGCATACGGCGTACCAAACAAAACAGGGCCGCCCAGATAAACAACCCCTGACTTGAAATAAATAGCTTTGTGGTCCAGCTGTTATTTGAAATCTCCCTCCATCTTCTTTCATGCGAACCCCACAGGCGAGCATTATTGTAATAAACAGTGACGCACCTTCGATTATCCTCATTTTATATCTCAAATATACATGTTGCGAATTATCAAGCCTCACCAATTTTGGAAAATTTGATACTGACTGAATTCAGCGATTTCGTCTTTTCTTGTTCACAAAACAATATCCTTATATACGTTCCTGTAAAATCGTGACAGCATGTGACCATATTGGGTGACGCCAAAATTGGCATGCTGCCTGATGAAAGAAAAACATCAGGTAATACAAACTTGCTGATGTGGGGAACATGATATGAGTGACATGTGTGTATGAATAACGCAGCCATATGCGGCTTGGTGACACATCCGTTCGTCTAATAGCACAGTCTATTACCGAATAGAACATAAGCGTCCGTATCATAAATAGAACTGTTTGAACGTATTGTGATCCAATACTTGTTAAATATCCCAGTACAGTTAAATGGCTATATGTCTCGCACATGGCGTCATAAAGTCAAGGCACATAGCGTCATGACACATAGCGTCATGACACATAACGTCAAGACACATCGCGTCATGACATATCGCGTCATGACCCATAGCGTCTTGAAACATCACGACATGACACACGCCTACATGACACACGCCTTCATGACACAACACGTCAGGACACATGACATCATGGCACATGACGTCATGAGACTTGACATACAATACATCGCTCAGATTAACATAGGAGAACGGAATGTCAAATAAAAGACTGATGACGTGGTGCGTAGATCACGTTGCAGTCACGTTATCACGCATTAACAGTGGCGAGTCGAGGCTAGAGGGTTGACCGGGGTGGTGGTTGCACTAGAATGATGGAGTACCATTTGTCGCAGCAGCAGGAGAGTCACGTGATTCTCGCCTGCGTGAACTGGAGGCAGTTCAACGAGACAATGACGTGATGAGACGTGATTTTCCCAGGACATCATTAGGTCAATATAGACTCACCAGGTTAGGGTGCGTGCTGGAGTTACGCGCCGGGGGTATATTTACCGTGATGGATCTGGAGCCCATAGGTTGCGGGCAAAGGGGCAACTTTACCACAGCGATAGACTTCCTGGAAAAATGTACGATTGCGGGCGACTTCAATGCCACACACGCGCTAGACTTCCTCAAAAATGCCATGATAACGATTCCGAACTGTTTTACAGGGAAACCTGCACACGCGACCGAAACCCGTTCCAAAACGGCCATGATCGAGTGTACCATTTCCAACTGTAATAATTGATGCTCCCCAGGAAACCTGCACACGCGACATGGATAAATCGGAGGTGGCATTTGGAGGGCAACCGCTCGTCGCAGTACCTCATATTTGTCATCCTCATACTTCAGCGCGTGGATCAATCGACGGTCTCCCGGAAGACGAAGGGCAGAGGCAGGCAGGTCGCGAGAACAATCGGGCAGCAATTTACATACATAATGGCCGGCTAATGACTATACATAATGCAAGATGTTACCGGGGCCCGAGTGCTATTTCGTAACATCAGAGACAATTCTGCATTAAGTTGTTTAGAAGAGGCGCCTCTGTCTCCAGAGAGGCGACACAGAGCGTGAACATTTAGTCGTTCCCTCAAATTCACCCTACCCCCACCCAAATTTATTCGCCCTTCCCCTCATCACCATACAAAGACCATCCTCATTTCGATGAGACATGATCGCGCGCTGTAGTATGTAAAAAACAACAAAAACAATTAACATTGTCGCGCGCGCGTGCATATATTTGACAATCAGGTGTTGCCAATGCTCCCCAGGAAACCTGCACACGCGACATGGTGTTACAAGGAAGCATTGTAACACTTCGACGATCAATCGAATCCCGGAAGACGAACGGCCAGGCAGGTCGGAACAATCGGGCAGCAATTTACATAAATGGCCCGTATACAATGCAAGATGTTACCGGGCCCCAGAGACAATTCTGCATTAAGAGCGGGTGCATGTAACCGGGGCCCGAGTATATTCGTAACAAAGAGACAATTCTGCATTAAGTTGGGGGCCTCTGGAGGCGACTCATCGGGGTGATTACAAGGGATCTGGTGGCGGAAGGATCGTGTGATGAGACATGATCGCGCGCTTAGCTGGGAAAACAACACTCAACCATTGTCTCCTCCTGTCTTCGTTGCCTGTTACAAGGACACAAGAGTATCGCACATAATGCAATTACCGCTGAAGTGCTGTCTTACACAGATGCACTAGGGCAGCAAGTCTATGTATTGCAATATATGTGTTTAGCTGGGTACATGTGGCCCTCTCATCTCGGCCTGACACAAGAGATCGATCATCTGCCAGCCTCCTGTCTTACCTACAGTCTCTCCTATAGGTATTGCACCCCCCCCCCCCACTCCAAGCACATCTCTCCTATAGGCCCATCCCCCCCCCACCCACTCCAAGCCATCTCACATTGGCATTGTAGACGTGTCGATGTGACAGAAAACCGCATTCTCTAAATTTACAGTTTTTAAGGTTTAGGACTATGGTTTGCATGAACGCGCACTGAAGAATTGCTCAGAGGGGTGTCTTTTGTGCCATTTAATGTCATAGCAATATGACAAAAATCCCACTGCCAATGTGATATGCGGCGTTTAGGAAAGGGGTAAGGAGGTTGTGCTGAGTTTGATATGGACCGTTGGTTTAGAGGTAGTCCTCCTACGCTGCGGGGAAAAAGACGCTTCTGGCAAAACACACGCCCATGTCTGGAATCAGAATGGCGTGTGGATCTGAGATTTATAACGACCTGAGCTTTTCTTAGACTAACAACTCCACAAATATATGCATTATAGATATATCATTTACGATTTCATCACTGTTTTCATTGTTGTAGATTATCACCGGCTGCTCGATCAGATGAGGAGAATAACCGGAAGGAATCACACAAATGACGTCATATGAGCCAGAAATGTAAACTTCTTGTTTGTATTCTATAACCCTTCTCGCGACGCTTGCACACGGATGATGAGGATACATCATTTGCATAATGACATAAGTGTCTAGGTAGCTCAATGACTTTGTCCCGCTGAAATAATGATAAGTATAGAGCTTGTCAGCGTAATTGGGGTCACGCTGAGGGTACCCGAGGGCTACCTCATTACGAGAATACATAACGTGCCTGCCAGATAGATCGGCCTTAAGACATAGGCGGAAATGACAGGAGCGAGGGTTATGGATATATTCATGATGATGCAAGGCTCATATTTAGAAATTTGATAAATGTCAGGCTTCTACGATCAGAACAAAAATGCTGACTCAGCGGTGTTATCGATGTATTTGCAGACCACATGCACAGCGTTGTTTTTTTGGCGAGTGATGAAAGTGAGGCTACCCTCAGATATTACAGGGTAATGGTGTTGCGATGATAAGGTATTGGCAATTACCCGCGAGTCAAAGTAACCAAACTCCTGTCAAATCACAGTCTTCCCTACGCCAGCTATTCTCCCTGTATGATATGCAGTCAAATAATTAGTATCATTTAAATGTTCCGCTGATATTATTGATGTTGCCGACAGTTTTACGCCTTGCTTGGATCAATGCTCAAAATGGGCATCCACGTTTGATTGCTCTATTATCGCCCACGGACGGCCTGCCATGGAATTAGGCATTGCCTGATTGGGGTGCTGCCTCAAGGCATAACTCAAGACGACCGAGCGGTGGCCGCCATGCAAAACCATCCCCTCAACGCCCGCTTATCGAACCCCTACCCGTGCGGGACTTTTTCTCCCGCCAACCCGCAAGTTGCCGCCCGCTAGCTCCCGTTTTGCTCACAATACTCAGAGCCATACGCAAAGTAATCCCTCGGGATCGATGCCTGGCTAGATGATCATAAAGAGATCATTTTTCAACGTGCATTGCATAATTATTCGCCATAATGCAACTATGTGAAACTTGCAGCTTCCCTGATCGATACAAATGTTTTCTATTAATGGGTATCGCTCACAGCGCGTTATGGAAGCCCGGTGGGCACAGTGAGAGGCCGCGGGGGTGTGGTGGGGTTATCGCGGGGCTGGGGGATGAGTTTATCAGGGCCTATCCCAAGCAAATCCTTACAATATGTTATATTACGAGTCGATCATGCCTTTACGCACACTAATGAGGCAATCTGTATGGTGGCTGTACATAAGGCAGTTAGAGCATGCCAATTATCATTCACTTCATATCACATCACAACCCCCTTTGGAACAATTAGTTTGATATAGCCGCCAGTTTGTGAACTGGACGATTCTTCCGTAGGGTGGACAATTACTAGCGCACTCGCCACCGAACGCTCCCGTGTATAAAGACACAAACAAAAAAAGCCCACTAATGGACTCTGAGTCCATCCAATGCTTAAGTCCAACAAAATCGCTCCATTGGACAATTGGAGAGAATTCCGTTTTCCCGAAGAAGGATTAGAAAACTGTTGGGTGGGTAATGCCCCAATAGGACGGTGCTTCACTACTTGGGCCATATTGCCGATCCATTCAATCGAGTTCTCATATCATTCGCTATAGCGTCCGCGCGACTGCAACCCCAGATCAACTAACTGCGACCCACTCTGCTTTTATAGGATATAAACTTGTTCTACAGTGGCTGTCCGGACCACTGCACTTACTCATCAATTTAGCGAGGTAAATTTGATTTGCCTTTGTCAGGCATGGTATCGCTGGTTGGGTTCTGCAATGGGTAAGATAAAACGCTACTTCGGATGTTATCATCTAGGCTGCGCACGCACATAAAGCCCATATCCTTACCACACATTAGACCAACCTCACCCCGAACCCCCTACCCGACCTGCTGCAGGAATTGCTATATACAGTATATGATGTGGTAACCCGAGTAGGGCTGGTTTGTCTCTAAGCTGTCACACAGCACAATCGTGCCGTCACATACCTAATGGGGTACTAACAACACGAATTGCGTTAACCATGCGGGCCCCCATGTACTTTGCACCAAGACAGAGTTAACTTAATAACTCGTTAGCTTCCGTCACATATGCGAGAAAAACAAGAGGCCCTGCTACAAATATCTGCATCTTCATTTACGGAAAAATGGACTTTATGGGCTTAGGTTAATGTCGACTCCACATGGAAAAACAGTGGTGACTTCCACAATCCAATCAAGATCGAAGGAACAATCTAGCTAAGATTACAAAGGCACGGTAAGGGCTCGCGGGTCACCCCACTGCCTCATTACAGCAATGTTCAGCCAGATTGGAAATCTCGCTAGGATGAGATTTTGACGAGGTTTGCCACCTAAATCCGGCGTTATGAATAGCGGATGCCGACTAAGGATATAGAGATAGTGAAGTGGATTAGGAACCGACTGAGACGGGCCGTTTTGTCAAGTCCTGGATTGGTTCTCGATAGGAAGACGGGCGAGATGGTTATTAGAAGCAGATATTGGCCCTCACCTTTTCTGTTATGAATGGTTTTGGTTTTGAGGGGGTGGGTCGGTAGTTGGAGGGGGGTGGGGGTTGATAGAAGGGGCTTTGGAGCGAGAGGGTAAGATTGCTTATAGGTGTGTTATCGCCCAGCAAGCCTGACTGCCTTCTATACACCTCCATCTCCATTTGGCTTTGTGTAGTAAATGGCTGTGTTAGTCCGCTGTCCTGCCTGGCTTGTAGACTGTCATCTGTCATGGCTGCGTTCTCACCGAAAGGTCCTGCTCTCTAGTAAGGGTCGTTCAAAATGAGACAAACCGCGCGTAGTGCGAGCTGGGTGAAAAATTACCACATATGAAACGCATATTGGGGGAAGCGGGGGATTTAGGCTGAAATTCAGTCTATGAAATCATTCACCACAGCAAAATTCACTCGTGTCTGAGTTGGGGGGAAACAAACCACTTGCTGGGGTCTGCGTATCCCGCTGCGTGCTAGGCACAACTGGGGTTGCCGCTAAGCTATATACTATTGAGATCATTTACCTTATGCACCAGCGATTAATTGCCGAATGAAGGTGACCGTTATTTGACGATCATTTTGGCGTAAAACTAACGCTGTGATTATCTACATGACGACCTGTTTGCCGTGCGGTGGTGCCACGCGCCATGCACTGCGCAAGCAAGCTAGCATGCACGCACCCCCCCCCCCTCCCGCGAAAAAATCCGGTCGTGATGAGTTGGCAACATGAACACTTAATAAAACATTTGTGGTAAACGAAAATTGCTTGCCGGACATAATTTCATGCCGTACCAGGAGACTCCATCTACCTAATTAGCACTGTAAATGCCTGATATTAAAGTCCCGCATATACGACGCTTTGTATTTTTGTTGGGAAGCGTTCTTTTTTTTTGGTTATCTTATACCCTAAATCGACTCTATGACAGGCGACATCGCCTCACGACTTCCCGCCAAAAAATATGAAACATAAAGCGCGTTATTTTTTCTATCTCTGCAGCCGAGATTGTGGCGTGTCGGACCATTTGCAGGGCGTACGAGACGTATTCATGTGCATGGCTTTGTCTTCCGTTCAGAATACAGCTGCTTACACAACTCCAGTGAAACGCTCTCGCGTGTCGCTCATAGCCGCCTGGTATAACCCCATACTTGGACATAGTGTATGTAAAACTGGAATGGAGATAGCAAGCAACATACCCAACATGGAATGAAATCGAGTGGCTGTGATCAATAAACGGATAGGTCAATAATTCATGGTACGATAAAGGCGTGGAAGAAGGAGGCAGGCTGGCGATATAATGTGACCTGGAGGGACTTGCGTGGTGATAGGGCGTAGTGTGGACGCGGGGCAGTTGTGAAGGAGACGAGGAGGGAGCGGTCATGACGAGCGATGGCCAGTGGATGCATGGGCAGTAGGCTGATAACGACTGGGGTGTGGGGTGGGGAGAATGGATCCATAGAGGAGAAGGGGTGAGGGTGGAGAAAAAGGGGTGCTGCAAGAGGATAAAAAAACGGGATTTGATTATCCGTAGAGAGAGATGGGCGTTGGGAATGAGGTGATGAGGAATGGGTGAAAACGTGGAGATGGAGAAAGATAGAAGGAGAGGCGACTGAGATGGTGAGAAAGAGGGGAGAAACTGAGACTGAGACAGAGAGAGAGAGTGGGTGGGGACAGAGAGAGTGGAGAGAGAATGGGAGGATGGTACGGACAGGTGTAAAGGTTACGTTCGTGTGTTATATAAAGTGTGGCTCTGGCTGGGGGAGGCGTGGGGGGGGGGTAGGGGGAGAGGGGGTGGTAGAGAAATGAAGTTGGGAGGTAGAATAGTGGGGTGGGTGTGGGGCGGGGTCAGGGGTGAGGCCGAATAAGGACTAAGCAAAAGCGATGCTTTCACTCAGATCTGGCGCTAAGAACGTAGAAGGATACAGTTTGGTGCTGACATCGCTTTATACATCGGGTAGAAGCCGAGACAAGGCATGAAGAAAAGGAACGGGATAGGACGAAGGGCAGGCAGAGAGCAATATGACGAATGAGAGGCGGAAGGAGGAAGCAAATAGTCGAGAGTCTATGGGAAGCCGGCGGTAGGTCCAAACGCCTGCTAATTACCCGAGTGAATGAAGAGGACAGGAAATGAAGGAGTGAGGGGGTCATTTGTGAAATATGAAGGAGACCGCGATAAAGTTTCGTGGTAAATATATGTTTATATATATATATATATATATATATATATATATATATATAGATATATATATATATATATATATATATAGATATATATATATATATATATATATATATATATATATATATATATATATATATATATGTGTGTATATATATATATACACATATATATATATATATATATATATATATATATATATATATATATATATATATATATATATATATATATATATATATATATATATATATATATATATATATATGACGGTGTTGGGAATAACAAGGGAACAAATGAGTTGAGGGGGCGGGGTTGATGATTTTGGGGAGGTGACACTCATGTTCTCTTTAATCACATGAGCGGCAATGGGAGGCTTGATAATGAAGGGGCCACCAGCTTGAGCGGTTAATAGAGGACGAGGGAACAATTAGGATTTCAGGATAACTGTCTCAACGAAGGTCATATATGATCACGCTAACATGATATGGGTGCGGCTACATCCCGCAGATAAGATATACAGTCTGCTTCGTGTTGCCGCGGGCACTGCACTTACATATATGTTAAATATCTATATTTGTATGCCCCGCCATTGCGAGAATCTGCTATCAGTGTCGGCGTGTCCTGTGACATTGATATCCTCCACTCAGATACTCGTCCGGGGGCTCAACTCGTCATATTCCTCGTTATGTGATCACAAACCCTTAATGGAACAGTATCAAGGGCTTCTAGAGCCGACATGATGGATAGCCCAGCCGCTGTACCAATTCCGCAAATGGTGGGTCCCCGCACGCTCTCTATGAGATATACATCTTCTCCGTCACCTGACTCGATCACGGATGTATATTTCACGGGGACCTGTCAGCCGCGCGGTTGTTTTGTGTATCGAATGACTATTGTTTATGCAGCTATGACTTTAATTAAACACTATTCCCTTCGCAGTGTCTTCCGAGCTATACAGCGGCATTAGCGCACGGACGTTTTAAAGAACACATTCGATATGATGTAGGAAGGGGATGTTTTTGGGTAATATCGCGGACGGCACACGCTCGCAGTTTGTAGCGCGCGCTGGCAAACAATACCACCGCGTCAGTTATTTATTATGTGATTTGGGAATAAAAGCAAATGTATTTGGGTTATATAAGGAACAAAACATCCGCAAACCTCGTCAGAGAAGTCGACATACGGGCCTCGTCCTTCCCAGAAACTTCCCCGCGGTAGTCATAACAACGTGACGTTCAAAGAGATACATATTGCCGTGATAAAAATATAATCCGATAATGGTTAAAAGAGCATCCATCATCCGGGGACTTGTGAGGGGCTGGGGAGTAGTCGCTGCTTCCTCAAGAGCTTAATCTCATCCCTCTGCTACTTGCGCACGCACGCCTTCATGTCGTGAGCACATGAGTTTCAAGACTAAATCCGACTAAGTGCATTTCAAATATGACACCTTACTAATCGCTGACTAGTCGCACACGTCTACGCCAGGAGAGTTTAATGAGGCAGAGGAGCTTTAGGGTTTCAGAACCGAATGAAAGCCTGCGATGAGCTCTCGTCTCACGGAGCATGCGTACCGCAGGCTTGTGCTCCTTCGTCCAATCTGCGCTCAGCACGCGCCGAGCAAGTCGTCTGCTTTTGCCGTCGGCGTCCGAAGAGAGGCGGAAACGCCCGAGCGCAGATGCGATTACAATGCGGGCAGATGACAAATATCCTGTCATGAAAGTTGTGAGTTGGTATTTTTCCTTAATGGCAGCTATGATTGTTTCGCTTCTCAGGGGATTAGGTGAATAAACGGTGACACTACGTAGATGGACGCGCGTCAATCCCAAATCCCCCAAGCAACCAGTCCGTCAATTAAGTCCGCTTAGCCGTCAGTTGACGGATCCGTACAGATAATTAGTACCAAGTCACCGGCGTACAAGTGACAGCAGCTACCATGAAGAAGACACCGCGTTATAGCAATGCCTTTGGGTATATATGGAATTACACGGCGGCAGTTTAAGGTTTAATCGTACCAGTGCACCATCACCATAAACTACTTCCATACGTCGCGGCAGCTTGGAGAAGGACGCGGGGCTGAAAGTGCTCACGGCGGCACGGGACGAGCGCGTGTCAGGCGAGCCGGCTATCATCCTAATGAAACAAATGGACGCGGAATAAAAACGAATGAACGCTAGGAGAGCGCTTCGTGAGGCTTACTCACAAACAGTTAGGATTCTTGCGCAATGTATGTGCCTGGGTCAGGCTAGATGGTAAATGAATGGGGGCGTATGAATATACATAGTTAGACGATGAACTTGCTTTGTGAAACCTGAGATCTGCTCGTGGAATGAGGAAACAAGTTTATATGTTCATGAAAAATGGGAATAGGTGAAGGATATCAACTGTTGAGGCTACACGAGGTCAATATACGTAAGAGGCAAGTCAGCTCGATCTAGCCGCCTGACAATTGATACCATTTTCTGTTAAATCTACCATCAAATGGTTAATTTAAATGAAAACAAAAGCCTCAAATGATATATTTCGTAATTTTTGAAACAATAAATTCTGTACCTGCTGTGGCACGAGACACAGTAGATGCAATCATGAGCTCGCTCACCTGCTCCATGGCTGCAATCAAGTCAGGTATTAGAAAGGACAGCCATTCGCTCACCTGTTGACGCGGCGAATCCAAATTGCTCCTAGAAATGCCTGTATCAAGCCAGACGAGGATAGCAACTAGGCAGTGGTGGAACTGGATACCTGTTCCCGTCTGCTCGACAATCATATACAATCCACTTTCACTGCCTCATTAGAAGAGAGCTTAATTATCTGCAGACAAAAAAAGCGCTATCTCTGCTACTTTGCGTCGTCGCTGCCATCTTGGAACTGTCACCGTGACAACAGCGCGCTCTTCCTAGAACAAATTAATGAATCCCCCTCGTAGACAGACGCTGCTGTCGCTGCTGTATTATCGCCCATTCTGGTGTACGGCTTGCTTCCTGCTGTTACAGAAGCCCACCTGTTCTCTATGTGTTAATTGGCGCACCTGAGATGTGACATGTCTCTGACAGTGGCCTCCGACTCTATTAAAGGCCAGGAAAGAGGCACAAGCCGAGAGGGAGCATGCGATGTGTACATAGGACTCTCTTATTGATTAGAAGCCTGGTGCCAACCAAGTCAGCAGCAGCAGCAGCAGGGAGGCTGCAATAACATTAGCAGCCCAAGCCGCTTACTGTCTACCAAACACTATCTTCTATCAAAAGCATCATTATTAGCGGAAGCAATGGCAAGGATATTACATATAGACACTACTACTGCTGTGGTAAGGATTGTAGCCCTTTTTGCGAATGTCGCCCAAGTCATTGTACCGGAATGACGCTGGTGGCGCGTCTCGCGCTGAGGTTTGCCGGGAAGATGATGGACGACCAGCCCCTCTCGCTATATCCCTATAACACTGCCCTATTCTCTCCAGGTTATCATTTCCTATTATCTCTAGGCATTGTTTTGTCTCTTATCATGGCCGTTCAATCGCGGTTGACGTCAGAGAGTATTGGACTGATATGGTCTCCAAGCTGGTGAGGCAGGCGCCTAGGGTTTTAGGGTGCCAACTCCAACACCAATAGGGAACCAGGCCGTGCTGTCTGACAGCTGACCTGCCACAAGCAAGACCCAGAAACGACCAATAGGCTGGGGCTGGGGCTGGTGAGTTATTCTCTGATGTGATCTTTTCACGGTTGGCCACCCACAACCCCAGCTTGTTTTCCTACAATACTAGCATGCCTTGGGCACTTCTCTCCTCACTGGTCGACTCGCCAGCACAATCAATATGGCCGCCTGCCTGCCTGCCAGCCTGCCTGCCTGCCCACCCAAACCCGACAACGATTCCGCGCAGGGAGGTACTAAGACGAACCTTATTTAGGTAGAGGGCTATTACATCGGCACCCGCCAACGTCAGTGCTCTGTGCTGCGTCTAATGTACGAAATGCATTAGGTAAATGTCTCTAGAGTGCGCCTAATCATCAAGCAATTTATAACCAACCGCCCCCATTAGAACTCCGCCCATTAGTTTATGCTAGAACACGACGTCGGCGACCACTAAGGTAATGAAATCGCTTATAGACAAGGGTTTCCATACGCAAACAACCAACAGGCATTGGTGAAATCATCCATTAAACTGCTGGTCGCGTCGCGCTTTACACTGCATCTCACTGATGACAATGACCAGCGAGCGCTGTCAACCGGGGATGCTTGCTCAGCATCTCCGCGCAACTTCAGCCTCTTTCTTCCTCATTGTCTTCCCATCACTCGTGCCCCAAGGCAAACTACACTTCACAGACATGGAACAGTTTACGCTAGTTTTCAATGACTACCATCTTGGCTGAGAGGAAATGTAAGAAAACTAAGCCAAAAGAAATCAGCGAGGTTCTATAAAGCACAGTGCCTAGTTATTGGTTCATTTGAGGCAGAGAAACAGGAATGGGGAGGGCCGTTGTGACGAAGAGGAAAGCGCCCTCTTCTTCTGACGCAGCAGCAGCAGCTTCCAAGGGATTTGTTAAGTGTCTTGTGTCAAAGCTGTTAAGCGGTTGGCAGTGTTCCGCACTCACAGTCAACTTCTCCGAGTGTGTTTTAGACACCAAGCCATGTTAGCCTAATGTACTTTCTCTGTAAAGGACTCTGGGTATTTTGAAGAGCACATAAGATCAATCGAGGGCTGCAATTGGCAGGGCTATTGTGGTGATTGAAGTCTTTACCTTTTGTGGGTTGCTCTCAATAAATCTCTGTTGCACAATATGTACGGTTCATCCGCTTGCAATCACGCCATGACGACAGACCCGCTCCAATCATGCTTAATAACACGAGTGAATAGAGTAGAATGTTAATGAGATAGCTCTAGTACATTACAACGGGTAGCATGGAACACACATGAAGCCATCTTCATCTGAGCACCTAAAGCCGCAACCCTCAGAAAGGGATCTGCGTGAGGACACAGAAAGCCCCGGATTATCCCGGGTCTATTCGCCCAGCTCACGCGGCTACAAACTCGCCATGTCATTACTGCCACCGGCAGAGGGAGCTAGATTGATTAACACTGTCTGCAGTCGTACTGGCCTTGTCGACAAGGCTAGAATATTCAAATTCGAATTTATCAGCGACTTTATTTTTAGAAAAACGAAACCAAACGCGAATCATGCTTTTTCCCACCCGATATCGATAATGACGACATATACATTGCACAGCAACAAGGAAGTAACGTTAACGTGTCTCGTGATCGAAATACACCGAAAAAATAGCTTTGATAAATATCTAATGGTCGAATATCAATATTCACTGCTGCTTCAAAGCAGGAAATACCGGCGCTTAGCAGTGTGTCACACCGCGCCATGTGCGCGCGTAAATATGCCATAGGATGATAGTTTGATGTGCGCAGAATTGATTCTGAAGTCAATTTGGCGACGCGCCCATGTTTGTGCTGGAAGGAAAATGTCCTTTACACATGAAAGTTCCCGACAATCCAGGGCAGCTCTGGTACCACAGTAGGGATAAATGTTTACCTACTAATGCGACCGAAGTCATTGCTACTGTAGTATATACGAAGCATGAATTATGCATAAGGCATAAGCAAATTTTCACCCACTTCATTTTGCACATAGACTTAATGCAGGTACACCATCTGCGAATATATGCACGTCTATTGAAAACAATAATAAGATATGAGTTTAAACAGTAGAACATTTTATTTAAGATTTATTGGGCCATATCATATCTCTGTATTTCACTGCAGAGCGGTAAATGTTCAAGATACTTGACTGATGCATAAGACATTGGACTGAGTGATTCGTGCAATTCGTATTACAATTGTAATTAGCATATCCAGCAAATTGAATAACCCTGAATGTGGAACATTTGGCATCTAGCCTAATCACACGCATGCAGCGTCAGACATACCATTAAGTTATAATATATAGCGCGTGTCATATATTTATACTGCATAAGATCTACCATTAAGTCATAGCGATTGTAACACTGGGTAACACATACTATGCAGTTATAATGTATGGTACATAAGTTATTGTTATAAATTATAACATGTGCCATACAGTTATAATGCATATCACACCACGTAGATATCATGCTTATTAAATCACACGCAGTTACAACGCATAAAATATGCTATGTTCTCTCAATAAGAGTATATTTAGTCCAATGCTCCACCGGGGAAAGCGTTTCGGCTTGATCACAAGGCGCAGGCGCGCGGCAGTGATACCACATTCACAAGATGCATTGTAGCATTTTACCGAGGAAGCGTAGACAAGCGCACCAGCGCATTTGTGAGCACCAGAGTTAATGTTCAGAGCAGCCATTCACATCGACTGACTGCGGATTGGAATTGTATGTAGCTTGCTGCATTTATCCATTTGCCATCGGTAGATCCGCCCTAGGCGGTATGAATACACTTATGGACGGCCACAAATCATTCGGTTTCCTTCACAATTGCCTATTTCCTGTAGCTATATGCTAATCAATAGGGCATTGTTGGTCAACAGCCTGGCACAAAGTACTCATAAATATTCTTCCTTGCTATTATTGCGAGCTGGGTCAATTCTGAACCAAGCATCGGTAGAAACCCATTTAGTAATGATGCTCGGTATGTTAGCTCGAAAACAATTCGTTACAGTCGTGATTTTTTGACTGCGCCAGTGGTTGGAATGTACGACTTCAATGTTAGCCTTGACGGCATTGTTGCATAAAGATCATTCACCATTGTTATATGCTTAGTCATGGTAAGAAATATGGATTTGTTTCTTAATTCAACTTTTGTACGAGAAGCGTAACATAATTGGTTCATGGTTTATAGGAACAAATGTCTTTATTACAACCACTTGGGAAGGTAGGAGTGGTATAGAATATAAAAGTGAATGAGTAAACCATTAAGTACATCCATTATTGATGATGTCAGCCTCAATTTAGTCCGAACCCGTGCGTAGCGAAACCTAAATGAAGCCAACCATGCCTTAAACGACAATGCTTACATAAGATGTAAATCGCCATGGTAATTTAATTATGAGTCTATTACACCTGGCAGTTCAAATAGATCAAAAGAAATGTTCATACTTTTTTTGTATCTTGCCATCATCAACAACGGGATTCCATGGCGTTTGTGTATTTGGACGAATAGGATGCATCGTAAGTCTTGACTAATGCCTCGATCGAACCTGTCATAGTAGGGACCAGTGGATCGATGGCTATGAACTATGCGCATGATTCATCCAAGAAAATCATTTATTGTTTAACTTTGGCATCATATTGCTGCAGGTTATAGCAACGGCAGCAGGAAAATGACTGCTATACACTTCCTACACTAGACCCAGGAGAGCACAAAGAGTGGGTCATTCCGTCGCCACTGCGCATGATCCACGCAGCGGCGGTCTGCGGTATTTCCTACCGCTACCGTTAGAGGGAGCCATGTTGGCGAGGAGTGGCCGTTGGAGGGATGGTAATTGCGTCCGTGATTAAATTGAGGCTGCTTGGAAAGACGCTGCTGAATATGGCAGATAATTGTTTAATAAAGGTTTATGAATTATAAATCTAATTACGATGGATGGTTGAAGGACATCATGGTGGTGTCGCGGCGGTGGTGTCGTGGTGGTGGTGGGGGGTGGGGGTGTGAGTGAAGGAACATCAGGATAGCGAGTGTACATTGCGATGAGGTACTATACACTCAACCTAATGGGCCTAAATATTTACGAGCCATTTATGGGGGTGTGATGCGCGATACATTGTTTTTCAATGCAGCCATAAACCATTTCTGGGCTGGTCATCGGATAGCTGGATGGTACAGAGAATGACCTCAGTAGACAGAGCGTAGCAACGGAAATATGAACGCACTTATATGATAAAAGGCAAATAAAGCATGGGCACATGAATATATAGCATAATTAATTATTTGCCTCATAGTTACGAGTAGGCATTCGAAGTCGTTATTCACGATAGCCATCACCTATCCACGCCGTGTGGCGTGTTGGGCGTCTCGCGGAGGATATTGACGTCACTGTGATGCTGGTGGTGTGGTTGCGGCACATCACATAGTTAACTCCACGCTGCAACAAGTTACCGAGAGCCAGAAAGCCCACCTGTAATATGTCTTCATATAATTAAACCCTACCTCAAAGCTAATATTGGTAAAGCACCAGGTTATGTTTAATGTATGAGAGAATGACGCAGTACGGCAGTAAGCCTGAGTAGGTCCATGGCGTGTCCATTCGTGTAATGCCTGGACATTTGGTTAATTTACTATGTCACGAATCAATTAGCATCGGCTATCATTGTCACATTCATACCTACTAGATCGTATTTACGACAATTGCGAGCGAACGAATCACGTCCCATCGCCCAGAGCCCGGGGCAGATATTCTAACCAATATAACAGAGCACGGGGGCAGATATTCTAAGCAATATAACAGAGCACGGGGCAGATATTCTAAGCAATATAACAGAGCACGGGGTAGATATTCTAAGCAATATAACAGAGCACGGGGCAGATATTCTAACCAATATAACAGAGCACGGGGCAGATAGTGTCAGTAATATAACAGAGCACGGGGCAGATAGTCTCAGCAATATAACAGAGCACGGGGCAGATAGTGTCAGCAATATAACAGAGCACGTGGCAGATAGTGTCAGCAATATAACAGAGAACGGGGCAGATAGTGTATCAATATAACAGAGCACGGGGCAGATAGTCTTATCAATATAACAGAGCACGGGGCAGATAGTATCAATATAACAGAGCACGGGGCAGATAGTGTCAGCAATATAACAGAGCACGGGGCAGATAGTCTAAGCAATATAACAGATCACGGGGCAGGTATAACGAATATAACATACTGACATCTTCAGACAATGCACATGACAAGACAATTACACACACACACACACATACACACACACACACACACACACACACACACATATACACATATATATATATACATATATATATATATATATATATATATATATATATATACATATAATGCATATATTTATACATATATATATGAATATAGATATACACACACATATAAATATATATAAAATAAAGATAAATATATATATATATATATATGTATATATATATAGATATATATGTATATATATATGGATATATATATATATATATGTATATATATATACTGATTTATATATACATGATACAGATATATATATGCATTCGATATATAATATATATATATATATGTATATATATAGATATATATATATATAGATCTATACATAGATATATATATATATATATAGAGAGACATATAGATATAGATATATATATATATATAGATATCTATATATATATATATATATATATATCTATATATATATATATATATAGATATATCTCTATATATCTCTATATATATATATATATATATATATCTCTCTCTATATATATATATATATATATATATATATATATATATATATATATATATATATATATCTATATATATATATATATATACCTTGTATCGTTATCAACCAAGCTTCCATTAGGAAGTACTATTGGTGCCTGTCGTCGAGATGAGTCATGTATATTACCCATCTAAGACGATCTCTAAAATCCAATTGGGGTTTATCACACGAGCTCTAGGTTGTTACTACGACAGTTATAGGCCCATATCGCAACTATGATCCCCGGATGATAGCTTACAATATGTACGGCTGACGGTTATAGTTTTAGCAGCTTATCTGGACCTTATGCACAAATATAAATAGCCTTTATCAACTGACAATAAGGAGCAGGGCTTACTGAAATGAATGTTATCTATTTGGACATTCTCATGAAACGTCTAGTGAGTGAGTGAGCGACTTATTGAAATATCGATTGAGTCAGTGAGTGGTCGAGTGGGCGAGCGACTTAGTGATGATAGATCGATTGAGTGACCGCGTGAGTGAGTGAGTGAGTGTGTGTGTGTGCCAAGGTCGCTGTGTAAGTTGCCGTCATTGGTAAAGGTGACAACTAAGGATGGTGGGGCGGTTAAATCCTTATCGATGATTCTTACTCGGTTGAATTGGCCGTGAATGAATAATATAATAAAATGATGGGTGCTGTTATTTGGACGATTGTAGACTGCTGTGCGCAGGCGGATGATGTGAATAGAGATACGATATGGTAATGTTTTATAGCGTGCCACTGTCTTGGTGAGATAAGGGACGGAAGCGTTGTACGGCTAGGATGAATGCGTATTTACACTACATGACGAATGAATGAATAAGCGATAAAAAACAGTTTGAGGTGGAGTCGTCATGTAGTTGTGAGTACAGGCTGTTAGTAATAGCGTTAACAGAATTGGCAAGAGTTTAATGGCTGTTAACAAAAGCGCTAAAATAATTGGTTATGGTTTGATGGCTGTTAACAATAGCGTTAAAAGAATTGGCTATAGTTTAATGGCTGTTAACAATAGCGTTAACAGAATTGGCAAGAGTTTAATGGCTGTTAGCAATAGCGTTAAAAGAATTGGCTATAGTTTAATGGCTGTTAACATAGCGTTAAAATAATTAGCTATAGTTTAATGGCTGTTAACAATAGCGTTAAAAGAATTGGCTATAGTTTAATGGCTGTTAAAAATAGCGTTAAAAGAATTGGCTATAGTTTAATGGCTGCTAAAAATAGCGTTAAAAGAATTGCTATAGTTTAATGCCTGTTAACAAAATAATTGGTTATAGTTTGATGGCTATTAGCAATAGCGTTAAAACAATTGGCTAGAGTTTAATGCACAGCGAAATGAGCACTGTTCGTTCCATGGTGGTAGTTACAAATCTACAACATCTTTGGAACAACTCTCGGTTGAGAAGTTTATTACATGCTCGCGTCATCAATGCTGATGACTACGATTCACCAATATGTTTATTGTTCTGTTTTAATTCATCGCACATTTGCTCCTCATAAGTACATAAAAATAAACTGATGTTTAAGCAAGCTGATACAAACATTTCTATGTGTATATTTTGATATTGCCCATGAAGTTATTCGAAAACTGTCAATAGATTATACACTGATCTCCAACATTTAAACGCGGTGTAGTGCCCTAAGCAATGGGTTTGTCTCAATACAAATGAGCTTATCCTACAAGCCCTATGTAAACATCCAACCCATTCACTCAGCGTGATTCGCAAGCTTGTTTTAATGTGGCTAACGAGCTCGTGTACAAGGCGAATCATCCGTTACAATGATTGTTGCTGACATGTCTGCATCGTTGCAGTGTTCATTCAATACCTAGTGCATTCCCAGCAGACAAACACTGAACCATTCCAAGTTAGCATTATCAAAGTGATATTACGCTATCCTACTACAAAGTGAACATGACCGATTGGTTGATTCATTAATCATGCATTTCCTTGTTGCACTTAAGTGATAAACGTCACCTCTATTGATACTGCGTCATGGAGAACAACATAACACGTCATGCACAACCATAGATTGGGCACATTAAGCCATATTCCATATGAACGCCTTATAAAGGAACAGTTAAAAGTTGATTATAGATAACAGTATCTGAAAATCAATATATTGCAGGAGCAAGAGTATGCCTTGTGTTCGTGCCATGAACCAGAGCACACGGTTCGCTTTGGTCTATCATTTCACCATGTTTGCATTTAAATGATTAAAGGGTTATAATATTCCAGAAATTGATATAATGTTAATTAAAATGTCCACATCGTACACCAATACGATCATGGTTGTGTCAGCGTAATCCACCGCAAGAGGGAGCCATATGAATTGCTTTTGTCCACAGCGCTCAGCTAGACTCAGCTATAGCAAGCGGGGCGGGAATGAAGGAAATATCCACAGGGATGGGTAAAAATAGAGGCGCAATCAATTTCCAGGAAATGCAGTGACGGAGGATGGGGGAGGGGGGGGGGGGGTTGGCGGTGGTGTGTTAATACGTTGCCAAGTGATGCGCATGCTACCTGGTGCTTGTGACTGCTCCGTTAGGGACCGAAAGCTAATTGTCTGAGATAAATTTAGGTTGGCAGTGATGTCTTTTGACAACTCATCTTAGCCGCATTTTGCTCTATCAATAACTCGCGGCTAGGCTGACCTTGTGAATATCCAAGGTCAAGCGTCTGATTGGTTGTTGAGACTAGTTTTGGCGGTTACTACTATGTTTGTTTTCACTCCCATCTTTCGTAATACAACAAGTGAATTGAAACTATTAAATAGAGATGTACGAATAGCAATTGACATAAATAGTTTCTTAGATAAATTGCAATATCAGCTAAATAAACAAAGGTAATTAACACGACACATCAACACAGCTCACACATTGGCTACAACATTTGTTTTCGATCCAATTATTCGTGATACCACATGTGATTGTCGATTAGTCAACAGAGATACACCGGCAGGAAGCCATCATAACACCGGGCGCTTCCGTCGGAACAAATCGCATCTAAGTAAGCCATTACAATGTCAGTTTTTATGCTGTCACTCTTTATGATCGACAGGAAATGATTCCAGGTCATGTCTGCTCATACGCTGTCGGGGATAACCCGCTGTCCTTTGGGCCTCATCTTATTCAAGTAGATCGTTGATGTTCAATATGTGGCCAACAGCTGACTAAGCGCGCCTCCCATTAGCCAGCAAACCCCCAACATCATTTGCACACTTGTGGTGTCCTATATTTATAAACATTGTGTTATGTACCCAAAACGACAACGACGCATGATGGCATCTGAAATATATTCTATTTATAACTTGGCATGAGATAACATATTGCGCAGCAATGCAGACCCCTGCACTCATGTCAAGATTTCCGCAATCTATTCACCAGTACACTAAGCCAAATCTGTCAATTATATGCATTTGCTTTGGCATAGCCCATTATATGGAGTTTTAGTCAATAAATCTGCAATCACACTCGTAGATCACGAGAACTCGTAATTACTTTATAACGATTACTCTCACGACTCCGTAGCGACAATTGCAGTGATGATTTCTGGCTTGGATGGTTCAATAATTCGAATGGACATATACCTCAGGGCATCAAAATGGCAGAATACATGACCGCCTCTTTGGAGTTATTTGTCTTCATTGAATGAAGAAAACCCTTTTAATAGGCTTGAGTGTTCATGACAAAGAGCAGCTCTCGTGTAGAAATGTCCAAGATACACCCCACATTGTATTAGTTAAATGAATTATGGATCAATTAATGTTGCCTTTCAGTGACTCGCTTATATCAACTTACACCCATTAATGACAAATACCTCCGAAGTCGGAACAGTGACCATACTTTCCTACCTCACATTGCACAGTATTCTGATTGATTGTGTATAGATTTGGTTGTGTTGCCCACTACAAATGTCACGAACTTTGCTGGGCGCACGTTGGTGGCCTGATGTGTGCAAGCTGTGTGCATTACACATAGTGATTGATTGCGCATGGAGTTACTTTAATATTCATAAAATATCAAATGGATCACAGAAGCATCAACACCTGTGTTATTTCAATCATTACCTGTCATTTACATTTGGTACCATGTTCACCATTACACCGTCTTGACTCTGTGCTTGACAGCTCTGCGAATGATGCATATCCTAACAAGTGTAGATGGACAGCGGTGTTACTGATTTCCTTCATCAACATTGTCTGGCACAAACGCCGATTTCAATCTTCAGGTGTAAAACATGCAGTCAAGAAAACCTCTAGTTGTATGAATGTCTAAGTTTTGGATTTTACTGGAAGCAGTCTATGAAATGGATGTGAAGTGAAATCCCAATAATCAGTTACCATGACTGAAAGCCAGTCAGACTTCAGTGGATGTATCTTTTGTATCCCGGTAAATCTAACCTTCATGAAACCAGCCACAATATATACGAGTCAGCACCTTGTTCTGAACTTCATTCATCAATGAATCGATAAAATGTAATAAACCAGCTTCCAGTAAAATACGGTGATATTCGCTTTGGTGACCAGTTAAATGTAGGTATGTTCGAATTTAAAAGCTGGAGTTTTACTATTTGTTAATTATTATTAGCAGCAACTGCAAGATCAGACATCTTTTCAAACAATCGTGTCCGCTGCCATATATGCTGTCAAAAATAGAAGCCAACCATGCATAGATGCTGACGTCATTAACATTAGCAGAGGCAAAGTGTACGTGAAATAGTTTATGGCTTTTAGGGTTGCCTGACACTGTTCTTTAGGGAGCTTATGTGTCAACATATGGTAGTGAAATCATGCAATGTCATAACATTATCACCCCTTTATTATTAGTGCTGGTTTTCGACAGAAGATACGAATGGCATGGTCATACCAACACAAGGCACATTATTCTCCTCATTTAATGCTACGGGGTTATGGTTAAGTCATGGTAATGGTGCTTCGAGCTATTTGATAAAGAATGAAAGTCGCATTCGTCATTGCAACAACATTGTTGAATGTCTACTGTTGGCATTTATGGTCCGAGTATTTTTTCTGAAAAGTCTCCTAGTGTAAATATTGATACGTGCCATAGTCGTGCTTAATTTGATTTATCATTGACAGTTTCCTCTCAGCTTTATCACCATAGTTATTCATAGTCATTGAATTAAGGCGTTCTTGTCAATTGTCTTACTTCGGATTTAACATTGTCTTTTCAATATTCCCTCCAATATAACATTAAAAAATAGCTTTGTGTTACTTGTAGGATTTACCTACAAGACAGTTCTAGCAATGGTCAATTTCAAGTGAACAGGGTTTTGTTACAATGCGACCCTTAGCCTTAATATTACTTAATATATGCTGATGGGAAGAAGGCCCGTGGGAGTTCAGCGATGTATATGATACTCGGTGCTTGGTATCCACTTTGTTGATAAACAATATTGGACGCCACATTGTCATTGCCGTATGTTTAGTGTTTATTATGAAGTCCAGACGACTTGACAATCTTTGTGAATGTCTAACAATCTCTTAGACTAATTTGATAACCCACCCATATTCATGGAGGTACATTCTATGCAATATTACAAATCAGCTCAATGAGGCAATTTATAGAACAAAATTAACACTGGCTATCAGATTTGCCTTCGTGCCAAACATTCGTGAAACTACAAGTAATTGCCAATCACTGAATAATGATCCAAAGGTTGGAAGCCATCACAACACCGGTCATGATGCCGCTATTCTCTATGATTGGTCGGAAATGATTCTATACAAGAAAGGAATTGTGTCAACCCTATTACGTCGGGGGTTATTTTCAGCCCTTTGGGCCGCATCTGTCGTAAATGAATTGTTGTTGTTCCATATGTAGTCACCAGTGGATCAGGGGTTTTGTCCAATCGCTAGGCACCTACATCATTTGTCGCTCTATATCATTTGCTTGTTGTGCATGAAGATGTGGTCTATGATATATGACATGCAATTTGTGTACATTCAACCACAACGATAAAGTCGACATCTGACATGCCTTGTATTTATTGCTGCTACCGATCACGAGAAGATAGTAAACATAACATGTATTCATAACTGAACAAATTGAAATGTCTGATATCGACAGACAAATCTATTATTCGATATGAAGATGAGACGTTAAACAGCAGCGTCACACCATGTGGGGATTATGCTTTCATATTTCTACGCTGGCGATGGCCTTCTAGCTTTCCAAATATGTCCGTGGGATGAAAACGTCCACTATTCAACGGCCCCCTTGTTTTAGGAATAAAGCCTGGCTAATTATATATGTGTGCAGTCTCACTGCTTTAGCAAGTTCAAAACTAGCGACTCATCCCTATGTGTATAAAGTAGAGCAGGATGTCCATTAATGCTTTGATGCCGTACAGGATATCTATGTCGAGAACATCGCTAACGTAAAATTGCCGAAGAGCTGCTACATAACACTGTTTATTCTACAATTCATTCTTACTTTGCGCCTTACCCTACATACCACATAATTAAGAATCAAAACTGTCCATAATCTGTGATTGCTTTGGCAGAACCAATGGTATTAAGTGTCAATAAACCTGTAATCGAATGGAGCAATCACGATAACTCATTTTACCTTGAAGTTGTTTCTCTTGTGACTCCTATGCCTCGGATCAACAAGATGGCTTTATATGTGACCGCCAATTTGGTCATCTTTGTCTTCATTTAACGAAGAAAACGTTCCAGTACGTAATAAAAATCGTTAAATGACTCGTGGTCAGAGTGTCTGTGACAAAGAACATTATTTTTCTCTAAATGTCAAAGAGACAAGCCATTTTGTGTCAGTTAAGTGCGGCATGTATCAACTTCCCATTCTTTTAAGTGCATCCCTTCTATTAGCTAACATCCATATAAGAAAAGCAAAGAAGCGTTTCTATTGTTTCCATCTTCTCAATGTCAGATATAATAGATATACATGATAGTGTGTCGATACATATGGTTGTTTGTGTTGTGTAGCTAGCTACCGATGGGGCAGTCGTTGCTGGCTGTGTTTAATCGCTAGGTGGGTGCGCAATGTGATTGGCTGCACATTGGCATACTAAAAAACATAGTCACATTGTTATTGGCTGTGCATTGGCATACTAAAACACATATTCACAATGTTATTGGATGAACAGAATTGAACAAAACGATATGAGGTTTATGAAGTCAATATATCATACATAGAATCACATGAACCACCCTCCCATCAACATCTGTCTTATATCTCACATCCACGGCAAGAAGCTAGCTGCAATATCATCACCAGCCGAAGGTATATTGGCCATATAAATACTAATTATATCTAGGTAGTGTTGTCGAGAAATGAGTAATACAGGGATAAGCGGAAATAGGTCAGGTGTGGTGTAATGATGTTTATAGCTCCTGGTGAAGCAAGTGAAACAGTAGGGAACAAGGCTTACA
Organism: Urechis unicinctus; assembly: GCA_034190875.2. NCBI lineage: Eukaryota > Metazoa > Annelida > Polychaeta > Xenopneusta > Urechidae > Urechis > Urechis unicinctus. The sequence goes on along the minus strand of CM067353.1, from coordinate 67,425,601 downwards.
ATTATGAATAATATCAAAAATACCCACAAACCGCCATGTGAGATCGCGTTGGAGCCGATCAACTTAGTGATTGAGCGATCAAGTAAGTGACCTTACGAGTGAGCGAGGGGGTCAAGGATGCTGTCGGCAGGCCTTTGGAAATGACCGATATTGGTTAAAGCGACAACTGAGGATAATGGAGTGGCTGAATCCTTAACGATGAATCTTACTATGTTCAGTGGGCCTTGAATGAATAATATATTGGGTGCGGTTGTATTTGGCGAATAAATGTATCCCCTTTATGCTCATATTGTAGGATGGATGGATGATTAAACGATAAACAAAGAGTTGGATTCTGTTGTTATGCATACGAGGTGTAGGAAATAGCGCGGAAGGAAGTGGCAAGAGTGTGACATTATTGCAAAATGAGCATTGTTTGTGTTTACTCCGTTAGTGATGGTGAAGATATAACCATGCACTCAACAACATTGCACTAATATAAACAATGACGAGCGCATTTCACGCTCCCATCACACATATTGAGGACTATGCGTATTCTAATTCATCACATAATTTCATCTCAAACATAATAACCTCATATATATGGTAGGTTATGTCTGTATTTCGATATTACCCATGGCACGAGGTAATGCAAACGCCGCTAATGGATGCACACCTGTATCTCACATTTACGCCCGGATATTTGTGGTACCTTAGCCCAGTGTTTGTCTCAATACCAAAGAGCTTACCGTTCAAGCACTGTGTTGATGCCTCACTCGTCCGTTTGGCATCAGTTGCGTGGGTGATGATTAAACACAATGATTGTGGTGGACAGGTATCTTTCGTTCCTGTTTTTATTAAATGCGTAGTACAGTCGAAGCAGACAAAGCCTGAATGATTCTAATCAACATTTGAAAAGAACATAAGAACCAATGTGACCATAGCTGATTTGTTAATCATTTATTTCCCTGCTGCAATTTATCTATACGCGTGAACTAACCTAAAGAGGAAACTCAGAATACGTTAAGCACCCCATTTCATTGTACACATAAATTCACATCGCACAAAGAACGGTACAAAACGGTCAAATACAACAAGCGAATGCAATCATGATTAAGCAGGAACAAGAGCATGTGTTGTGTTATTGCCGTGAGTCAGTGCGCGCACGTAGCTACGGCCTTCATCAATGCAGCATGTTTACCTTTAAGAGATTTGCAAGGTATTTGATAATTAAGAAATTTATTTAACAGAGGGTTAAAGGTTTATATCAAATATATCTCACATCAACGCGATTCTATTTCTTTCACAAATGTTATCCGCCGCAAGAGGGAGCCATATGCTTGGCAATAGTCTGCAGCGCTCAGCGAAGTACAGCTAAAGCAAGTGAAGCTTGAATGCAAGATGTATCGACATGGCTGGGTGAGGATGGAGGCGCATAGCAACCTTCATCATGTGTCATATCAATATTTATTAACAATAATGTCCATCGTCTACTCGTCTTAGCCGTTTATCGCTATAACTTATTCACGACAAGGTCGACCCTGTGTATCCTGTTATGAGAACAAATATTGATTATCGTCGTTCTGAATCAAATAAACACAATTAAACAGTTTCTGTGACCACTTACACTTCACGAGCTATTGTGTGATTGTGCTTTATCATTGTGCCTAGCGTATGGATGAACAATAGCACTATTGTAATGCTGCATGGCCACCTGAACGAGATGCACTATTTACCTGTAATATGACATACGGATGGTTTGTTGAACCAATGCACAATAAACACTGATTCATTAATCGGTTTCCTCCTTGTTTCATGGCGTCTATCCCAACATACATTATCCGACATTACGAAGATGATATTCCACACCTCTTGTCCCGGTGTCATATTCATAATCAAGCCACGCTACAGGTACTTATGCAATGTGATTGAACTGCAATATAGATAAAAACCAAGGGAAAGTTTGATATATTTCTCAGTAGTTTCCACAAATCATACACATAACAAATTAATGGTCTCATTAAATATCTAAATTGGCTCAATAAACAAAGGTGAAAAACAAGACAAATCAACACTGTTGTTCCTTGGTGACTATTGCATTTGTTTTAATTCCAATCATTTTTGATATTTTGTTGAATGGAGATTACCGGCTAGGATGCTATCCCAACATCTGACGTTTCGCTTTATTTACAAAGTTCCACCATATCGCATTTATGTAAGCCATGACAATGTCAGTTATGATGCTGTCACTCGTCATGATTGACAGGAAATGATTCCAGGTCATCATATCAACTCATTTACTGACGGGGATCACCCACAGTCCCTTGGACCTCATCTTTATGGCAGTGAACTGTTTATGTTCTGTATGTGGCCTACAGTAGACCAAGCGAGTCTCATTAGCAAACTTTTCTCAATGTTCACACTTGTGGTGTCTCATAGTATACACAATATGCGTACCTCAACTGACGACGATGCATGTTGGCATCTGTAAAATCCTTTAATTATTTCTATGTCTGATATTGACCGAAGCAAGAGATCCTTAATTTGGATGATCAACCGCGTCACAACATTGGATAATCATCTTTTGACTTTTAAGTGCAGCTGGTAATGTCAATGCCCATATGTATTCGAAATCTCCACTTTTCTAATGCCTCTCGTCTTGTACTGAATGAAGCCAGGCTGGTTGCATCTGTGTCGAATAATGTGTCGGATAATACACATCCTGACAAGCGTAGATTGACAGCAGTGGTATTGATTTCCTACATAAACATTGTCTGGTAAAGACGCCGATATTCATTCTCAGCAGTAAAGCACTCTTAACAGGTTGGAAGTAATCAATGCATCCCTTAGGGTTTAAAGTCTCTTGATACAGATCAACAATTACATCTGCACCAACACGAGGATTGGAGTGCTCTGCTCCTCAGATTAAGATTGGAGAAAGGTGCGTATTACTGCCTTGGCGTTAGATAACATGCTGCGCAGCAATACAGAATCAAGCATTTATGTAATGATTGCAGAAGGGCTGCATGAGGAGAATATATATTGATCTATCATCCGATACATCTGGGGTCAGCGTATGCTACAGGATACTGGGAGTCGCCGGTCATACGTATCCATAAGATGACAAAAGCAGCCTCTGGCTACACGGAGACACTCCCATCAGCCTATAGACAGTTTCCGAATACAGTAGTGCACAACATCTGCTTTACTGCTCGGAGATGACGGAGATGATATAATTGAAACGGTGTCAATAGCGTCATGAATTCGGGCGGGTCGGGAGGGGTGTCAATTTGGGATGAGAGAAACACCTACTATTGGCTACTTGGCGCCTATTCACCATTGCTCATAAATCACATAATTAAGAATCAAATCTGTCAATTACATGCAATTGCGATGGCAGAACCCATTATCTGGAGTAAGTGTCAATAAATCTACAATTGAACCAGGGAAATCACAAGAACTCGTTCTTACGACATAAAGATTACTCTAGCGTCAATTACAGTGATGAATCCTGACTTCCAAGGTTTAATGATTTGAATGGAAATATGCCTCAGGACATCAACATGGCTGAATACATGGCCGCCCATTTGGTGTTATCTGCCTTTATTGAACGAAGAAAACCCTCTTAATAGGCTTGAGTGTTCGTAACAAAAAGCAGTTCTTGTGAATGAATGTCATAGAGAAACTCAACATTGTGTCAGTTAAATGCAGAATGAATCAATTAATGTTGCCTTTCAGTGCCTCGCTAATATTAACTTACATCAATTTATGACAAATGCATCTGCAGTTTCCTCCTTCTTATTGCACAATATTCAAACTTCTTTACTTTCCGAACATCACAATGCTAATAGCGTTGTGTTTCTGACGTCCTCAAATGTCACGATCGTTGCGTGTTGCATGTTTGGGCCTGGATGTGTGTAAGCTCTGTGCATCACACATAGTGATATATGGCGAATGGAGTAATTATATTATCCATAAAATATCGAATCGAGCATCAAAACATTTACACCCGCCTTAGTTCAATCATTGCCTGCCATTTGCATTTGGTACCATGTCAACCATTACACCCGCTTGACTTTGTGCTTGACTGTTCTGTTGATAATACCTATCCTAACAAGCGTAGCTTGACAGCTGTGGAATTTCTTTCTTTATTAATCATTGTCTGTTGTAATTTTCAGCTATGAAATATGCAGTCGTGAAAACCTCTAACTGTGTGAATGCACAAAGTTCTACTTGGCTTTCGTATTTTACTGGATGCAATCTATCAAATGGATGTGAGGTGAAATCCCAATATTCAGTTACAATGACTGAAAGAGTCAGTCATACTAAAAGAGTCAGTCCTCTTTGAGTTTACTGCTTTGCTTCAGTGAATGTATTTTCCGTTTCCCGGTAAATCTAGCCTTCACGAAACCAGCCACAATATTTGAATCAGAAGCTTTTTAATTATTAACTAATCAATGAATCGATGCAATTAGATTTACCAACTCCCAATAAAACAATGTCGATATATCATTGGTGACCTTCTAAATTGCACAAACTACAAAATCAGACATTGTGGACGCATCATTTCACGCAATTGTATGTGATTGATGCTTTCAAGACTAGAAGCCAGTCGTGCAAATGATACTGTGGCTCAGTATACAGTAGCTCAGTATAGGTGAAATAACTGATCTCCATGACTCAAAAACACGGATGAATGTCTTAGAAAGGTAACCTGCCCAAACAGTGTTATCTTGGTATATCTCTATATGTCTGCTACCAGAGCTCTGAGGCGTCATTTACAAGATAAGCTGTCAGATAAGCGTGTATAACCACGTAGAATAAAATGGCTTTTAGGGTTGACTGGCACTGCTAATTTGCGCTGGTTACACGAAAGAGTAATTAATTGACGTAACAACGAGGTGATATCGAAACGGTGATGGATGAGGACAATTGTGATGCTTGGACAGCTCCCATAAAGTGCCTGCGCCCACTTGGCACAAACCCGTTGACCAGATCGGGTCGTGAAACCCCCGCCGCTGGGAGGAAGGTCCATCGCGGTACTATCGCGGGCTGTAAAACCAACGCAGCTGGTACGAAGGCCATCGCTGTACTATTGAGCTACTGGGTCGTGATCATACGAGTCACGGGGAACCAGCCAGGTCATCTTGGTATCGAACCCATGACCTGCGGGTCTAAAGGCGACGCAGTTTAGCACTTCGACACTCGATACAGGACATGGTCATCCCAGCACAAGGTACATTGTAGTCGCCTTTTTTCATGCATAACTCAATGTTGATACAACAATTGTTACAGCACATTATCAGATATATACTGTCGAGAATGCATTTAATACTACGATGTTATGGCTAAGCCATGGTAAAGGTGATTCTTGGACCGCATGGCTATGTGATAATGATTGAAAGTCGCATTTTTCATTGCAACACAGTATTGCTGCATGACTGACGGACTTTTGGCATTTATGGCATTTATGGTATGCTGTTAATAATGCTATGGGTCAAAGTCGTGCTTAATATTAAATTTGCCTCTCACTTTTACTACCAGTATCATTCTTTATCATTGAATAAAGGCTCTCTGGTCATTTATCCTTTACCCGATATAACATAGTCCAGTCAATGTTACTTCCAAAAATACATACAAATAATGTGTTACTGGTGCGATTTACCTGTGAACAAGTCATTTCTAGCTCTGATCAATTTGAAGGTTACAGCGTTTTTCACGATGTGCCCTTAGGCTTAATATTTCAATTTGTATAGTTTCAGATAAGTAGAAGTTTATAACGAACCTTTGACGATTATTAACAAAACAAAAATTGCTCGCGATTCGAGGAGCTTAGTCGACACAAACGACAACTTCCACATCGGGTTATTATATCGTGTGTAAAATCATTGTCAATGGCATTGAGCATCTCGTCGGAGAGAGCATTTTCATATCACTGTCACCTTCGAAGAATAAGATACAACAGTTTCTGAACTTGTCGGTGTGTATGTACAAACATTTAAGCACCAGCATAAACATATGTCTTGCTTTTTGCTCAGTTAGCCTATCGATGCTGTTGACAATGGGACAATGCACGTACGCACTGTAGTTTTTACGCCACATATATTCTTGTCAGTATGTCTAATGAAGAGTGTCAATGTCAAATGGGCTTCCAGAAATAAGGGGGGTGGGGTGTGGGAATAAGGCCTGTGGGAGTAAAGCGATGTTTATGATACTTTTTGCTTGTTTTCCACTTCCTTGATAATCAAGATTTGAGGCCACATTGTCATAGTCGTAGCCGCGTGTTAAGTGTTAATCATGAGGTTAAGTAGACTGTGCAATCTCTGTAAATATCTAACGATCCCTGCGGCTGTATTGTTTCGACGAATAATGCACATAGGAAATTATGCCACTTATTTAATAATCTACGTATATCCATAGAGTTACATTCTAATGCAATATTATATTATCAGCTCAATAAGACAATTTATAGTACAAATTAACACTGGCTATTAGATTTGCCTTCGTGCCAAACATTCGTGATACTACAAGTAATTGCCAATCACTGAATAATGATCCAAAGGTTGGAAGCCATCACAACACCGGTCATGATGCCGCCATTCTCTATGATTGGTCGGAAATGATATAATACAAGAATGGAATTGTGTCAACCCATATTGTGTCGGCGGTCATTTTCTGCCCTTAGGGCCGCATATGTCGGAAATGAATTGTAGTTGTTCCATATGTAGCCACCAGTGGATCAGGGGGTTTGCCCAGTCGCTTGGCAACCTTATGCTCTTCATCAGTTGCATGTTGTTCATGACAATGTGGTCTCTGATATGACATGCAATTTGTGTACATTCAACCACAACGATAAAGTCGTTGACATCTGACATACCTTACTTTAATTGCAGCTACCAATCACGAGAAGATAGTAAACAAAACATACATTCATCACTGAACATATTTAAATGTCGGATATCGACAGACAAAACTATTATTTGATATGAAGATGAGACGTTTAACAGCAGCGTGGGAATTATGTTTTCATATTTCTACGGCTTGCGATGGCCTTCCAGCTTTCCAAATATGTCCGTGGGATGAAAACATCCACTATTCCACGCCCCCTCTTGATTTACGAATTTGCGTTAGCAAGTTAAAAACTAGCGACTCATCCCTATGTGTATAAAGTTGCATCTGTCGAGCAGGGCGTCCATTAATGCTTTAAAACCGTACAGGACAGCAATGTCGAGCACATCGCTTACGTAAAATTGAAGAAGAGCTGCTAGATAACGCTGTTTATTCTACAATGCATTCTAAATTTAAGTCTTACCCTGAGTACCACATAACTAAGAATCAAAACTGTCAATGATCTGCGATTGCTTTGGCAGAACCAATGGTATTAAGTGTTACTAAACCTGTAATCGAATGGGGCAATCACGATGATTCATTTTCACCTGAAAATTGTTTCTCTAGCGACTTCTATGCCTCAGATCAACCCGATGGCTCTATATGTGACTGCCACTTTGGTCAACTTTGTCTTCATTTAACGAAGAGAACGTTCCAGTACTTAATAACATTCGTTTAATGAATCGTGGTCAGAGTGTTTGTGACAAAGAACATTGTTTGTCTCTAAATGTCAAAGAGACAAGCAATTTAGTGTCAGTTAAGTGCGGCATGTATCAACTTCCCATTCCTTTAAATGCATTCCTTCGATTAGCTTACATCTATATATCCAAAGTAGGGTTTCAATTGTTTCCATCTACTCAATGTCAGATATAATAGATATACATGATAGTGTGTCGATACATATGGTTGTACGCGCTGTGTAGCTAGCTGCCGATGTGGCAATTGTTGCCGGCTGTGTGTAAGTGTCTAGATGGATTCGCAATGTTATTAGCTGTACATCGGCAACTACATAACATAGTCACAATGTTATTGACTCTACATTGGCATACTAAAATCATAGTCACAATGTTATTGACTCTACATTGGCATACTAAAAACATAGTCACAATGTTATTGAATGAACAGAATTGAACAAAACGATATGAGGTTTATGAAGTCAATATATCATACATAGAATCACATGAACCACCCACGCATCAACACCTGTCTAATTTCTCACATTGTCCACGGCAGGAAGCTAGCTGCAATATCATCACCAGCCGAAGGCATATTGGCTGTATAAATACTAATTATATCTAGGTAGTGTTGTCGAGAAATGAGTAATACAGGGATAAGCGGAAATAGGTCAGGTGTGGTGTAATGATGTACATAGCTCCTGGTGAAGCAAGTGAAACAGTAGGGAACAAGGCTTACTATTATGAATAATATCAAAAATACCCACAAACCGCCATGTGAGATCGCGTTGGAGCCGATCAAATTAGTGATTGAGCGATCAAGTAAGTGACCTTACGAGTGAGCGAGGGGGTCAAGGATGCTGTCGGCAGGCCTTTGGAAATGGCCGATATTGGTTAAAGCGACAACTGAGGATGATAAATCGGCTGAATCCTTAACGATGATTCTTGCTATTTTCAGTTGGCCTTGAATGAATGATATGTTGGGTGCGGTTGTATTTGGCGATTAAATTTAGCCCATTGTAGGATGGATGGATAATTAAACGATAAACAAAGAGTTGAATGTGGGTTGATTCTGCTGTTATACAAACGAGGTGTAATAAATAGCACAGAAGGAAGTGGCAGGAGTGTGACGTATTGCAAAATGACCATTGTTTGTGTTCACTTCGTTAGTGATGGTGATTATATAACCATGCATCCAACAACATTGCATGTTGTGAGCGTCTCAAATAACCATAAACAATGAGGAGCTCATTACATGCTCGCATCATACATATTGAGGACTATGAATATTTCAATTCATCACATAATTTCACCTCAAACGTTCAACATAATAACCTCATGTATACGGTAGCTGATACAAACATTTATATGTCTGTATTTGGATATTACCCATGGCACGAGGTTATGCAAACACCGCTAATGGATGCACACCTGTATCTTACATTTACGCCCGGATATTTGTGGTACGTAAGCCCAGTGTTTGTCTCAATACCAAAGAGCTTACCGTTCAAGCACTGTGTTGATTCCTCATGCATCCGTTTGGCATCAGTTGTATGCTTGACTTAAAATGGGTGATGATAAAACAACATCGCTACATCCTTCACAATGATTGTGGTGGACAGGTATCGTTCCTGTATTTATTAAATACGTAGCACAGCCGAAGCAGACAAAGCCCGATTGATTCTAATCGACATTTAAAAGGAAATTATAAACCAATGTGACCATAGCTGATTTGTTAATGATATAGTTCCCTGTTGCAATTTATCTATACACATGAACTCTATTGAAATAACCTAAGAGGGAAAAGCGGAGTACGTTAAGCACGCCATTACATTGTACACGTGAATCCACATCGCACAAAGAACGGTATAAAACGGTCAAAGACAACAAGCGAATGCAATCATGATTAAGCTGGAACAAAATCATGTATTGTGTTATTGCCGTGAACTAGTGTGGGCACTTTGCTACGGCCTTCATCAATTGAGCATGTTTACATTTAAGTGATTTGCAAGGTATTTGATATTTAAGAAATTTATTTCACATAGCATTAAAGGTCTATATATATTTCTCATCAACGCGATTTTACTTCTTTCAGCACTGTAATCCGCCGCAGGAGGGAGCCATATACTTTGCAATTGTCTGAAGCGCTCAGCTAAGCACAGCTAAAGCAAGCGAGGCTTGAGTGAAATATATCGACATGGCTGGGTGAGGATGGAGGCGCATAGCAACCTTCATCATGTGTCATATCAATATTTATTAACAATAATGTCCATCATCTACTCGTTTTTTGCTATAAATAATAACATGCGTACCTAAACTGACAACGACGCATGTTGGCATCTGTAGAATATTTTACTTATTTCTTTAGTCTCAGTAATGAAAAATGAAAGCATATACCACTCTTATTATCAAAATATTTGATGTTGACGGAAGAAAGAGATCTGTAATTTTGATGATCAACCGCGTCCCAACATTGGAGAATCAGCAATTGACTTTTTTTCGTACTAATTTCCCATTAAGTGCAACTTGTAATGTCATTGCCCATATGTATGAGAAATCTCCACTTTTCTCATGCCTCTCGTCTTGTACTGAATGAAGTCAGGCTGGTTGCATCTGTGTCGGATAATGTGTTAGATAATACACATCCTGACAAGCGTAGATTGACAACAGTGGTATTCCTACATTAATATCTTCTGGTACAAACGCCGATATTCATTCTCAGCCGTAAAACACTCCCACTAGCTTATCAGGTTGGAAGTAACCAATGCATCCCCTAGGGCTTAAAGTCTCGTGGTACAGATCAACAATTACATGTGCACCAGCATGCGGATTGAAGTGCTCTCATCAGATTAAGATTGGAGAAAGGTGCGTATTACCTCATTTACAAACAAATCTGACAATAACATGCAGTTGCGGAGGCAGAACCTATTTAATGTAGTTAGCAAAAATAATTATACAATTGCACGGAGTAATCACAAGAACTCGTACTTACGACATAAAGATTACTCTCACGACTCTTAAGCGTCAATTGCAGTGATGAATCTTGACTTCCATGGTTCAATGATTTCAATGGAAATATGCCGACATGGCTGAATACATTGCCACCTAGCCATTTGGTGTTATCTGCCTTTATTGAACGAAGACAACACTCTTAATAGGCTTGGGTGTTCGTAACAGAGAGCAGTTCTTGTGAATGAATGTCCAGGAGAAACTCCACATTGTGTCGTTAAATGCAGTATGAATCAATTAATATTGTCTTTCAGTGCGTCGCTAATATTAACTTACATCCATTAATGACAAATACATCCGCAGTTTCCTGCCTCACATGGCACAATATTAAAGCAATTTTACTTTCCGAACAACACAATGCAGATTGCGTTGTGTTGCCGCCCTCAAATGTCACGACCATTCATGAAATATCGAATGGAGCACCAAAACATTAAAACATGTCTTAGTTCAATCATTGTCTGTCAATTGCATTTGGTACTATGTACACCATTACATCCGCATGACTTGGTGCTTGGCTGTTCTGTAGATAATACCCATCATTACAAGCGTAGGTTGACAGTTGTGTGATTTAATTTCTTCTTACACATTGTTTGCTGTAATTTTCAGCTATACACCACGCAGTCGTGTAAACCTCTAGATGTGTGAATGCATAAAGTTCCACTTGACTTTCGTATTTAACTGGATGCAATCTATGAAATGGATGTGAAGTGACATCCCAATAATCAGTTACCATGACTTAAGAGTCAGTTATACTAAACGAGTCAGTCCCCTTGGATTTTACTGCGTTACTTCAGTCGATGTATCTTTCGTTTCCCGGTGAATCAATAAATCAATACAATGCAAATAACCGTCTCCAGGTAATTTTCAGATATTGGTACATTTGAATTTAAACACTGGAGTTTTAGTATTTGTGAGTTATAAATCGCAGACACTACCAGACATTGTGGACACATCATGTCACGCTATCGTATGTCATAGATGCTTTCAAAACTAGAAACCAATCGTTCAAAGGATACTGACGTCCCAAAAACACGGATGAATGTTTTTGAAAGGTCACCTGCTCACACAGTGTCATTGTGTTATAGTTCTGTTTGTCTGCTATCAGAGCTGTGAGGCGTCATTTATAGGGTAAGCTGTCAGATAAGCGTGTATAACCACGTGGAATAAAATGACTTTTATGGTTGGCTGGCACTGCAGAATTGCGCTGGTTACACGATAGATTAAGTAATTGACGTAACAACGAGGTGATTTCGCAACGGTGATGGATGAGGGTGATCGTGATGCTTGGACAGCTCCCATAAAGTGCATGCGCCCACTTGGCACAAAACCGTTGACCAGATTGGGCTGTGAAGCCCCGCCGATGGGACGTTAGTCCATCGCGGTACTGTTGAGGTACTGGGTCGTGATCATCCGAGTCACGGGGATCTAGTCAGGTCATCTTGGTGTCGAACCCACAACCTGTGGATCTAAATGCGACGTAGTACAGCACTACGACACTCTCTAGAGAACATGGTCATCCCAACACAAGGTACATTGTAGTCGCCTTTTATCAAGCATATCGCCACAAAAGACAAATAGGTCTTTGTTGATAAAATTGGCGGCTATATGTGCTTTTTGTAATGTGTTATTGAAGTCGGGATTGTTACAGCACATAATCAGATATATACTGTCGAGAATGCATTTAATATTACGAGGTTAAGGGTAAGCCATAGTAATGGTGCTTCATGGACGCATGGCTATGTGATAATGATTGAAAGTCGCATTTTTCATTGGACCTATATTGCTGTTTGCCTGGCGAACTTTTGGCATTTATGGTATTTTTGTCATGAAATTCCCCTGCTGTCAATAATGCTTTGTGGCACAGTCGTGCTTAATATTAAATATGCCTCTCACTTTTACCACCATAGTCATTGTTTATCATTGAGGTAAGGGTCTCTGGTCATTTATCCTTTACCTGATAGAACATAGTCCAGTCAATGTTCCTTCCAAAAGTACATAAAAATAATGTTGTGTTACTGGTGCGATTTACCTGTGAACAAGTCATTTCTAGCTCTGATCAATTTGAAGGTTACAGCGTTTTTCACGATGTGCCCTTAGGCTTGATATTTCAATTTGTATAGTTTCAGATAAGTAGAAATTTATAACGAACATTTGACGATTATTAACAAAACAAAAATTGCTAAGCGATTTGAGGAGCTTAGTCGACACAAACGACACATCGGGTTATCATATCGTGTGTAGAATAATTGTCAATGGCATTGAGCATCTCGCCTGAGAGAGCATTTTCATATCACTGACACCTTCGGAGAATAACACACAGCAGTTTCTGAACTTGTCGGTGTGTATGTACAAACATTTATGCACCTGCTTGCTTTTTGCTCAGTTAGCCTATCGATGCTGTTGATAAATGGACAATGCACGTAGTTTGTACGCCACATATATTCTTGTCAGTATGTCTAATGAAGTGTGTCAATGTCAAATGGGTTTCCAGGATAATAAGGGGGGTGGGGTGTGGGAATAAGGCCCGTGGGAGTAAAGCGATGTTTATGATACTTTTTGCATGTTTTCCACTTCCATTGTCATAGTCGTAGCCGTGTGTTAAGTGTTAATCATGAGGTCAAGTAGACTGTGCAATTTCTGTACATATCTAACGATCCCTTCGGCTGTATCGTTTCGACGAATAATGCACATGGGAAATTATGCCACTTATTTAATAATCTACGTATATCCATAGAGGTACATTCTTATGCAAATTTCATTATCAGCTCAATAAGGCAATTTATAGTACAAATTAACACTGGCTATTAGATTTGCCCTCGTGCCAAACATTCGTGATACTACAAGTAATTGCCAATCACTGAATAATGATCCAAAGGTTGGAAGCCATCACAACACCGGTCATGATGCCGCCATTCTCTATGATTGGTCGGAAATGATATAATACAAGAAAGGAATTGTGTCAACCCATATTGTGTCGGCGGTCATTTTTGCCCTAAGGGCCGCATATGTCGGAAATGAATTGTAGTTGTTCCATATGTAGCCACCAGTGGATCAGGGGGTTTGCCCAGTCGCTTGGCAACCTCATGCTCTTCATCAGTTGCATGTTGTTCATGACAATGTGGTCTTTGATATGACATGCAATGTGTGTACATTTAACCACAACGATAAAGTCGACATCTGACATACCTTACTTTAATTGCTACCAATCACAAGAAGATAGTAAACAAAACATACATTCATCACTGAACTGATATCGACAGACAAAAGTATTATTTGATATGAAGATGAGACGTTTAACAGCAGCGTCACACCATGTGGGGATTATGCTTTCATATTTCTACGGCTTGCGATGGCCTTCTAGCTTTCCAAATATGTTCAGGGATGAAAACGTCCACTATTCCACGGCCCCCTTGCTTTACGAATAAAGCCTGGCTAATTGTATATGTGTGCAGTCTCACTGCGTTAGCAAGCTAAAAACTAGCGACTCATCCCTATTTGTATAAAGTTGCATCTGTCGAGCAGGGCGTCAATTAATGCTTTAAAACCGTACAGGACATCAATGTCGAGCACATCGTTAACGTAGAATTGAAGAAGAGCTGGTAAATATCGCTGTTTATTCAACAATGCATTCTAAATTTAAGTCTTACCCTGAATACCGCATAACTAAGAATCAAAACTGTCAATGATCTGTGATTGCTTTGGCAGAACCAATGGTATTAAGTGTCAATAAACCTGTAATCGAATGGAGCAATCACGATAACTCATTTTTACCTTGAAGTTGTATTTCTTATGACTCCTATGCCTCGGATCAACAAGATGGCTTTATATGTGACAGCCACTTTGGTCATCTTTGTCTTCTTTTAACGAAGAAAACGTTCCAGTACTTATTGACATTCGTTTAATGACTCATGGTCAGAGTGTTTGTGACAAAGAACATTGTTTGTCTCTAAATACCAAAGAGACAAGCCATTTTGTGTCAGTTAAGTGCGGCATGTATCAACTTCCAATTCCTTTAAGTGCATCCCTTCTATTAGCTTACATCCAATTTAGGACAGCCAAAGTAGCGTTTCTATTGTTTCCATCTACTCAGATACAATAGATATACATATGTAGTGTGTCGAAACATATGGTTGTATGTGCTGTGTAGCTAGCTGTTGATGTGAAAATCGTTGCTTGCTGCGTGTAAGTGTCCAGATGGGTTATTGGCTGTACATTGGTTTACTAAAAACAGTACAAATGTTATTGGCTGTACAGAATTGAACAAAACGATATGAGGTTTATGAAGTCAATATATCATACATAGAATCGTATGATCACCCACCACCCATCAACACCTGTCTTATTTCTCACATTGTCCACGGCAGGATGATAGCTGCAATATTATTACCAGCCAATGGCATATTAGCTATATAAATACTAATTATATCTAATTAGTGTTGTCGAGAAATGAGTGATACAGGTATAAGCGGAAATAGGTCAGGTGTGGTGTAATGATGTACATAGCTCCAGATGAAGCAAGTCAAACTGTAGGGAACAATGTTTACTATTATGAATGATATCAATTCAAAAATACCCTCAAACCGCCATGTGAGTTCGCGTTGGAGCTGGTCAACTTAGTGATTGCGCGATCATGTAGGTGACCTTACGAGTGAGCGAGGGGGTCAAGGATGCTGTCGGTAGGTCTTTGGAAGTGGTCGATATTGGTTAAAGCGACAACTGTGGATGATGGAGTGGCTGAATCCTTAACGATCGTTCTCACTATTTTCAGTTGGCCTTGAATGAATGATATTTGGGTGCAGTTGTATTAGACGATAATATGTAACCCCTTTTATGCCCAAATTGTAGGATGGATGGATGATTAAACGATAAACAAAGAGTTTAATGTGGGGTGATTCTGTTGTTATGCTAATGCGGTGTAGAAAATATCAGGGAAGGAAGTCGCAGGAGTGCAAAATGATCATTGCTTGTGTTCACTCCGTTAGTGATGGTGATGATATAACCATGCACACAACAACATTGCATGTTGGGAGCGTCTCTCATTAACATACGCAATGAGGAGCTCATTACATGCTCGCATCATACATATTGAGGACTATGAATATTTCAATTCATCACATAATTTCAACTCAAACGTTCATAACCTCATGTAAACGGTAGCTGATACAAACATTTCTATGTCTGTATTTGGATATTACCCATGGCACGAGGTTATGCAAACACCGCTAATGGATGCACACCTGTATCTTACATTTACGCCCGGATATTTGTGGTACCTTAGCCCAGTGTTTGTCTCAATACCAAAGAGCTTACCGTTCAAGCAATGTGTTAATGCCTCATTCGTCCGTTTGGCATCAGTTGCATGCTTGACTTAAAGTGGGTGATGATTAAACACAATTATTGTGGTTGACAGGTATCTTTCGTTCCTGTATTTATTAAATGCGTAGCACAGTCGAAGCAGACAAAGCCTGAATGATTCAAATCAACATTTGAAAAGAACCAATGTGACCATAGTGTTAATCATAGCCGTTTTGCCAGTGAGCCAGTGTGCGCACTTTGCTACGGCCTTCATCAATGCAGCATGTTTACATTTAAGAGATTTTGCTAGGTATTTGATAATTAAGAAATTTATTTAACATAGGATTAAAAGTTTATATCACATTTATCTCACATTAACGCGATTCTATTTCTTTCACAACTGTAATCCGCCGCAAGAGGGAGCCATAGGCTTTGCAATTGTCTGCAGCGCTCAGCTAAGCACAGCTAAAGTAATTGAAGCTTGAATAAAAGATATATCGACATGGCTGGGTGAGGATGGAGGCGCATAGCAACCTCCATCATGTGTCATATCAATATTCATTAACAATAATGTTCCTCGTCTACTCGTCTTAGCCGCATATCGCTGCCCTGTGTATCCCGTCATGAGAACATATATTGTTATGACTTGTCACTATTGAAAATCATCGTTCTGAATCAAATAAACACCTTTAAACAGTTTCTGTGACCACTTATACTTCAGGAGTCATTGTGTGATTGTGCTTTATCATTATTCCTAACGTATGGATAAGCAATAACACTATTGTAATGGTGCATGGCCACCTGAACGAGATGCACTATTAACCTATTATATGACATACGGAAGGTTTGTAGAACCAGTGCACAATAAGCACTACTACATTAATCGGTTTCCTCCTTGTTTCATGGCGTCTATCCCAACATACATTATCCGACATTATGAAGATGATATTCCACACCTCTTGTCCCGGTGTCATATTCATAATCAATCCACACTACAGGTACTTAAGCAAATAACTCTTCGTGATTGAACTGCAATATATATAAAAACCAAAGGAAAAGTCTGATATATTTCTCAGTAGTTTCCACGAATCATACACATAACAAATTAATGCTCTCATTAAATATCTAAATTGGCCCAATAAACAAAGGTGAAAACAAGACAAATCAACACTGTTATCTACAAAGTTTCCACCATATCGCATTTATGTAAGCCATGACAATGTCAGTTACGATGCTGTCACTCGTCATGATTGACAGGAAATGATTCCAGATCATCATATCAACTCATTTGCTGACGGGGATCACCCACAGTCCCTTGGACCTCATCTTTATGGCAGTGAACTGTTTATGTTCTGTATGTGGCCTACAGTAGACCAAGCTAGTCTCATAAGCAAACTTTTTCAATTTTGTGGTGTCTCATAGTATACACAATATGCGTACCTCAACTGACGACGATGCATGTTGGCATCTGTAAAATCCTTTAATTATTTCTATAGTCTCTGTACAAAATCAAGAAAGCATATATCACTGATATTATCAAAATGTTTGATAGTGACCGTAGCGAGAGATCATTAATTTAGATGATCAACAGCGTCGCAACATTGGAGAATCATCTTTTGACTTTTAAGTGCAGCTGGTAATGGAATTGCCCATATGTACGAGAAATCTCCACTTTTCTAATGCCTCTCGTCTTGTACTGAATGAAGCCAGGCTGGTTGCATCTGTGTCGGATAATGTGTTAGATAATACACATCCTGACAAGCGTAGATTGACAGCAGTGGTATTGATTTCCTACATAAACATTGTCTGGTACAGACGCCGATATTCATTCTCAGCAATAAAACACTCTCACCGGCCTAGCAGGTTGGAAGTAATCAATGCATCCCTTAGAGTTTAAACTCTCGTGATACAGATCAACAATTACATCTGCACCAACATGCGGATTGGAGTGCTCTGCTTATCAGATTAAGATTGGAGAAAGGTGTGTATTACTGCCTTGCCGTTGGATAACATGCTGCGCAGCAATGCAGCCTCCAGCATTCATGTAAAGATTGCAGAAAGGCTGTATGAGGACAATATATATTGGTCTATCTCCCGATACATCTGGGTGTTATCTGCCTTTATTGAACGAAGACAACACTCTTAATAGGCTTGAGTGTTCGTAACAAAGGGCAGTTTTGATGAATAAATGTCCTAAAGAAACTCCACATTGTTTCAGTTAAATGCAGTATGAATCGATTGATGTTGCCGTTCAGTGCCTCGCTAATATTAACTTACATCCGTTAATGACAAATACATCCGTAGTTTCCTCACTCGCATTGCACAATATTCAAACTACTTTACTTCACAAGATTGTGTTGTGTTGCCGCCCTCAAATTTCACGATCGTTGCTGGTTGCGTGTGGTGGCTTGGATGTGTGCATTACACAAAACACCCCAGAACACAGATGAAATTCTATGAAAGATCACGTGCTCACACAGTGTCATATTGGTATAGCTCTATATGTCTGCTATCAGAGCTGTGAGGCGTCATTTATAGGGTAAGCTGTCAGATAAGCGTGTATAACCACGTGGAATAAAATGACTTTTGTGGTTGACTGGCGCTGCTAATGTGCACTGGTAACACGATAGATTAAGTAATTGACGTAACAACGAGGTGATATCGCGACGGTGATGGATGAGGATAATTGTGATGATTGGACAGCTCCCATAAAGTGCCAGCACCCACTTGGCACAAACCCGTTGACCAGATCGGGCTGTGAAACCCACGCCGCCGGGACGAAGGTCCATCGCGTACTATTGAGCTACCGGGTCGTGATCATCCGAGTCACGGGGAACCAGTCAGGTCACCTTGGTATCGAACCCACAACCTGTGGGTCTAAAGGCGACGCAGGATAGCACTAAGACACTCGATAGAAGACGTGGACATCCCAACACAAGGAACATTGTAGTCGCCTTATGTCATGCATCACTCAATGTTGATACAACAATTGTTATAGCACGTAATCAGATATATACTGTCGAAAAAGCATTTAATGCTACGAGGTTATGGTTAAGCCATGGTAATTGTGCTTTTTGGACCGCATGGGTATGTGATAATGATTGAAAGTTCGCATTTTTCATTGGACCTATATTGCTGTTTGCTTGTCGAACTTTTGGCATTTATGGTATTTTTGTCATGAAATTGACCTGCTGTTAATAATGCTTTGGGGCAAAGTCGTGCCTAATATTAAATATGCCTCTCACTTTTACCGTCATAGTCATTGTTTATCATTGAGGTAAGGGTCTCTGGTCATTTATCCTTTACCCGATGTAACATAGTCCAGTCAATGTTCCCTCCAATAATGCATAAAAAAAATGTTGTGTTACTGGTGAGATTTGCCTGTGAACAAGTCGTTTTTAGCTCTAATCAATTTGAAGGTTACAGCGTTTTTCACGTTGTGCCCTTAGTCTTTATATTTCGATATGTATAGCCCCAGATTAGTAGAAGTTTATAACAAACATTTGACGATTATTAACAAAACCAAAATTGCTGGCGATTCGAAGAGCTCAGTCGAAGCAAACGACAACTTCCCCTACGGGTTATTATATCGTGTGTAGAATAATTGTCAATGGCATTGAGCATCTCGCCTGAGAAAGTATTGTTGTATCACTGACACCTTCGGAGAATAACACACAGCAGTTTCTGAAATTGTCGGTGTGTATGTACATAATCCATGCACCAGCATAAACATATGTCTTGCTTTTCGCTCAGTTAGCCCATCGATGCTATAGTTTTTACGCCAGATAAATTATTGTCAGTATATCTAATGGAGAGTGTCAATGTTAAATGGACAATAGAACAATAGAGGCAGATGAGAAAAAGGCCCGTGGGAGTAAAGCGATGTTTATGATACTTTTTGCTTGTTTTCCACTTCCTTGATAATCAAAATTGAGGCCACATTGTCATAGCCGTTGCCGTGTGTTAAGTGTTAATCATGAGGTCAAGTAGACTGTGCTATCTCTGTAAATATCAACCGATCCCTGCGACTGCATTATTTTGACGAATAATGCACATGGGAAATTATTCCACATATTTGATAATCTACGTATATTCATTGCGGTACATTCTGTGCTATATTACAATATCAGCTCAATAAGGCAATTTATCGAGCAAATTAACACTGACTATAAGATTTGCCTTCGTGCCAAACATTCGTTATACTACAAGTTATGCCAATCACTGAATAATGATCCAAAGGTTGGAAGCCATCACAACACCGGTCATGATGCCGCCATTCTCTATGATTGGTCGGAAATGATACTATACAAGAAAGAAATTGTGTCAGCCCAAATTGTGTCGCCGGTCAGTTTCTGCCCTTTGGACCGCATCTGATGGAAATGAATTGTCGATGTTCCACATTTAGTCACCAGTGGATCATGGTGCTGGCCAGTAGCTAGGAAACCTTCTGCTCTACATAATTTGTTCATGAAGATGTGGTCTCTAAAATGTGAAGCAATTTGTGTACATTCAACGACAACGATACATATTTTACTTCTACCACTCACGAGAAGATAGCAGCAACAAAACTTGCAGTACTGAACATGTCACAATGTCTGATATCGACAGAAAAATCGATTATTTAATATGAAGATGAGATGGTTAACAGCGCTGTCACGCCATGGGATGATCATACTTTCATTTGCTACGATTTACCGCAATCAGAAATCGTGGACTGCAAATAAGACTGACTTATAGTGAATGGCTGGCAATGACCTTCTAGGTATCCAGATATATCCGTGGGATGAAAAGCGTCTACTTTTCCACTGTGACCCCTGGTTTTCCGAATGAAGCCTGGCTGATTGTGTATGTGCTCAATCTCTCTGGCGGGGCAAGTTGAAACCTAGCGACTCATTCCAATGTGTATAAAGCCTCAGGATGTAAATCAACAACTAAATCTACATCAGCATACATATGTAAGTGCTTTACCCATTGGGCTCATTTTGGAGGGAGCTCCATCTGTAGTGCAGGGAGTCCATTAATGCTTTAATACCGTACAGGCAGTAATGTCAAGCACTAAGCTAAGGTAAAATTGCAGAAGAGCTGCTAGATAACGCTGCTTATTCTACAATTCATTCTTACTTTGCGCCTTACACTACGTACCACATAACTAAGAATCAAACCTGTCAATGATCTGCTATTGCTTTGCGAACCCATTGTGTTAAGTGTCAATAAACCTTTGATCGAATTTGGCCAACATGAGAACACATTTGTACCTGACAGTTTTTTCTCTCATGACTCCTTCTCGTCCTGTGGCAGTCAATGGCAGTGTTGATACCGTATATATACCTCGGATCAATAAGATGGCTGTATGCATGACCGCCTCTTAGGTCATATTAGTCTTCATTGAACGAAGAAAACATTCCAGTACTTAATAACAGTCAATGACTCGTGATCAGAGTGTTCATGACAAAGAACATTTTTTGTCTCTTAATGTCAAAAGAGACAAGCCATGTTGTGTCAATTGAACCACGCACGCAACCTGACGTGTATTGCACATTGACGGTTGCAAAAAAGATGACTGCAATATTATCACCTGCCGAAGGCATATTTGCTTTATAAATACTAATTATATGTAAGCACTTAGCATACTGGGCGTTGTCAAGTAACCTGGAAAAATGGAAATAGGTCAGATTTGGTGTAATGATGTGCATAACTCTTGGAAAAAAAAGCGGGACAGTAAGGGGCAAGGGTAAATATCATGTATAGAACTGATATATATATTTTATATATATATATATATATATATATATATATATATATATATATATATATATATATATATATATATATATATATATATATATCTATATATCTATATATATATATATATATATATATATATATATATATATATTATATATATTTATATTATATATATCTATATTATATATTAATATATATATAGATATATTATATATATATATATATATATATATATATATATATTATATATATATATTCTATATATATATATATCTATATATGCATATATATAATATATATATATATATCTATATATATCTATATATATATATATATATATCTCTATCTTACATACCGATATATATATATATATATATATATATATATATATATATATAGATATATATATATATATATATATATATATATATATATATATATATATATATATATATATATATATATAACTTACAAACCGCCATTTGAGATCGTGTTGGAGCCGATCAACTTAGAGGTTAATCGATATATATATATATATATATATATATATATATATATATATATATATATATATATATATATATATATATATATATATATATATATATATATATAATATATATATATATATTATATATATATATATATATATATATACGACCTCACATAGCGGTTTGTAGGGTATATATATATATATATATATTTTATATATATATATATATATAAATATGAATAAATATGTGTATATATATATATATAATTGAGATCGTGTTGGTGCCGATCAACCTAGTGATTAATCGATGGAGTAGGTGACCTTGTCGCCGATATTGGTACAAGCGACAACTGAGGATGATGTAGTATTTGAATCCTTATCGATGATTCTAATTATGTTCGCTGGGCCGTGATTGAATAATACAGTTAAATGTTGTGTGCGGTTGTATTGGACGATTGAATACCGCACCTATAGTACCATTGGCCATTTGTTACGATTAAAGGACTCGCACTGGGTGTGCACTGCTTTGCGCTAGCTCGGATGATTTAAATGCAGATAGGATATGATAAAAGTTTTTAGTATGCCTTTGTCTTGGTGAGATAATGGATGGTAGCGGTGTACGGCTAGGATCAATGAGTAATCACATCGCAGGATGGATAGATAATTAAATGATAAACAAAAAGTTGAATGTTGGGTGATTCTGCTGTCATGCTGTCATGGTGAAAGCAACAGCGCGAAAAGAAATGGCAGGAGTGTGACGTATTGCAAGATAAACGTTGTTTGTTTACACTGTTAGTTCTATTGTGGTGATATCATCATACACTCTTCCACATTACATTAATGGAACGACTCTCATTAAACTTCAACAATGAGAAGCTTATAACATGTTCGAATCATGCATATTGAGGACTATGAATCACCAATATGTTCAATGATAGCAATTGATTGAATATCTCTTAAAAGTTTTAAATAGGATACATCTAACATGAACGCGAGTCTACTTCTTTCAGCACATTCGAATTGCAATCGCCTGCAGCCCTCAGTTAGACTCGGCTGATAGGTAATAGGTAAAGATAGGTAAAGAGGGATAGGTAAAGATGGAGGCGCAATGCAACTTTCATCATGGGTTGTATCAATATTCATTGCCATGTATAATAAAGGGTGTTGATGCGTGATGCATTTCCAGGAAAGACAGTGCTGAAGTGGGAGGATGTACGGTAAAGTGATGCTCATGGTACTTGGTGCTTGGCGACTGCTCCGTTGATGATCATGCGCTTATTATCTGACATAATTTTACATCAGCAGCAATGTTTACCGTCTTCTCGTCTTAGCCGCATTTCGCTATAAATAACTCTCTACTAGGTTGAACATGTGAATCCCCAACGTCAAGACTCCAGTTTGGTGGCGCTATGAATACTGATTATATACTGCCCATTTTAATATCATTGTTCTGATTTAAACTTAAATCTCCCATTCTTTTTGTGTCCGTCGTCATTGTACCTGACGTATTGAAGAACAATAGCGCTATTGTTATGTTGCATAGCCACTTGAAAGATATGCACTATTAACGTGTTATATAACATTGGATGGTTTGTGGAACCAATCAGCAATATGTAGTGCTGCATGTATCTGTTTCTGCTGTTTTGTTCCGTCCATCCGAATATACATTATTCGACATTACCAAGATATTATTTCAAACGTCTTTCACCAGTGCCGTATTTGTAATCAAGCCATACCATATGTTGTGATGCAAATGACCCGAAGCGCATGGGATGAGAAACCTTCTTTATTTCGCTGTTACCCTTCTAGTTCCGAATGAAGCCAATCTGATTGTATCGGTGCTCAATCTCACTGGCTTACTCATCATAGCTTTAGCATGTGATGTGGACACATCGCTCACGTCAGATTGCAGAACGGCTGTACGATGACGGTGTTTATTCTACAATGGCTCCTTACACTGCGTACAATCTTGTGCAACTAACTCAGAATCAATTCTATCGATGATATGAGATTATCTTTGCAGAACCAGTTATATTGTGTAAGCTTCAATAAATCCACAATTACACGGGGATATCCCTCTTAATGATCTCATGTCTTCCTCACTCTCATTCCTGACTTGGTTTTATGGTTTTATTTAGGTACGTGCCTCGAGGCAACAAGACGGCGGGATACGTGTCTGCCACTTTGATGCTATTTGTCTTCAATCATAGAAGAAAAGCTTCAGTACTTAATCTGCCTGAATATTCGTGGCAAAAGGCGGTGTATGTCTATAAATGACGAAGACCGAACCCATGTTGTGTCAATTAAATGCAATATGAATCAATTAACGTTGCATTTTGGTACCTATTTTACATTAACCCACACTCATTAAAGACCAATACATACGCAGTTGGGATGGTTTCCATATTTCGCTTCCTCTCATTGTACATCGAGTAGGAATGTTCAAGAATGGATGAGATTAAACAAAGGGATATATGACGATGGATTATATATATAAACAAATGAATAAATACATATATATATATATATATATATATATATATATATATATATATATATATATATATATATATATATATATATATATATATATATATAGATATATATATATATATATATATATATATATATATAAATATATATATGCATACATATGTATATATATATTATATCTATATTAATATATATGTGTATATATCATATCTATTTTTATATATATATGTATATGCATATATATATATACATATATATATACATACATATAGATATAGATATATATATTTATATATACATATATATATTATGCATATATATATAATATATATATATATATATATGCATATATATAGAGATAGAGATGCATACATATGTATATATATATATTCATATCTATATGTATATATATATATAATATATATTTGTATATATATATAGATGATATATTATATATTTTATATATATATATATAATAGAGATTTATATATATATATATATATATATATATATATAAATAATATATATATAACCGGGATATATATATCTATACCATATATATATATATATATATATATATAATATATATATATATATATATATATATATATCTATATATATATATATATATAAATACTATAGATTATATATATATATATATATTCTGCTTCCTTAATACCCGTACATGTAACCTATTATTCATATAAAGCCTCAACGGGGCTTACAACATATAGATTAGAGTGGCATGGGAATTGTTTTCTGGCATATGGAAGTGTCGGAACTATTGATTTTTTAACCTGTCGTGCAGTGCAAATGGCACCATCCGGTGAAGTGTTTGATCGTTCATATTTAAACGCCTCAAAAACCAATCTAGAAGGAACTGAGGAATGGGATAAGAGCCAATAAATGAATGTTGTTTCAAGCAATCATCTGAAGCTTCTTCCTCATAGTTGGCGTTGTCAAGTAACCTGGAAATACAGGGATTAATGGAAACAGGTCAGGTTTGGTGTAAAGACGTACACACCAGGAAGGGGGTATATATATATCGATATATATATATATATATATATATATATATATATATATATATATATATATATATATATATATATATATATATATATATATACATATATGATTGAATAATACCGTAAAATGTTGGGTGCAGTTGTATTAGACGATTAAATACCACCCCTTTAGTACCATTGGCCATTTTGTACCATTCAAGGGCTCTTACTAGATGCGCGCTGCTATGCTAGCGCGGATGCTGTTAATGCAGATAGGATATGATAAGGGATTTTAGTATACCATTGTCTTGGTCAGATAAGGGATGGCCGCGTTGTATGGCTATGATCAATAAGTACTCACATAACAGGATTGATGGATGAATAACCAATAACAAACAGTTAGGATAAACAATGAAGTGCTTATTAAATGTTCGAATCATACATTTTGAGGACTATGAATCACAAATATGTTCAATTATATCAGAGCGCGGTGAGCACAACATTAGACTGTACACGTACATCCATTTCGCATACGGGACGGTAATAATACAGTCAAAGATAACAATAGAAGGCAATTATTATTAAGCTAGAAAAAGGGCATGTGTTGCGTTATTACCGTAAACTGGTGCATGCACTTTGCTCTGCCTATCATTTCAGCATGTTTGCATTTGAATGATTTGTCAGGTTTATGATATTCTCGCAATTGATTTTATGCGTATTAAAATGTCTTTCATCGATGCGATTCTGCTTCTTTCAGCAGTGTAATCCGCCAGAAGCCATTCCAATTACAATTGTTCACAGCGCTCAGCTAGACTCAGCTAAAGCAAATATCCACAGGGTTGGCTGAGGATAGAGGCGAAATGTTAAACACATTAATTTCCAGGAAATGCAGTACCAGAGGATTGGGGAGGGGGTTGGGGTGGGGTGTTTATGCGTTGTCAAGTGATGCGCATGATACATGGTGCTTGTGACTGATCCGTTGATGATCAAAAGCTAATTGTGTGAGATAAGTTTAGATTGGCAGTGATGTCTATTGACAACTCATCTTAGACGCATTTTGCTCTATCAATAACTCACGACTAGACTGACTTTGCAAATATCCAAGGTCAAGCGTCTTATTGGTTGGTGACACTAGTGTTGGCACCTCTAAGTGCATAAAGTCTCGTGATACAGATCGACAATTAAATCTGCACCAACATGCGGTTTGAAGTGCTCTGCCCATCGGTACAAGATTGGAGAAAGTTGCCCAATACTGCCTTAGCATTAGATAACATATTGCGCAGCAATGCAGAGCCCTGCACTCATGTCAAGATTGCCGCAATCTATTCACCAGTACACTAAGCCAAATCTGTCAATTATATGCAATTGCGTTGGCAGAGCCCATTATATAGAGTTAGTGTAAATAAATCTGCAATCACACTCGTTGATCACGAGAACTCGTAATTACTTTATAACGATTACTCTCACGACTCCGTAGCGACAATGCAGTGATGATTTCTGGCTTGGATGGTTCAATTATTTCGAATGGAAATAAAACTCAGGGAATTAGATTAGCTGAATATATGACCGCCTCTTTGGAGTTATTTATCTTCATTGAGTGAAGAAAACCTCTAAATAGGCTTGAGTATTCATGACAAAGAGCAACTCTCGTGTATAAATGTCAAAGAGACACCCCACGTTTGTATCAGTTAAATGAAGTATGGATCAATCAATGTTGCCTTTCAGTGACTCGCTTTATATTAGCCTACACCCATTAATGACAAATACATCCGAAATCGGAGCTGTGACCATAATTTCCTACCTCACATTGCACAGTATTCTAATTGATTGTTTATAGATTTCGTTATGTTGCCCACTACAAATGTCACGAACTCTGCTGGGCGCACGTTTGACTCCTGATGTGTTCAAGCTGTGAGCATTATACATAGTGATTGATTGCGCATGGAGTTATTTTAATATCCATAAAATATTAAATGGAGCATCAACACCTGTGTTATTTCAATCATTACCTGCCATTTGCATTTGGTACCATGTACACCATTACACCCACTTGACTCTGTGCTTGACAGCTCTGCGAATGATGCATATCCTAACAAGTGTAGATGGACAGCGGTGTTACTGATTTCCTTCATCAACATTGTCTGGCACAAACGCCGATTTGAATCTTCAGGTGTAAAACATGCAGTCAAGAAAACCTCTAGTTGTATGAATGTCTAAAGCTCCACTTGAGTTTCGGATTTTACTGGAAGCAATCTATGAAATGGATGTGAAGTGAAATCCCAATAATCAGTTACCATGACTGATAGTCATTCAGACTGAAAGAGTCAGTCCTCTTTGATGTTACTGCATTACTTCAGTCGATATATCTTGCGTTTCCCGGTAAATCTAACCTTCATGAAACCAGCCACAATATATACGAGTCAGCACCTTGTTCTGAACTTCATTCGTCAATGAATCGATAAAATGTAATAAAGCAGCTTCCAGTAAAATACGGTGATATTCGCATTGGTGCTCAGTTAATTTTGCAAATATAGGTATGCTCGAATTTTATAACTATCAGCAACTACAAAGTCAGACATTATGGGGACATTTTTTTCAAGCAATCGTGTCCGAAGAAGCCAACCATGCATATGAAGCTGACGTCATTAATATTAGCAGAGGCAAGGTGTAGGTTAAAAAATTTATGGCTTTTAGGCTTGACTGACACTGTTCTTTAGGTAGCTTATATGTCAACATATGGTAGTGAAATCATGCAATCATGCAATGTCTGGGTTTTCGACAGAAGATACGAATGACATGGTCATACCAACACAAGGTACATTATTCTCGTCTATTGCCATGTATCACTCAATGTTGATATAGCAATTTTTATAGAACATAAATATACTGTAGATAATGCATTTAATGTACGGGGTTATGGTTAAGTCATAGAAATGGTGCTTCTAGCTATTTGATAAAGAATGAAAGTCGCATTCGTCATTGCAAAAACATTGCTGAATGCCTACTGTTGGCATTTAATTTGATTTATCACTGAAACTTTCCTCTCAGTTTTATCACCAAAGTCATTCTTAGTAATTAAATTAAGGCTCTCTTTTCAATTTTTCCTACGCCGGATTTAACATAGTCTAGTCAATAGTCCCTCCAATAATACATTAAAAAATAATGTTGTGTTACTTATGGGAATTACCTCTCGACAAGTCATTTTTAGCAATGGTCAATTTCAAGTGTACAGAGTTTTGTTACAATGCGACCCTTAGCCTTAATATTTGATATAATAGCTTCAGATGTGCAGGAAAATAGGGGCTGATTGGAAGAAGGCCCGTGGGAGTAAGTAAAGTGTTGGTTGTCCAGACGACTTGGCAATCTTTGTGAATGTCTACAAATCATTTAGACATATTTGACCCACCATATTCATAGAGGTACATTCTATGTAATATCACATATCAGCTCAATGAGGCAATTTATAGAACAAATTAACACTGGCTATTAGATTTGCCTTCGTGCCAAACATTCGTGACACTACAAGTAATTTCCAATCACTGAATAATGATCCAAAGGTTGGAAGCCAACACAACACCGGGCATGAAGCCGCCATTCTCCCTGATAAGTCGGAAATGATACTATATAAGGAAGGAATTGTGTCAGCCCTTTTGCGTCGGGGGTTATTTTCTGCCCTAAGGGCCACATCTGTCTGAAATGAATTGTTGTTGTTCCATATGTAGTCACCAGTGGATCAGGGGTTTTGTCCAGTCGCTAGACAACCTTCTGCTCTACATCATTTGCATGTTGTTCATGACGATGTGGTCTCTGTTATGTGATGCAATTTGTGTTCATTCAACCATAACGATAAAGTCGACATCTGATATACATTATAGTAACTGCTGCTCCCAATCACGAGAAGATAGTAAAGGAAACACACATTCATCATAGAACAAATTGAAATGCCTGATATCGACAGAAGAAACTATTATTTAATATGAAGATGAGACGGTAACAGTAGCGTCACACCATGCGGGGATTATGCTTTCATATTTCTACGCTGGCGATGGCCTTCTAGCTTTCCAAATATGTCCGTGGGATGAAAACGTCCACTATTCCACGGCTCTCTCTCTTTACGAATAAAGCCTGGCTAATTGTATATGTGTGCAGTCTCACTGCGTTAGCAAGTTAAAAACTAGCGACTCATCCCTAAGTATATAAAGTTGCATCTGTAGAGCAAGATATCCGTTAATGCTTTAATACCGTACAGGACAGCAATGTCGAGAACATCGCTAACGTAAAATTGAAGACGAGCTGCTAGATAACGCTGTTTATTCTACAATTCATTCTCACTTTACGTCGTACCCTACGTACCACATGACCAAGAATAAAACCTGTCAATAATCTGCGATTGCTTTGGCAGAACCAATGGTATTAAGTGTCAATAAACCTGTAATCGAATGGAGCAATCACGATAACTCATTTTTACCTCGAAGTTGTATTTCTTGTGACTCCTATGCCTCGGATCAACAAGATGGCTTTATATGTGACCGCCACTTTGGTCATCTTTGTATTCTTTTAACGAAGAAAACGTTCCAGTATTTAATAACATTCGTTTAATGACTCATGGTCAGAGTGTTTGTGACAAAGAACATTGTTTGTCTCTAAATGTCAAAGAGACAAGCCATTTTGTGTCAGTTAAGTGCGGCATGTATCAACTTCCTATTTCTTTAAGTGCATCCCTTCTATTAGCTTACATCCATACAAGAAAAGCAAAGTAGCGTTTCTATTGTTTCCATCTTCTCAATGTCAGATATAATAGATATACATGATAGTGTGTCGATACATATGGTTGTTTGTGTTGTGTAGCTAGCTGCCGATGGGGCAGTCGTTGCTGGCTGTGTTTAATCGCTAGGTGGGTGCGCAATGTGATTGGCTGCACATTGGCATGCTAAAAAACATAGTCACATTGTTATTGGCTGTACAGTGGCATACTAAAAAACATATTCACAATGTTATTGGATAAACATAATTGAACAAAACGATATGAGGTTTATGAAGTCAATATATCATACATAGAATCGCATGAACCACCCACCCATCAACACCTGTCTTATTTCTCACATTGTCCACGGCAGGAAGCTAGCTGCAATATCATCACCAGCCGAAGGCATATTGGCTATACAAATACTAATTATATCTAGGTAGTGTTGTCAAAAAATGAGTGATACAGGTATAAGCGGAAATAGGTCAGGTGTGGTGTAATAAGGTACATAGCTCCTGGTGAAGCAAGTGAAACAGTAGGGAACAAGGCTTACTATTATGAATAATATCAAAAATACCCACAAACCGCCCAAGTGAGTTCGCGATGGATCCGATCAACTTAGTGATTGAGCGTAGGTGACCTTACGAGAGAGCCGGGGGGGTCAAGAATGCTCTCGATGTGGCGGATATTGGTTTAAGCGACAACTGAGGATGATGGAGTGGCTGAATCTTGAACGATGATTCTTACTGTTTTCAATAGGCCTTGAATTATGCAACGCGGTTGTATTGGAATTAAATAGCACAGAAGCTCAGTGTAGGATGGATGGTATTAAAAATGACCATTGTTTATGTTAACATCGTTATTCTGCTGTTATACAAACGGTGATGATATAACACAGAGCAAAGTGACAGGAGTGTGACGTATTGCAAAATGACCATTCACTAACATAAAATCGTTGAGGAGCTCATTACATGCTCGCATCATACATCTTGAGGACTAAAAAATACTTGCTTCAATAATCATCACATGAATATTTTAACCTCAACTAATTTCACCTCAAACGTTCAACATGTATACGGTACCTGATACAAACATTTCTATGTCTGTATTTGGATATTACCCATGGCACGAGGTTATGCAAACACTGCTAATGGATGCACACCTGTATCTTACATTGACGGCCGGATATTTGTGGTACGTTAGCCCAGTGTTTGTCTCAATACCAAAGAGCTTACAATTCAAGCACTGTGTTGATGCCTCACCCATCCGTTTGGCATCAGTTGTATGCTTGACTTAAAGTGGGTGATGATAAAACAACATCGCAACATCCTTCACAATGATTGTGGTGCACAGGTATCTTTCGTTCCTGTATATCATTAAATACGTAGCACAGCCGAAGCAGACAAAGCCTGAATGATTCTTATCTACATTTGAAAGGAAATTATTAACCAATGTGACCATAGCTGATTTGTTAATCATTTATTTCCTTGTTGCAATTTATCTATACGGATGAACTCTATTGAAATAACCTAAGAGGGAAAAGCGGAGTACGTTAAGCTCGCCATTACATTGTACACGTAAATTCATATAGCACAAAGAACGGTAAAAAAAGGTCAAAGACAGCAAGCGGAGGCAATCATGATTAAGCTGGAACAAGAGCATGTGTTGTGTTATTGCCGTGAACTAGTGTGCGCACTTTGCTACGGCCTTCATCAATGCAGCATGTTTACATTTAAGTGATTTGCAAGGTATTTGATATTCAAGAAATTTATTACGCATAACATTAAAGGTCTATATCAAATATATCTCGCAACAACGCGATTTTACTCTTTCAGCACTGTAGTCCGCCGCAAGAGGGAGCCATATACTTTGCAATTGTCTGCAGCGCTCAGCCAAGCACAGCTAAAGCAATTGAAGCTTGAATAAAAGATCCATCGACATGGCTGGGTGAGGATGGAGGCGCATAGCAACCTTCATCATGTGTCATATCAATTTTCATTAACAATAATGTCCATCGTCTACTCGTCTTAGCCGCATATCGCTGCCCTGTGTATCCCGTCATGAGAACATATATTGATTTTACACTTGTCACTATAAAATCATCGTTCTGAATCAAATAAACACCTTTAAACAGTTTCTGTGACCACTTATACTTCACGAGTCATTGTGTGATTGTGCTTTATCATTGTGCCTAGCGTATGGATTAACAATAACACTATTGTTAGGGTGCATGGCCACCTGAACGAGATGCACTATCAACCTGTTATATGATATACATATGGTTTGTAGAACCAATGCACAATAAGAACTGCTACATTAACCCCCTTGTTTCATGGCGTCCATCCCAACATACATTATCCGACATTATGAAGATAATATTCCAAACCTCTTGTCCCGTTGTCATATTTATAATCAAGCCACACTACAGGTACTTATGCAAATGACCCTTCGTGATTGAACTGCAATATAGATAAAAACCAAGGGAAAGTCTGATATATTCCTTAGGTGTTTCCACGAATCTTACATATAACAAATTAAACCTTCCATTAAAAATCGTTAATTTGCTCAATAAACAAAGGTGAAAAACTAGACAAATCAACACTGTTGTTCCTTGATGACTATTAAATTTATTTTAATTGCAATCATTTGTGGTGTATAATTGAATGGCTAGGATGCTATCACAACATCAGTCGTTTCGCTTTTTCTTCGAAGTCCCAACATATCGCATCTATGTAAGCCATGACAATGTCAGTTATGATGCTGTCACTCGTCATGATTGACAGGAAATGATTCCAGATCATCATATCAACTCATTTGCTGACGGGGATCACCCACAGTCCCTGAGAGCTCATCTTTATGGCAGTGAACTGTTTATGTTCTGTATGTGGCCTACAGTAGACCAAGCGAGTCTCATTAGCAAACTCTTTGAATTTTCACACTTTTAGTGTCTCATAGTATACACAATATGCGTACCTAAACTGACGACGATGCATGTTGGAATCTTTTAAATGATTTACTTTTACTAATTTCTTTAGTCACAGTACAAAGAAAGAATATATCACTGAAATTAGTAAAATGTTTGATGGAAACGGAAGAAACAGATATTAAATTTGGATGGTCCACCGCGTCACAACATTGAAAGATCATCTATTGAATTTTTCTTACGAATTATAACAATACTCTCATTAAGTGCAACTGGCAATGTCAATGCCCATATGTATGAGAAATCTCCACTTTTCTAATGCCTCTCGTCTTGTACTGAATGAAGCCAGGCTGGTTGCATCTGTGTCGGATAATGTGTAAGATAATACACATCCTGACAAGCGTAGATTGACAGCAGTGGTATTGATTTCCTACATAAACATTGTCTGGTACAAACGCCGATATTCATTCTCAGCAGTAAAACACTCTTAGCAGGTTTGAAGTAATCAATGCATCCCTTAGGCTGATACAGATCAACAATTACATCTGCACCAACATGCGGATTGAAGTACGCTGCTTATCAAATTAAGATTGGAGAAAGGTGTGTATTACTGCCTTGCCGTTAGATAACATGCTGCGCAGCAATGCAGCCTCCAGCATTCATGTAAAGATTGCAGAAGGGCTGCATGAGGACAATATATATTGATCTATCCTCCGATACATCTGGGGTCAGCGTATGCTATTGGATACTGGGAGTCGCCGGTCATGCGCATCCTTAAGATGACAAAAGCAGCCTCTGGCTACACGGAGACACTCCCATCAGCCTATTGACAGTTTCCGAATACACTGGTGCACAACATCTGCTTTACTGCTCGTGACGGAGATGATATAATTGAAACGGTGTCAATAGCGTCATTATTTTGGGCGGGTCGGGAGGGGGGTTAACTTGCTCTTTGGGGGGGGTTACCTACTTGCTCTTTGGGATGAGAGAAAACACCTACTACGTTGGCTTCTTGGCTCCTGAATATGTCACCGTTGTGGCTCTAAATCGCGTATTTAATTGAAAGATGCGGGTGGCTTGATGTGGTGACTGTGAAATCTTGGGGTCAATTACTTGCAATTGCAAGATGGCAGAATCAAACCAGTTAATTGTTATTGGAGTTTTTAGTTGCAATAAATCTACAATTGCACGGGAAAATCACAAAAACTTGTACTTACGTCATAATAACTACTCATTTGCAAGTTTTTAGTGTTCATGTCCCTGGCCTAAATCGTAACTTAAACTTTTGGGCTGTGATGGAGAGGTGTTCCTGACTTCCATGGTTGTATGTATGAAAATTTGAACGGGAATATGCCCCAGGACAACAAAATGGCTGAATACATGGCCGCCCATTTGGTGTTATCTGCCTTTATTGAAAGAAGAAAACACTCTTAATAGGCTTAATTGCTCGTAACAAAGAACAGTTCTTGTAAATAAATGTCCTAGAGAAACTCCACATTGTGTCAGTTAAATGCAGAATGAATCAATTAATAATGGCTTTTAGCGCCTCGCCTAATATTAAATTACATCTATTAATGTCAAATACATCCGCTTTTTCTTTCTTCACATTGCATAATATTCAAACTACTTTACTTTCCGCACTTCAAATTGCAGATTGCGTTGTGTTGCCGCCTGCAAATGTCACGATCGCTGCTTGTTGCGTGTTGTGGCTTGGATGTGTGCAGACTCTGTGCATTACACTTAGTGATATATGGGGCATGGAGTAATTATTTTATCCATAAAATATCGAAAAGAGCACCAAAAGTTTAACACCTGTATTAGTTCAATCATTGCCTGCCATTTTCATTTGGTACCATGTACACCATTACATTCGCTTGACTTGATGCTTGACTGTTCGGTGGATAATATCCATTCTAACAAGCGTAGATTGACAGCTGTGTGATTTTTTTCCGTCTTAAACAGTGTCTATTGTTATTTCAGCTATAAGACAAGCAGCCAAAAAAACTTCTAGGTGTGTGAATGAATAAAGTTCCACTTGACTTTCGTATTTTACTGGATGCAATCTAAGAAATGGATGCGAAGTGCAATCCCAATTATCAGTTACCATGACTGAAAGAGTCAGTCATACTAAAAGAGTCAGTCCTCGTTGATTTTACTGCGTTACTTCAGTGAATGTATTTTTCGCTTCCCTTCATGAAACCAGCCACAATATTTGAATCAGCAGCTTTTTAATTATTAATGAATCAAGGAATCGATAAAATGCTATTAACCAGCTCCCAGTAACAAAATGACGATATGCTCATTGGTGACCTGTTAAATTTGCAGATATTGGTACATTCGAATTTATACACTGGAATGTTAGTATCTGTGAGTTATAAATCGCACACACTACCAAATCAGACATTGTGGACACATCATTTCACGCAATCGTATGTCATAGATACTTTCAAAACTAGAAACCAATCGTGCAAATGATACTGACGTCATCAACGTTAACAGTGGCTCAGTATACGTGAATTACTGATCTCTATGACTCAAAAACATGGATGAATGTCTCAGAAAGGTCACCTGGCCAAACAGTGTCATTTTGTTATAGTTCTGTTTGTCTGCTATCAGAGCTGTGAGGCGTCATTTATAGGGTAAGCTGTCAGATACGCGTGTATAACCACGTGGAATGAAATGACTTTTATTGTTGACTAGAACTGCTAATGTGCACTGGTACACGATAGAGTAAGTAATTGACGTAACTACGAGGTGAAATCGCAACGGTGATGGGTGAGGATAATTGTGATGCTTAGACAGCTCCCATAAAGTACCAGCACCTACTTTGCACAAACACGTTGGCCAGATCGGGTCGTGAAACCCACGCCGCTGGGAGGAAGGTCCATCGCGGTACTAATGAGGTACCGGGCCGTGATCATCCGAGTCACGGGGAACCACTTTGGTATCGAACCCACAACCTGCGGGTCTAAAAGCGACGCAGTACAGCACTACGACACTCGATACAGGACATGGTCATCCCAACACAAGGTTCATTGTAGTCGCCTTTTGTCATGCATCACTCAATGTTGATACAACAACTGTTGTAGCACATAATCAGATATATGCTGTCGATAATGCATTTAATGCTACAAGGTTATGGTTAAGCCATAGTAATGGTGCTTCATGGACCACATGGCTATGTGATAATGATTGAAAGTCGCATTTTTCATTGGACCTATATTGCTGTTTGCCTGTCGAACTTTTGGCATTTATGGTATTTTTGTCATGAAATTCCCCTGCTGTTAATAATGCTTTGGGCCAAAGTCGTGTTTAATATTAAATATGCCTCTCACTTTTACCAACATAGTCATTGTTTATCATTGAGGTAAGGGTCTCTGGTCATTTATCCTGTACCCGATGTAACATAGTCCAGTCAATGTTCCTTCCAATAATACATAAAAAAAATGTTGTGTTACTGGTGAGATTTACCTGTGGACAAGTCATTTCTGGCTCTGTTCAATTTGAAGGTTACAGCGTTTTTCACGATGTGCCGTTAGCCATAATATTTCAATATGGATCGCCTAAGATTAGAAACTTTATAACGAATATTTGACGATTATTAACAAAACAAAAATTGCTCGCGATTCGAGGAGCTCAGTCGAGGCAAACGACAACTTCCACAACGGGTTATTATATCTTGTGTAGAATAATTGTCAATGGCATTGAGCATCTCGTCCGAGGAAGCATTTTTATATCACTGACACCTTCGGAGAATAACACACAGCAGTTTCTGAACTTGTCGGTGTGTATGTACATACATTCATGCACCAGCATAAACATATGTCGTGTTTTTTGCTCAGTTAGCCTATCGATGCTGTTGCCAAGCAGACAATGCACGTACGCACAATAGTTTTTACGCCAGATAAATTCTTGTCAGTATATCTAATGGAGAGTGTCAATGTTAAATGAGTTTCTAGGAAAATAGAAGCGGATGGGAAGAAGGCCTGTGGGAGTAAAGCGATGTTTATGATACTTGGTGATTGTTTTCCACTTGGTTGATAATCAAGATTTGAGGCCACATTGTCATAGCCGTAGCCAGGTGTTAAGTGTTAATCATGAGGTCAAGTAGACTGTGCAATCTCTGTAAATATCTAACGATCCCTGCGACCGCATTGTTTTGACGAATAATCCACATGAAAAATTTGCTTTCGAATGAAGCCTGGTTGATTGTGTATGTGGTTAATCTCACTGGCGTGGCAAGCTGAAAACTAGCGACTCATTCCTATGTGTAAAAGGCCCCACGATGTAAATCAACAAATAAATCTACATCAGCATGCATATGTAAGTGCTCTTCTAATCAGGTTCATGTTGGAGGGTGTTGCTTCTGTAGAGCCGGGTGTCCATTAATGCTTTAATGCCGTACAGGTCAGCTATGTCGAGCACATCGCCAAAGTAAATTGCAGAAGAGCTGCTAGATAACGCTGTTTATTCTAAAATTAATTTTTACTTTGCGCCTTACCCTACGTACCACATAACTAAGAATGAAACCTGTCAATGATCTGCGATTGCTTTGCGAACCCATTGTGATACGTGTCCATAAACTTTTGATCGAATCAGGCAATCATGAGAACACATTTGTACCTGACAGTTTGTCCTCTCACGACTCCTTCTCGTCCAGTGGCAGACAATGACAGTGCTGATACCTTATAGATTGCTCGGATCAATAAGATCGCTGTATGTATGACCGCCTCTAAAGTTATATTAGTCTTCATTGAACGAACAAAACGTTCTAGTACTTAATAACATTCTTTAAATGACTCGTGGTCAGAGTGTTCGTGACATAGAACATTGTTTGTCAAAAGAGGAAAGCCATGCTGTATTTGATTAACATGAGTGTACGTCGCTACATATCGTTGTATGTCCTGCATAGCTAGCTGCACATATGGGAATCGTTACTGGATGTGTATAAGTGTGTGTGAACGTGTACAAGCTGACAGATAAACTGACTGTACATTACGAGCTTTTTCATAAACAGCATAGTCACAATATTATTGGAGGAATGAAGTTGAACAAAAGCATATGAGGTTAGTCAAGCTAAAATTTTATACATAGAATTGATGAACCACCCACGCACCAACACCTGATGTGTTTCTCAAATTGACGCGGCAGATGACTACAATATTACAATATGCTGAAGGCATATTTGGTTTATAAATACTAATCAAATGTAAGGATTTCTCAAAAAGGGCGTTGTCAAGTAACATGGACGAATAGAAATAGGTCATATTTGGCGTAATGATGTGCATAACACTTAGTGAAATAAGTGGAACAGTAAGGAGAAAATGTATATATTATGAATGATTTATATTTATCTATATATATATATATATGTATATATATATATAAATATATATATATATATATATATATAAAATATGCATTATATATATATATATATATCATCATATATATATATATATATATATATACATGAATACACACACACACACACATACACACATATATATATATATATATATATATATATATATATATATATATATATATATATATATATATATATATATATATATCTTAAAAACCATCGTTTGAATTCGTGTTAGAGCCTATCAACTTAGTGATTGATCGATGGAGTAAGTGATCTTGTGAGTGATTTCGTCAGGAAATCGCCGATATAGGTAAGAGCGACAACTGAGGATGATGGAGTGTTTGAATCCTTATCGAAGATTCTTACTATGTTCACTGAGCCGTGATTGAATAATACGGTAAAATGCCGGTGCGGTTGAATTTGACGATTGAATACCGCCCCTTTAGTACCATTGGCCATTTTGTACGATTCAAGAGCTCGCACTGGGTTTGCTCTGCTTTGTGCTAGCGCGGATGATTTAAATGCAGATAGGATATGATAAGAGATTTTAGTATGCCATTGTCTTGGTGAGATAAGGGATGGTAGCGGTGTACGGCTAGGATCAATAAGTACTCACGTTACCGCAGGATGGATGGATGAATATTTCACCGTGAGCGTCGGCACTGTTTATGGTCGCAGTGATGAAGATGAGACGTCAATTGAATGGTAACTAGAAAAAGGAGATTTATTTCTGAATGATGGGGTACGGATTCCGTATCCCGCAAGTCCGAATATATATATTACAAAACTGTGGTATGGAGTAACTCTGGTGATGTCCAGAGGCTACTGCTGAGCTGGAATTCCAAACTTCTATGTGCCGTACGGAGTTGGCCTTCCAACTAGGTCCGTACGACGGTGACTGTTTCGTTGCCCCAATGCTGAATGTCTTTTAACTTCTGGGGACGGAAGTATTTATACAAATGTGTGGCGTCGTCATCAAGCGTGGAGGTACAATTGCCTTTAGCTTTAATTAAAGATCAAACGGGCTGATGTTAATTGTTATGGGAATTGACGGGTTGGCAATGTTTACTTCAAAGGGCACTACTTGCTACACCGGGACTATTTAATTTGGATAGTGGTCGTTTACTTCAGATATCACGGTTAGGTATTTAAGGGGCGGGGGGGGGGGGGGGGGGGGTGGGGTGTTGCATTATGACTCCACACTGGTTGACGACGCTTTCTGCAGTTATTACATTATATCTAATTGATAAGGACGGTCACATATACCCTTCCTACACATTAGACTTGACCTCAAGTCTACAACAAATCGTTCACAAACAAATAGATTATACTAACAAAAATCAATTAACCTATACTATTAAACATTAATGACATAGAATGATACCATAAAAAAAATTAGCGGTAACAATAGTCTCTTTTACGACTCCTGCATTGAGATATAGTGTGACTAACATTATTACAGTAAGCGCACATTTGGGACCGTGCATCATATCTAGATTTCCATCCGTGACTACCGTTCATGACACTTGTAACAGGCGCTTGACTGTCCTGTGTTAGGCTGCTGTGGAGGTCTCTTAATTGATCGGTAAGAGTTTTAGTCCTTTCCAACATATTTATTTGTTCGCGTAGTGTTCGATTATCGTCTTGTAGCCTTTCCAGCTTTTCCGAAGCAGATGTGTTTTTGACCAATTGTCCTCGCAGCATACCTCGCATGTTTTCAAGTTCAATTTGGGGCGTCTAGTAATTGGTCTTTCAATCCGTCAATCTCACTCACCAGGTCACGTTCCTTCTTGTGTTGTCTTGGAGTATCTCTTTTATGATGCATTCTTGGGGCGCTTGTATTTACGCATTCCATCCAGTCGGATGCCGGGACTGAATGGAATGGTAGGCTGATCTCACTTTTCTTCTTCGTCAAGAACGTTTCCAGGCGGGCTTGATCCCGTCGTCGTTGACTTGGCGACTTGTTCTTTGTCGGGGCTGATTTAGGGCATGGTGTCGCACTTGGGGGTTTCTGCGATGAGGTAGCCGGTGTCAGGTAGTAAGGCATAGGACCTGGCCAGGGTTGTCCGTGGCGTCGGTAGCCTAAACGTCCAGACATACCTTAGTTTTTGAAGATGACTTTCCTGTGATCAGCCAAAAGGTGATCACTCTGGATTTCTCCACCAATTTTCACCAATTTTGGTCGCACCGAGACGTCGTAGAATGGTTTATGGTCGCAGTGATGAAGAGATGCTCCTTGGTGACATATATTACAACACCGTTGCTCCTTGGTGACAATTACATTTGTTTTGATTCCAATTATAAGTGATACTTCGAGTGAATTTCAGTTACTGAATGGAAATTAACGGCTGGAAAGCTATCACAACATCAGTATTTTGCTTTATCTAAAAAGTTCCAACATTTCACATCTAGGTATCCATGAGAATGTCAGTTATGAAGCTGTCATTCTTCATGATTGGTGAGAAATGATTCCATATCCGAGAGGAATCATGTCAACTCATATGCTAACGGGGACACCAGTGACCCTTGGACCTCATTTTATGGCAGTAAACTGTCGATGTTCTGTATGTTCCCAACAGTAGACGAGCCGCTTTTCGCTCGCCAGGGAACCTTGCACTTTTGATATTTTGCGCACTTATAGTATATAATTCGTGAAGATGTGGTCTCTCATATTTTATATAATTTCTTGAAGGACAGCAATACATGTCGGCATCTATTACACCTTCTATTTATTGCTGCGGTGTGACTTATCACCGGAAATTAGTCAAGAATTCAAATATTAGATGATAATCCAACGCGTCGGAACGTGGGAGGGCCATGACGCCATAATTCTGCTATTCGCCAGTTGATATCATGGGCTACAAACACGAAGACCCATAATACAATATTGGCGGTGACCTGATAGCGCGTGGGATGAGAAACCTTCTCTATTTCGCTGTCATCCTTCTAGTTCCGAATAGAACCAATCTGATTGTTTCGGTGCTCAATCTCACTGGCTTATTCATCATAGCTTTAGCATGTGATGTGGAGCACATCGCTCACGTAAGATTGCAGAACGGCTGTACGATGACGGTGTTTATTCTGTGATTGCTTGTTACATTGCGTAAAATCTTGTACAACTTACTCAGAATCAAACCTATCGATGATCTGAGATTATGTGTGCAGAACCAATTATATGATGTAAGCGTCAGTAAATCTACAATCACACGGGGATATGACTCATAATAATTTTACAATGATAACTCTCATGTCTCCTTCACGCTCATTCCTGACTTTGACCGTGGTTTTATGGTTTCATAAAGGTACATGCCTCGTGGCAACAAGACGGACGAATACGTGACTGCCTATTTGATGCTATTTGTCCTCTCATTCATCGAAGGAAAGCTTCAGTACTAAATATGCCTGAATATTCGTGACAAAAAGCAGTTTTTGCCAATAAATGACGAAGACACAACCCATGTTGTGTCAATTAAATGCAATATGAATCAATTAACGTTGCATTTTGGTACCTATTTTACATTAACCCACACTCATTAAAGACCAATATATATGCAGTTGGGATGGTTTCCATATTTCTCTTCCTCTCATTGTACATCGAGTAGGAATGTACAAGGATGGATGAGATTAACCAAAGGGATATATGATGATGGATTATATATAATACACAAAAAAATCAAACGGAGGACCGAGGAATCAATACTTGTGTTGCTTCAATCATTGCTGCATATATATATATATATATATATATATATATATATATATATATATATATATATATATATATATATATATATATATATATATATATATATATATATATATATATATATATATATATATATATATATATATATATATATATATATATATATATATATATATATATATATATATATATATATATATAGACTAATCAGCTTTTCTCATGGCCATTGAGTCACCTTGAAATACAGGGGCAAATTGAAATAGAGTTAGTTGGTGTAATGACATACATGGCATTATATACTATTCTGTGGATAATACCCACCCTATAAAGAATCGATTGACGTCTATGGATATATATATAGGAGATATATATATATATGATATATATATATATATAGATATATATAGATAGATTAGATTATAGATATATATATAGATATATATATATATATATATATAGAGATATATATATATATATAGGTAGATATATATATATATATATATATATATATAGAATGATATATATATATATATATATATATATATATATATAAATATATATATATATATATATATAATATATATATCTCTATATATATATATATATATATATATATATATATATTCTCTATATATATCTATATATATATATATATATATATATATATATATATATATATATATATATATATATATATATATCTATATATATATATATATATATTGAAGCGCTTAGCCGTCAGATTTGCACTAACGCACACAATGCAGGAGCAATCGTCCTCGTAACGATTGCAGATGTGAATATTTATACCCAGCGTCTATCGTTGCACCATGAACATCAGCTTATGCGAAGCAGATTTATGCATTTGCAGATAATCCCGACGTCAACTTATCCAGATCGTTATACCTGAGTAGACTATGCATGAGAGAAAACTGTGGACATGGGTTTGCTATGAATGCACGTTAGGTCAATGAACTACAGCTTAATTCAATTGATGTTACCTCTAAATGGCTAATTCTTATCAAGCTGCGTGCAATGAAAATACATGCATCGGCAGTAATGTAGTTTTGCCTCCCGGCAAAGCGTTTTGCAATCATGTTACCCTGCAAACACCATAGTTGATTAATCCTTTATAAGCAGTTGCGTTGTAAGATTTATCAGTAGGTCTGAAATTCGAAATGGCAAATATATGTACATAGTATTGTAAATCGTTCACGGTACAGCATTATTTGTATGCAACATGACGATCCAATAGCTTAAGATTAATACAATGCAATGCTTCAGATTATTACTACCATGGATTGATGACATACGTCGGAAAACAATAGGAAGTAAGATAAAACACTGCTTTAAACCACCTCTGTTATGTTACACAGCACGGGACCCATAACCAATGATTGAAAAACATACGATATATAGTCACATTGGCTATGACATTTGTTTTCGTTCCAATCATTCGTGATACTTCAAGATAACGTCAATCATTGCACTGAGATATACGGATATGAAGCTTTCACAAAACCAAATTCACTCTTCATTGTGAGATATAATAGATATACCGGATTGTGTATATATAGCTATCTATATATACATATGTATGGAACATCACCCCTTTATTACCATTGGCCATTTTGTGCGATTCAAGGGCTCGCACTAGATGCGCACGGCTTTGCTAGCGAGGATGATGTAAGTGTAGATTACTTTGTTCGGCAATTGTTGCAAGCTTTTGCACTTGCATTTGTTGATTG
This sequence comes from Urechis unicinctus, assembly GCA_034190875.2. Lineage (NCBI taxonomy): Eukaryota > Metazoa > Annelida > Polychaeta > Xenopneusta > Urechidae > Urechis > Urechis unicinctus. Next base: position 67,381,526 of record CM067353.1, on the reverse strand, counting down.
GCTCGTATTCCATTCATCTGTTCGTTCTAGATCTGTTTGCTTGGCTTCAAGTGTGAAACACAAAACTCCACTGCGGATGGTGCCATTTGCACTTAACGATAGGTGTAGAAAAGTTATAGGTTCCCTTGATGATCTTTTAGCCCCAATTGTTGCTTTATAAGGTAGGATTTACAGGTATAAAGTCAAATTGTAAAGTGCGCTTTACATTGTCGAAAGTTAATCGTATTGAAGATAATCAAAAACACAGCATTCAAGCGACGCGTGACAGGGTGGGTATTATCCACAGGGTAGTCAAGGAGCATCAAACGCCGTGTACATCAATACACCCACCAACCAAATTTCCCCTAGTCACTGTATTTAAAGGTAATTCAGCGCCTAACATTAGAACTGTTGATTAATTTATATAAATAACCTTGAACCGTCGACTCTAATTCAGCGATCTTCCTGCCGCAGACGATAATAGAAACAGAAACAAGACAGGTGTTAATTCCGTGGTGCTCCATTCGATGTTTTCTGAGTAATATATTTAATCCCTATGTCTAATCTCATCAATCCTTGAATATTGCTCCTTCGTTGATCGCGGTACACGCGAAGCCATTATACAACAACAGCTGCACACATCCAGTCAGCAATACACAACCATCCGGCAACACAACGCAAACAATCTCGCGATGGTCGGAAATTAAAGCAATCGCGTAATTATATGCCTTTAATGGATGTAGGTTAATATATAAGAAGCACTAAAAGGCAACGTTAATTGATTAATACTGTATTTAATTGGGTCAACATGGGTTGTGTTTTCTGCATTTATAGGCACGTACCGCTCTTTGTCATGAACATTCTGGCCTATTAAGAACTGGAGCGTTTTCTTCGTTGAATGAAGACAAATAGCATCAAAGTGGTAGTCACGTATTAGCCCGACATGTTGTCTCGACGCATGCGCCTTATTCAAATCATAAAACCATGGAAGGCATTAATCAGCATGAAGGAGCCGTGAGTGTTATTATACTTAAATAATTAAGCGTGCTTTCCCCATGCGATGGACAATTAAATGACGCATTTTCCGTATAATTGACATATATGATTCGTGATTACTAGTACACCATATTATGCAGCGTAAGGAGAACTTGCAGAATAACACTGTCAACATAAAGCCGTTCTACAATCTTACGTCAGCTACGTGGTCTACATTGATGGGCATCCTGTTCAAAGGATTCGACCCCCTTCGACTCTCAGGGCGGATTTATTTGTTTATCTGCGGATGCATCTACATAATGCACATTATGTAGCCCTAGACCAAGAACATTTATTTACTGACATTGTGCTTTTCCTTTCGATTATATCTAAATCCGTAATGCCTGGGTAGATTTGGTAAATGAGTCGTATTTTAATGTAGATGTTTACTACATTGTGCTGGACTATGGTGTAAAGAACGTTACCTGTCTTTTCAATTTTACTTACTGTGCCTCGCCATGGGGAAAGCACAGGAAATGTTAATGTGACAATTACCTATAGTCCCGTTGCATTATAGTGCCACCTATTAAGTTGTTCTAACGTTGTTGTTCTAATGATTGATATCGGTCAGGGACAGGACTTGCGGCAGTGCAATGTTTGTGTTTATGCAAAAGAAACAGACCTCTATTCGTGCACTCACATCCCTTCCCATCCCTAACTGCAGATGTGCTGATTGAATCTGCACCTTTCAACTCCCTCTCGTCTGGTTTCAAGAAATCAACCGCCCTTTATCATCTAATATTTCACGAGGCGAATCGACAAGCGACGTCGTTTAAGCAAGGTCATTTGTTGTGTCATAACTGGCGTATGTAACAAGGATTGTCTAGTTTTCGATATCGGTATTACAACCTCCGTTCAGTGTCAAATAGAATAAGCATACCGTAGCCCCCATAACGCCATGTTTGAGTAAGACAGTGCTACCATTCAGAGATATATTGTTGGAATGGTGGTACCAAAGGCAGGCACTGGAACCGATTTCTGTTCTCTTATAGAAATAGACTCATGTCTGCAGACAATGGACGTTTATAATAGGTCAATACGCAACAATGTAGCACAATTTGAAATGGGCACGAATGCATGTGTCTTAAATTATCTTCCTGTGTGCCATTTGGACTGCTCAATTATCTAAGTGACAGCTCTGTGGCTAATACCCATCCCAACAAGCGAAGTGTAATAGATTTCCTTCATACAAATCGTTTGATAAAAACATCGATTTCAATTTTTAACGCTACAGCCTGCAATGATGAACAATTTTAACAGTATGAAGGACGGAAGTTCCATCAAAGTTTGCATTTCATTGGATTCAATAAATGAAACGGTTGTAAAGTGAAATGCCGGTAATAATTGATCATGGGGAAGCATACAAATCAACCCATCGTTCGTAGTTTTACGAAAAGAACATCGGTATAGGTTATGTGCTAAGTCTTATTGGGCATGATAGCAGTAATTGTACATGCAAGGTTAGTTCTAATCATGACCAGATTCTCACCCTCGTATCGACGCAACCATTACTGCCTGGTAGGGAGGGACAGTAAGTGTTTGCAATAACACACAGCAGTTTCTGAACTAGTCGGCGTGTATGTACATACGTTCATGCACCAATATAAACATATGCTTTTTACTCAGCCTATCGATGCTGTTGATAATCAGATAATGAATGTACTCAAAATAGTTTTATAATTGATGTATCATAGGCTAGAAGAACATGTCACCATGTCTGATATCCAGAAAAGAAATGATTATTCAATATGAAGATGAGATGTTTCAAAGCACCGTCACAGCATGGGCTGATCATACTTTCAATTTTCTACGATTTACCGCTATCAGACATCGTGAACTGCAAATAAGAAGACTTAATTATAATGCATCGCTGGCGATTGCCTACTAGGTTTCTAGATATATCTGTGGGATGAAAAACGTCTACTGTTCCACTGTGACCCCTTGCTTTTCGAATGAAGCCTGGTTGATTGTATATGTGCTTAATTTCACTGGCGTGGCGAGTTGAAAACTAGCGACGCATCCCTATGTGTATAAAGCCTCAGGATGTTAATCAACAACTAAATCTACATCAGCATGCATATGTAAGCGCTCTTCCCATTGGATTCATATTGGAGAGGGTTGCATCTGTAGAGCAGGGTGTCTATTAATGCTTTACAATCGTATAGGTAGTAATGTCGAGCACGTAGCTAACGTAAAATTGCAGAAGAGCTTCTAGATAACGATTTTTATTGTATGATTCAGTCTTACTTTTCGCCTTTCCATACATACCATATAACCAAAAATCATACCTGTCGCTGATCTGCGATGGCTTTGTGAACCCATTCTATTAAGTGCCAATAAACCTTGGATTTGATAGAATCAGGCAATCATGAGAACACATTTTTACCTGACAGTTTTTCCTCTCAAGACTCCTTCTCGTCCAGTTGCAGGCAATGACAGTGCTGATACCTGATATATGCCTAGGATAAACAAGATGGATCTATGCATGACCGCCTCTTAGGTCATATTAGTCTTCATTGAACGAAGAAAACATTCGAGTACTTAATAACATTCGTTCAATGACTCGTGGTCAAGGTGTTAATGACAAAGAACGTTGTTTGTCTCTAAATGTCAAAGGAGACAAACCAAGTTGTGTCAGTTAATTGCCGCATGTTTCGTCGACTCACTTGTATTCGCTTACATCTACTGAAAACAGCATAGTAAAGTTTCCATTTGTTTTGTGTAAGCGTCAATAAATCCACAATTACACGGGGATATCCCTCATAGTTATCTCATGTCTTCTTCACGCTCATTCCTGACTTCCGTGGTTTTATGGTTTTATTTAGGTACGTGCCTCGAGGCAACAAAACGGCCGAATACGTGTCTGTCACTTTTATGCTATTTGTCTTCATTCATGGAAGGAAAGCTTCAGCACTAAATATGCCTGGCAAATATTCGTGGCAAAGAGCAGTTTTTGTCTATAAACCACCTTGTATAAATATTGAAGTATTTGCACAAAAGCAAGCAATACCGGAACAATCGTGCTTGTTACGATTGCAGAATACACTGATTAGTACAATATGTCTGGAAATATGAGATGCTAGACACGCCCACTATATAAATACTACAGTTCCAACATCAATAATATAAATGGAATCACGACACGATTGCCGATTGTCATGATTACTATGCAAGAGCTTGTTGTTTCATATCGGCCGTATGTAAAAAGTTATATCAATGTACAACCACCGCTCAGTAAAGATGTAAATATTTATACTCAGCGTCTATCGGTGCACCATGTATATCAACGTATGCGAATCTAATTTACGCTACTGATAATCCCGACGTCACTGTATCCATAACGTAATACCTGAGTAGCCTACGCATGAGAAAAAAAACTGTGGATATAGGTTTTCTATAAGTGTCATGGATGTATGTTCGGTCAATGAACTACAGACTAACCCAATTGTTGTTACTTCTAAATGGCTAACTCTTATCAAGCTGCGCGCAATAAAAATAAATACATCCACAGTAATGTAGTTATGCCTCCCAGCAAAGCGTTGTGCAATCCTAACACCCTGCAAACACTACAGTTAACTAATCCTTTACAAGCAGTTGCTTGGTAGGATTTATCAGTTGATCAAAATTCGAGAAGGCAAATATATATCGATAGTATTGTAAATCGTTCATGCTACAGCTTTATTTGCATGTAACATGACGAACCAATACCTTAAGATTAATACCATGCAAGGCTTCAGATTATTACCCACAGCACGGGAACATAACAAATGATTGCAATACATACGATATATAGTCACACTGGCTATAACATTTGTATTCGTTCCAATCATTTCGTCAATCATAGAACTAAGATAAACGGATCGGAAGCTATCACAAAACCAGACTATACATTATCTACAAATTCACAACATATTGAATATAAGCTAGCAATCATCATGTTAGTTATGAAGGTGTCATTATTCATAATGGAGAGAAAACGATTCCAGGTCAGAGAGGATTCATGTTAACTCATATGCTGTCGAGGATGACCTGCTTTCTTTTGGTCTTCATCTTATGACGGTAAACTGATGCTGTTCAATATGTGGCCAAAAGCTTCCCATTAGCCAGCTGACCTCTTACTTAACGTTTATAGTATCAATCAAGAAAGCAAATATCACATATCAACACAACTAAATCTGCATCAACATGCAGATTTAAGTGCTTTACACATTGGATTTAGAATGGAGGGAGTTGCATCTGTAGAGCAGGATGTCCATGAGCTCATCGCTCACGAGAGATTAAAGAAGAGCTGCCAGATAACGCTGTTTATTCCACAGATGATTCTTACACAATGATTAACAATACACTACGTGCAACATAACTAAAAATTAAATCTGTCAATGATCTGCAATTGCTTTAGCAAAACCCATTGTATTAAATATCACCTGTCATCTAATGGGGCAACTCATTTTTACCTGACAGTTGTTCCGCACACGACTCCCTCTCGTCCAGTGGCAGGCAATGGGAGTGCTGATTCGTGACATATGCAATGGGTCAACAGGATTGCTTTATACGTCACCGTCATTATATTTGTTTTCATCAAAGAAGAAAAGTTCTAGTTACTTAATATCTTTCGATTAATGACTCGTGGTCAGAGTGTTTGTAACAAAGAAGATATTGTGTCAGTAAATGACAAGGGTGAGCCTTAGTTGTGTCAGGTAAGTGCAGCGTGTATCAATTTCCTGTCCTCGTAACGTGCATCTCTTCTATAAGCGTACATCTATTTAAGCCAAGCAAAGTAACTTTCTATATTTGCCTCATTGTGAGATATAATAGTACCTGATTGCGTGTCGATACATATGGTGGTATGTACTGTGTAGCTAGCTGCGATGTGAGGTGTATGAAGTTAATATTTCATACATAGAACCGTATGAACCACCCACGCATCAACAGCTGTTTTGTTTCTCATATCCTCCAAGACAATGGGATAATGGAAACAGGTCAGGCATATTTGCTGTATAACTACTATTTATATGTAAGCATTTCTGCTCATGGCGGGCGTTGTCAAGTAACCTGGGAATACAGGGATAATGGAAACAGGTCAGGTTTGTTGTAAATATTATGAATGATATATATAGATATATATATATATGTAATATATATATATATATATATATATATATATATATATATATAGATATATATATATATATATATATATATATATATATATATATATATCTCTATATATATATATATATATATATATATATATATATATATATATATATATATATATCTATATATATATATATATATATTATATAGATCTTTATAAAATGACAAGAGTACTTCAATCCGCATGTTGGTGCGGATGTAGTTGTTGATCTGTATCACGAGACTTTAAGCCCTAAGGGATGCATTGATTACTTCCAACCTGTTAAGCTAGTTAGAGTGCTTTACTGTTGATAATGAATTCAGTAAAATATGCAGCATAGCAATAGCGCTACTGTTCTTTAATACGTCTGGGGGTTCACATGTTCAGCCTAGTCGAGAATTATTTATAGCGAAATGCGGCTAAGACGAGAAGACGATAAACATTGCTGCTGATATAAAATTATGTCAAATAATAAGCGCATGATCATCAACGGAGCAGTCACCAAGCACCAAGTACCATGCGCATCACTTTACCGCGCACATCCTCCCACTTCAGCACTGTCTTTCCTGGAAATGCATCTTGCATCAACACCCTTTATTGGGTATGATGATGAATATTGATACAACCCACGATGAAAGTTCCATTGCGCCTCCATTTTTACCCATCCCTGTGGATATTTCTTTTATTCAAGCCTCGTTTGCTTTAGCTGAGTCTAGCTGAGCGCTGCAGGCGATTGCAATTTGTATGGCCTCTGGCGGATTACAGTGCTGAAAGAAGTAGACTCGTGTTTATGTTAGATGTATCCTTTATAAACCTTTTAAGATATATTCAATCAATTGCTATCATTGAACATATTGGTGATTCATAGTCCTCAATATGCATGATTCGAATATGTTATAAGCTCCTCATTTTTTATGTTTATTAGAGACGTTTCATTAATGAATTGTGGTAGAGTGTATGATAATATCATCACCATAGAACTAACAGTGTAAACACAAACAATGCTTATCTTGCGATGCGTCACACTCTTGCCACTTCTTTTGGCGCTGTGGCTTACACCATGTTTACATGAGAGCAGAATCGCCCAAGATTCAACTGTTTGTTTATCATTTATTCATTTATCCATCCTGCAATGTGATTACTTATTGATCCTAGCTGTACAACGCTACCATCCCTTATCTAACCAAGACAATGGCAAACTAAAAACTCTTATCATATATTATCTGCATTTAAATCATCCGCGCCAGCGCAAATCTGTGCACACCCAGTGCTTGCCCTTGATTCGTACAAAGTGGCCAACGGTACTAAAGGGGCGGTATGTAATCGTCCAATACAACCGCATCCAACGTTTAACTGTATCATTCAATCAGGGCACAGTGAACATAGTTATAATCATCGATACGGATTCAAATACTCCATCATCCTCAGTTGTCACTTGTACCAATATCGATCAATCACTAAGTTGATAGGCTCCAAAACGGAAATCAAATGGCGGTATATATATATATATATATATATATATATATATATATAGATAGAGATATATATATATATATATATAGAGATATAGGAGAGAGAGATAGAGAGATATATATATAGATCTATAGATATATAGAGAGAGAGATCTCTCTATATATATATAGATCTAGATATATATATATATATCTCTCTATAGATAGATAATATAGATCTCCCTATCAATATAGATATATCTCTCTCATGATATATCTCTCAGAGATCCTCTCTCTAGAGAGATCAGAGAGAGATCTCTCTCTCTCTCTCTCTCTATCTCTCTAGAGAGAGGAGAGGATCTCTCTCTCTCCCTCTCTCTCTATATCTCATCTCTCTCTCTCTCTCCTTTATCTCTCTATCTCTCTCTAAGACTTCTCTCCTATCTCCTCTCTCTCTCTCTCTCTCTATCTCTCTCTCTCTCTAGAGAGAGACAGATCTCTCTCTCTCTAGAGATCTCTCCTCTCTCTCTCTCTCTCTCTCTCTCTCTCTCTCTCTCTCTCTCTGTCCTCTAGGATATCCTCTCTCCTCTCTCTCTCTCTATTCTCTCTCTCTCTTCTCTCTCTCTCCCAGATCCTCTCTCTCTCTCTCTCCTATCTCTCTCTTCTATCATCGTATGTCCCTATATATATATCATATATAGATATAGATATATATATCCATCTATATATATATGTATATACATATATATCTAGATCTCTATATCATAGATATATAGAGAGAGAGAGAGAGAGATATAGAGATATATATATCTAGAGAGAGGGAAGAGAGAGAGAGAGATATCTATCTATAGAGAGAGAGAGAGAAGAGATATAGAGAGAGAGATCTATATCTAGAGATATCTCTATCAGAGAGAGAGAGAGATCTCTAGAGAGAGAGATATATTCTAGAGAGATCTCTATCCTCTATCTACCATATCTCTCTATCTCTCTTTCTCTCTCTCTCTGGGAGAGAGAGAGAGAGATCTCTCTCTCTCCCTCTATCCCTCTCTCTCTCTCTCCTCTCCCTCTCTCTCTCTCCCTCTCTCTAGAGATCTCTCTCTCTCTCTCTCCTCTCTCTCTCTCTCTCTCCTCTCTCTCTATAGATCTCTCTCTCTAGATCTCTCTCTACTATAGATCTCTCTCTCTCTCTCTCTCTCTCTCTATCTATATCTCTCTCTCTCTCTCTCTCTATATCTATATATATATCTATATCTATCTCTCTCTCTATATCTCTCTCTATATATAGTTCATCCTCTTTCTCGTTGCCCATATAGTTCCCCTTCTTTCTCCAGTGCGATGCTCCTCCTTCTCCCCCGTATCCCTTTTGACCCATTTTCATTTTTCAAGGTTACTTGAAAACGCCCACTATGGTTAATGCTACATATAATATAAGTATTAAAATCTCTGCTTCGCAGGTTCTTTGAAGTCATCGCTTTTGCCACCGTCAATGTGAGCAACACGTCAGGTGTTGATGCGTGGGTGGTCCATACGGTTCATTGTATCAAATATTAACCAACCTCATGTGTTTTTATTCAAGTTCATTCATCGAATGATATTGTGACTATGTTGTTTATGGAAAGGCTGGTAATGTACAGCCAGTAACAGCCAGTACACATCAAGACACTCATACACAACAAGCAACGATTGTCACGTGTGCAGCTAGCAATACAGAACTTTTAACCATATGTATCGACACGCAATCAGGTAAATCAATTATAACTGGCAATGAGGGGAGGAAAAATGGAAACGTTACTATGCGTGTCGTCAATATATGTAAGCGAATAGACGAAACATGCTGCACTTAACTGACACAACATGGTTTGTCTCTTTTGACATTTAGAGACAAACAGTGTTCTTTGTCACGAACACCCTGACCACGAGTCATTGAACGAATGTTATTAAGTACTAGAATGTATTCTTCGTTCAATGAAGACTAATATGACCTAAGAGGCGGTCATGCATACAGCCATCTTGTTTATCCGAGGCATATATCAGGTATCAGCACTGTCATTGCCTGCCACTAGACGCGAAGGAGTCTTGAGAGGAAAAACTGTCAGGTAAATATGTGTTCTCATGATTGCCTGATTCAATCAAATCCTCCGTTTATTGACACTTAATACAATTAGTTCGCAAAGCAATCGCAGATAATTGACAGGTTTGATTCTTAGTTATGGTGGTAGGTAGTGTGAGGTGCAAAGTAAGAATGAATTATACAATAAAAAGCGTTATCTAGAAGCTCTTCTGCAATTTTACGTTAGCTATGTGCTCGACATTACTACCTATACGATTGTAAAGCATTATAGACACCCTGCTCTACAGATGCATCTCCCTCCAACATGAACCCAATGGGTAGAAAATTTACATATGCATGCTGATGTAGATTTATATAGGAATGGGTCGCTAGTTTTCAACTTGCCACGCCAGTAAGATTGAACATATATAACATCAACCAGGCTTCATTCGGAAAGCAAGGGGTCACGCTGGAATGATAGACGTATTTCATCCCACGGATGTATCTAAAAACCTAGAAGCCATTGCCAGCCATTTACTATAAGTCTTCTTATTTGCAGTCCACGATTTCTGATTGCGGTAAATCGTAGCAAATGAAAGCATGATCATCCCATGGTGGGACAGCGCTGTTAACCATCTCATCTTTATATTAAATAATCGATTCTTCTGTCGATATCAGAAATTGTGACATGTTCAGTACTGCATATTTTGTTTACTATCTTCTCGTGATTGGTAGAAGTATCAAATGTAAGGTATGCCAGATGTCGACATAAATCGTTGGTTGAATGTACACAAATTGCATCACATAACGGAAACCACATCTTCATGAACAACAAGCAAATGATGTAGAGCAGAAGGTTGTCTAGAAACTGGGCAAAACCCCTGATCCACTGGTGACTACATATGGAACAACAACAATTCATTTCAGACAGATGTGGCCCTAAGGGCAGAAAATAACCCCCGACGCAGTAGGGCGGACACAATAATGGATATTTTCCTGGAAACTCATTTCACATTGACACTCTCCATTAGATATACTGACAAGAATTTATCTGGCGCATGATATATCAATCATAAAACTATTGTGCGTACATGCATTGTCTGATTATCAACAGCATCGATAGGCTAACTGAGCAAAAAGCATATGTTTATATTGGTGCATGAACGTATGTACATACACACCGACTAGTTTAGAAACTGTTGTGTGTTAATCGCGGATAGTGTCAGTGATATAAAAGCCCTTCCTCAGACAAGATGCTCAATGCCATTGACAATGATCGTACACACGATATAATACCCTGTTGTGGAAGCCGCCGTTTGCTCCTCGAATTGCCAGCAAGTTTTGCGTCGTTAATTATCGATTATACGAAATCGATTCGTCAAGATATGTACCTCATTCATTTCTTTATGAATAGACTTCAGTTATTGCCTTGGAATGTAATGGTTGCGTCAATACTAAGGTGAGAATCTGGTCATGATTAGAACTAACCTTGCATGTACAACTACTGCTATCATACCCAACTAGACTTATCACATAACGTATACCGGTGTTCTTTTCATGCAACTACGAACGGTGGGTTGATTTGTATGTTTCCCCATGATCAAATATCACCGGCATTTCACTTCACAACCGTTTTATTTATTGAATCCAATGAAATGCAAACTTTGATGGAATTTTCGCCCTTCATACTGTTAATTTTTTTCATTATTGCATGCTGTAGCGGTAGAAAGTTAAATCGATGTTTTATCAAACGTTTTGTATGCTGGAAATCTATAACACTTCGCTTGTTGGGATGGGTAATAGCCACAGAGCTGTCACTCAGATAATTGAGCAGTCCAAAATGGCACGCAGGAAGATAATTTAAGACACATATATTCTTGCCCGTTTGCAAATTTCTAATCGCGCTGCACTGTTGCGTATTGACCTCTTATAAATGTCCATTGTCTACAGTCATGAGTCTAATTTCTATTAAAGAACAGAAATCGGTTCCAGTGCCTGTCCTTGGCACCACCATTCCAACAATACATCAATTTTCTTACTCAAACATGGCGTTATGGGGGAAACGGTATTCTTATTCTATTTGACACTGAACGGTGGTTGCAATCCTTGTTACATTCGCCGAATATGACACAGCAAAAAACTTCAATATATATGATGGTACAAGCTGGATTTTTACTGGATATAATCGAAAGGAAAAGCCCACTGTCAATTAATAAATGTTTTTGGTCTGGGGCTACATTAAACAAACCACGTGCACTATGTGGATGCATCCGCAGACCAACAAATAAATCCGCACTGAGAGTCGGAGAGAGACGAATCCTTTGAGTAGGATGTCCATCAATGTAGACCACGTAGCTGACGTAAGATTGTAGAACGGCTTTATGTTGGCGGTGTTTGTCTACAAGTTCTCCTTACACTGCATAATATTGTGTTCTAGTAATCACTAACTCAGAATCAAATATGTCAATTATATGGAAAAAAACCTCATTAAATTGTCCATTGCACGGGGAAATCACGTTTAATTACTTTAGAATAATAACTCTCACGGCTCCTTCATGCTGATTAATGCCTTCTATGGTTTTATGATTTGAATAAGGTGCATGCGTCGAGACAACATGGCGGGCGATTACGTGACTACCACTTTGATGCTATTTGTCTTCATTCAACGTAGAAAACGCTCCAGTTCTTAATAGGCCTGAATGTTCGTGAGAAAGAGCGGTTCATGTTTATAAATGCCAAAAACACAACCTATGTTGATCCAATTAAATGCAGTATTAATCAATTAACGTTACCTTTTAGTGCGTCCTATGTATTAACTTACAACCATTAAAATCTTTATTATTACACGATTGAGACCTTTTTCTATTTGCTTTAATTTCCGACTATAGCGAGATTGTTTGCGTTGTGTTGCCGGATGGTTGTGTATTGCTGACTGGATGCGTGTATCGCAATCAACGAAGGAGCAATATTCAAGGATTGATGAGATTAGACATAGATGTAGATATATGACGTATGGATTAAATATATTACTCCGAAAACATGGAATCGAGCACCACGGAATTAATACCTGTCTTGTTTCTGTTTTTATTATCGTCTGCGACAGGAAGTTCGCTGCATTAGTGTCTACGGTTCAAGATTATTTGAATAAACTAATCAGCAGTTCTCAAGTAATGCGCTGACTTACATTGAAATACAGTGACTAGGGGAAATTTGGCTGGTGGGTGTATTGATGTACACGGCATTTGGTGCTCCTAGACTACACTGTGGATAATAACCAGCCCATCACGCGTCGACTGAATGCTGTGTTTTTTATTACCATCATAAAGATGTCTATTGAAAACACTGATTTCAAGAATCATATCTTCAATACGGTTAACTTCCGACAATGTATAGCACACTTTACAATACACAATTCACGAGGAACAATAATTGTGGTCTAAAGTCTCTGTAAATATGGGGCGTCTCTCCCATAATTGCTTTTCGATGCCTTTGTGTGAATCTGACGCACACAATACACATAACAGTAAACTACCCCTTTAATGTCCATCCAATGATACAACAAATAGGATCAGTGAGCGGTCAGTGAATGATGAGGAAGAATTCAAATCAATATTATTTGTTTCAGTGCCATTTCCTGACGCATAAAGCACGTCTCAAGAATCATATATTACACTGAAAATTCGTCAGCAGTGGGAATAAATTATGTTGCAGCTCTTGTTGAAACAACTGGACGCATGTGTTCTACAACAGGAAGCAAGTCTTTATATATGGAATACCAAACGGAACCTATGCGAATTACATGCGCACAGTTCGTGCCATAACAAAGCGACATTGCATCTCCTTTCATTTGATGATTTATATTGGTTAAATTGATATCTTAAAATGTCTGTGTAGCTGTCACTTGATGTCTATTGCAGACATGAACTGTCTTTGTTTCTATCTTTTAACATAGTCCTTGAATGCTGCTGGTGGTTTGCATACTCTTCCAGATCTGGTTATGGAACTTGTGGTAGAGAGAGGACTGGTTGCCTGAACACTTGGGGTGTCTACCACATCCTCCAGTGTTATGGAGGGAGCTTGTATGAAGTGTTTGTGGGGTGCACGCTGCTGTTCTCTGATATGGCTGCGATTTATCCGATGGCAGTCGTACCACATACGACCGTGATCCAACCACATTTTTAATTGTTGCCGTGGACCATTCTTTGTCAATTTGTGGTCGTGCCTGCACCGTTACTGGTTGACCAACCACTAAGCTTGGCAGATTCTTTGTGTGCTTGTCACAGTATGACTTATTACACTGCTTGCACTTTTGCAGGCTAAGCTGTACGTGGTCAGAAACACGTGGCTTGTTGTGTGTTTCTGCAGCTGGCATTAGTGACTTTGTGCGCCTTGATATCCACCGTTGTACCTGACTTGTGTCCATACCCTGAGTGGGTGTGTTGCGCTGCTCAAGTAGCATGAGATATATGTCTGCACCTTCCCTTTTGACTTTTTTGATCATGCCCTTTGCCACCTGTACTGCATTCTCAGCCCTACCTTTACTTCTGCATGATGGGGAGAACTGGTGATATGTCGAAACTCATAGGTAGAGGCAATGGCGGCAAACTCTGAAGATGCATAGTTCGGGACGGTGTCTGTAATCAGTTAAAAGGGAATACCGTAGGTACTAAAGTGTTTGTTGATGACCTTGATGAGTGCTTTAGATGTCATTGCGGGTAGATCAACAACATCATTAAAGTCGCTGTTATAGTCAACAATGACTACATAGTTACTATTGTGTAGCTCAAAACAGTCCGAACGCAAGATTTGGTATGGAAACTGTTGGGCTGCTCATCATTGGTTCTTTCTGGAGACTGTTCTTGAATTGTATGCAGGTGTTACATTGAATGTATTTGTTGTCAGCTGCCAATAGATGATGTCTCTGCAAAGTCGCTGGGTAGCCTGAACACATTGGTGAGACGAATGGGCTTTGGCAAGCATCTCAGGCCTCATGGCCTTCAGAATGACGACACGAGAACTTCTGTAGATGAGTCCATTCTGTGATGACATCTCCTCACCGTATGGCCAGTATTCTCTGATCAGCTCTGAGATCATGAGCTCGTGATGTGACCGACCATTGTGGATGGTGGCTTACAACTGTTGAGGGTTGGTGTCTTTGGCAGTGTGAGCTCTGATTCTCCGGGGACGTCATCGCTGATTTGAAGTCCATATTCTTAGTCAATCTGCTCTAGCTCACTTTGAATGTCATTCTCTTACCCTAGCTGATAGATGAGGCAATCTGATTCAGATTGTTCGCGAGCTGGATTGAGAGGTTTGGCCATTAATGACGCGCGACTGAGAGTGTCAGATATGAGCATTGCAGACTTCTTGAAAATCATTTCCAGCGGCTTGTGATCACTACGCAGTTGTTAAATTTCTTCATGGCGTTGAGTGATTCATGCCCATGTACTCTCTTTCGATGTTCTCAGTCTTTTACAGCGTCCTGCTGGCGAAGCACACTGGTTGCCCATCTTGTAGAAGGGCGGCACCCAGTCCGACGGAGCTTGCGTCACATTCCACTGTTAGAGGCTTGGTGATATCATAGTACTTGAGAATTGGTGTGTTGGAAACCAACAACTTGATCTTCTTGAACGCGTTCTCGTGTTGGGGAAGCCAGTCGTAGAGATGATCTTTGTCACAGGGGCGGCGCAGTGGCTCACAGACCTCACGAAATTGTTGAGATGATTGACAAACTCTATCAGTCGTCTTCGGCGTCAAGGTAACTGAACACGCGGGCTGTGGCGATGTCCTCAATTGCTTTTACTGGGTGGTGTGGACGTCGTATTGCCTTGTGGAGGTGCTGAGGGTCGATGCATATGCGAAGTTTATGGAATACCAAACGGAACCAATGCGAATTACATAAATAGAACAGTGACGAAGTTGAACTTGCGGCTGTACTATGTCAAACTGTCATACAGGTGAGCTGAAAGTTCCAAATTCCATATGCAGAAATAGAGCAGAGCATTTGGCTCCTCACCATGAAACAATATGCGAATATTCCTTTTTTTGTGAACTGGTGATAAATAGAGTTAAAACAGATAAACGATACTGAATTCGGTATATTTCGTGACATATATTGATGAATTTGAGGATAGAAAGCAGCAAGAACTGTATCACTTTGGGTTAACATAAAGCATGTGGCAGTTGCATACAATAATACCACTTTTTATTTTTATTGTATATACGTATGAGATGTAAGCAAAATTGCAAACTTATTTTCTGTTACTATCCAGTGTGGCTTTCACACCTGCAGACATTGCAGACATTGTGGGGGCAAGGTATACAATAATCTTGCCCGACATGTAGGTAATACTCGTATCCTATAGGTATACAATAATCTTTCCCTATAGGTATACAATGATCTTTCCCTATAGGTGTACGATGATCGTGCCCTATAGGTATACAATAATCATATCCTATAAGCATGCAGTAATCTTGCCTTATGTGGGAAGCCCCTGATCAAGTATGTTCCAATGGTTTTCAGCCCATGTTAAATAACATTGGATAAATATTTTGCCGTAATTGTGTGTGCAAACTTAATCCACAGCGACTTGATCAGTGACAAACGGCCATCTGGAAGATGTCCATTCATCGCTAGCTATAAGAGGAGTGTATATAAAAGTATTTCATATCTAAGACAAGACACAAGTTCTGCTCATAAATGCCAGTTTGGATGGAGGACATGCAGTTATGCGTTTGAGTCCACAATGATCACACAACAGGACAATGAAATGAATACTTGGCGACATGCCAGACGACACGTGTTGTAACTGCACAACTGTGTAATAGCATACTCTTAATTGTAATATTGCTTTGGACCTTCGTCCTGGTTAATGTGTGATGTTTGCTAACTATGCGTGACAAACAACTGTGTATGCGCGTGTACCTAAAATGGATGGACATTCTGTCAATTGACAACCGAATGATTCAATTACTGCCGCCTTTAGGGCAGTGTTCATATTGACCAGCGCTCATTAAGGACAATTACACACGCATTAACATAGTTTATACAGGGGCCAGAACAATAAACATAGTGTACACTAATGGATTCCTGTTTGCAGTAAATAACTAGATACATATGCCTCGATCAGCCCAGCGTGAATGCTAAGCCGTCTGTAGCTACGACGGCTCTGTACAGCACACTGTACAGTGTAACATGGCGACCTTATGCCCTTAAATTCCACCAAATAACGCCTTATGTTATTGCTACCGTTTCTTAACGATAAAAGTTAAGACAGAATAAAAGATAATTCAATTATAAAATTAGATGTTTATTCAACGGGTCAAAACATGAAAGGATCATAATGTCACATTTCTTCGATTTACCACAATATATTGTTGGCTGCAGCATGTCATAGTTATGTTCATTCTGCATATGTTGACTGCTATCAAATCCACTTCAGACGTTGCTTTGTCGAATGTGCTTTGATTGTGAATAGATTTCGAAGCTGCCGATCGCGATGCAAGGTGCTTGTAGGGATATATTGGTGAACATTCGGCTAGATAACTAAACTTTTACCAGACGAAAAACGCAACGACCATGATCGTATTATGTCTAGAGAAACACCTCACGGAGACCAATCATAGCCATATAAGGATTTTGTCCATTGAAGCTAGTAAAATGATTCTGGTAAATTAGCTAACAGATTGCTAGCTCCATTCGCAATTCCAACCTGAACGAATTGAATTAGATTGGTTTACCATCCCATCAAATTAATGTTATGATGGAAGCATGGTATTCTCCAGTGACTGTATCATACAGTGCACATACTTATAGGGTGTTGGCGAGAAAACAACGCATCCCCGTGTGATTGCATCCCCAGATCAACAAATAAATCCGCACACACATGCGCAGAGAGTCGTATCCTTTGATAAGGATGCCCATCAATGCTTTGGCAAGAGATATCATACTGAGCATCTAAGTAGAGCGGAGGGCTACCTGATGACTGTGTTTGTTCCACATTTCTATGCTATTCATCACGTGACTCAGAATCATATCTGTCAATGATCTTAGATTGCGTTTGCAGAACCGATTATATTGAGTAAGAAATCTACAATCGCACGGGATAATTTCTTTTTAATGATTACTATCACGACTCCTTGACGTCTACTGGCTGTAAATTACCATGCTGATTGCTGACTTCCATGGTGTTATGGCTTGAATAAGGTACATGCCTCGAGGCAACAAGATAGCTGAATACGTGACTGCCACATTGAAGCTATTCGTCCTCATAGAACGACAAAAAGTTTCACTTCGTAATAGGCCGGAATGTTCGTGACAAAGAGCAGTTGTTGTCTATAAATACCGACGACACAACCCATGTTGTGTTAATTAAATGCAGTACTTCTTTAAATTAGTCTACCCCATTAAAGACAGATACGCGTTAGAGGCAGTTTTGCATAGTTTCCTTCCTCGCATTGTATCATATTCTAATTTCTTTACTTTCCGAACACCACAACATTGTTTGCGTTATGTATATGCGTATATGCGGGTAGTGTATTGGTGTCTGGACACCACAACATTGTATGCGTTATGTAGCCGGCTGCACGTATATGCGGGTAGTGTATTGGTGTCTGGATGTATTCAGCTGTTACTCTACGCTAGCTTGGTGTGTTTCTCGAACAAAGAAGCAGCAATATTCAAGTATCGGTATATATATATATATATATATATATATATATATATATATATATATATATATATATATATATATATATATATATATATATATATATATATATATATATATATATATATATATATATATATATATATATATATATATATATATATATATATATAGGGGCAGTTTATAATATTGCAGTCATCGCTTTTGCCACAGTCAATGTGAGCAACACGTCAGGTGTTGGTGGTTGGTCCATACGGTTCTATGTATCAAATATTCACTAACCTCATATGCTTTTATTCAATTTCATTCCTCGAATGATGTTGTGACTATGTTGTTTATGAAATAGCCATCAACAGCCAGTACACATCAAGACTCTCATACACAACAAGCAACGATTGTCACGTGTGCAGCTAGCAATATAGAACTTACAACCATATGTATCGACACGCAATCAGGTAAATTAATTATAACTGGCAATGAGGGGAGGAAAAATGGAAACGTTACTATGCTTGTCTTCAATATATGTAAGCGAATACGAAACATGCTGCACTTAACTGACACAACATGGTTTGTCTCTTTTGACATTTAGAGACAAACAATGTTCTTTGTCACGAACACCCTGACCACGAGTCATTGAACGAATGTTATTAGGTACTGGAATGTATTCTTCGTTCAGTGAAGACTAATATGACCTTAGAGGCGGTCATGCATTCAACCATCTTGCTGATCCGAGCCATATATCAGGTATCAGCACTGTCATTACCTGCCACTAGACGCGAAGGAGTCTTGAGAAGAAAAATTGTCAGGTAAATATGTGTTCTCATGATTGCCTAATTCGATCAAATCCTCCGTTTATTGACACTTAATACAATTAGTTCGCAAAGCAATCGCAGATAATTGACAGGTTTGATTCTTAGTTATGGTGGTACATAGTGTGAGGTGCAAAGTAAGAATTAATTGTAGAATAAACAGCGTTATCTAGCAGCTCTTCTTCAATTTTACGTTAGCGATGTGCTCGACATTGCTGTCCTGTACGGCATTAAAGCAGTAATGGACAACCTGCTCTACAGATGCATCTCCCTCCAGCATGAACCCAATGGGTATAGCACTTAGATATGCATGCTGATGTAGATTTAGTTGTTGATTTACATCGTGAGGCTTTATGCACATAGGAATGGGTCGCTAGTTTTCAACTTGCCACGCCAGTGAGATTGAGCATATATACCATCAACCAGGCTTCATTCGGAAAGCAAGGGGTCACGTCAAGTATCAAATGTAAGGTATGTCAGATGTTGACTTTATCGTTGTGGTTGAATGTACGCAAATTGCATCACATAACAGAGATCACATCGTCATGAACAACAAGCAAATGATGTAGAGCAGAAGGTTGCCTAGCGACTGGGCAAAATCCCTGATCCACTGGTGACTACATATGGAACAACAACAATTCATTTCCGACAGATGCGGCCGGAAGGGCAGAAAATAACCCCTGACGCAATAGGGTTGACCCAATTCCTTTCTTGTATGGAATCATTTACGACCAATCAGGGAGAATGGCGGCATCATGACCGGTGTTGTGATGGCTTCCAACCTTTGGATCATTATTCAGTGATTGGCAATTACTAGTAGTATCACGAATGTTTGGCACGAAGGCAAATCTAATAGCCAGTGTTAATTTGTTCTATAAATTGCCTTATTGAGCTGATATTGTAAAATTTCATAGAATGTACCTCTATGAATATACGTGCATTATTAGATAAGTGGCATAGTTTCACGTGTGCATTATTCGTCAAAAAGATACAATCGCAGGGATCGTTGGATATTTACAGAGATAGCACAGTCGACTTGACCTCATGATTAACTTTTAACACACGGCTACGGCTATGACAATGTGGCCTCAAATTGTGATTATCAAGGAAGTAAAAACAAGCACCAAGTATCATAATCATCGCTTTACTTCTTCCCATCCGCTTCTATTTCCCTGGAAACTGATTTCACATTGACAATCTCTATTAGATATACTGACAAGAGTTTTATCTGGCGCTTGATATATCAATTATAAAACTATTGTGCGTACATGCATTGTCTGATTATCAACAGCATCGATAGGCTAACTGAGTAAAAAGCATATGTTTATATTGGTGCATGAACGTATGTACATACACACCGACAAGTTCCGAAACTGCTGTGTGTTAATCGCGGAAGGTGGCAGTGACATAAAAGCCCTTCCTCAGACAAGATGCTCAATGCCATTGACAAAAATTCGACACACGATATAATACCCTGTTGTGGAAGCTGCCGTTAGCTCCTCGAATTGCCAGCAATTTTTGCTTCGTCAATTATCGATCATGCGAAATCGATTAGTCAAGATATGTACCTCATGCATTTCTTTGTAATAGACTTCAGTTATTGCCTCGGACTTCACTTACTGTCCCTCCTTACCAGGCAGTAATGGTTGTGTCAATACTAAGGTGAGAATCTGGTCATGATAAGAACTAACCTTGCATGTACAATTAGTGCTATCATGCCCAACTAGACTTATCACATAATGATAACGTATACCGGTGTTCTTGTCATCCAATTACGAACGATGGATTGATTTGTATGTTTTCCCTTGATCAAATATCACCGGCATTTCACTTCACAACCGTTTTATTTATTGAATCAAATGAAATGTTAACTTTGATGGAATTTCCGCCCTTCATACTGTTAAAATTGTTGCATGCTGTAGCGGTAGAAAGTTAAATCGATGTTTTATCAAACGTTTTGTATGCTGGAAATCTATAACACTTCGCTTGTTGGGATGGGTAAAAGCCATAGAGCTGTCACTCAGATAATTGGGCATTCCAAAAATGACACAAAGGATGAGAATTTAAGACACAATCGTGCCCGTTTCTAATAGCGCTACACTGTAGCTCCGCGTCCTCGTATTCTTTCCCCATTTCACCCACGTGACCATGCGATAACTAACATTGTTACATACGCCGGATATGACACAGCAAATAACTCCAATATATATGATGGTACAAGCTGGATTTTTACAGGATATAATCGAAAGGAAAAACACGCTGTCAATTAATAAATGTTCTTGGTCTGGGGCTACATAAAAAAACCCACGTGCCATATGTGGATGCATCCGCAGACCAACCAATAAATCCGCACTGAGAGTCGGAGAGAGACGAATCCTTTGAGCAGGATGTCCATCAATGTAGACCACGTAGCTGACGTAAGATTGTAGAACGGCTTTATATTGACGGTGTTTTTCTACAAGTTCTACCTACACTGCATACTATAGTGTTCTAGTAATCACGTAACTCAGAATCAAATATGTCAATTATATGGAAAAAGCCTCATTAAATTGTTCATTGCACGGGGAAATCACGTTTAATTACTTTAGAATAATAACTCTCACGGCTCCTTCATGCTGATTAATGCCTTCTATGGTTTTATGATATGAATAAGGTGCATGCGTCGAGACAACATGACGGACGAATACGTGACTACCACTTTGATGCTATTTATCTTCATTCAACGTAGAAAACGCTCCAGTTCTTAATAGGCCTCAATGTTCGTTAGAAAGAGCGGTTCATGTTTATAAATGCCAAAAACACAACCTATGTTGATCCAATTAAATGCAGTATTAATCAATTAACGTTGCCTTTTAGTGCGTCCTATGTATTAACTTACAACCATTAAAATCTTTATTATTACACGATTGAGACCATTTTCTATTTGCTTTAATTTCCGACTATAGCGAGATTGTTTGCGTTGTGTTGCCGGATTGTTGTGTATTGCTGACTGGATGCGTGTACCGCAATCAACGAAGGAGCAACATTCAAGGATTGATGAGATTAGACATAGATGTAGATATATGACGTATGGATTAAATATATTACTCCGAAAACATGGAATCGAGCACCACGGAATTAATACCTGTCTTGTTTCTGTCTTTATTATCGTCTGCGGCAGGAAGTTCGCTGCATTAGTGTCTACGGTTCAAGGTTATATAAATAAACTAATCAGCAGTTCTCAAGTAATGCGCTTAATTACATTGAAATACAGTGACTAGGGGACATTTGGCTGGTGGGTGTATTGATGTACACGGCATTTAGTGCTCCTTGACTACACTGTGGATAATCACCAGCCCATCACGC
This sequence comes from Urechis unicinctus, assembly GCA_034190875.2. Classification (NCBI taxonomy): domain Eukaryota; kingdom Metazoa; phylum Annelida; class Polychaeta; order Xenopneusta; family Urechidae; genus Urechis; species Urechis unicinctus. Next base: position 67,359,051 of record CM067353.1, on the reverse strand, counting down.
GTCGATTGAATGCTGTGTTTTTTATTACCATCATAAAGACGTCTATTGAAAACACTGATTTCAAGAATCATATCTTCAATACGGTTAACGTCCGACAATGTATAGTACACTTTACAATACACAATTCACGAGGAACAATAATTGTGGTCTAAAGTCTCTGTAAATATGGGGCGTCTCTCCCATAATTGCTTTTCGATGCCTTTGTGTGAATCTGACGCACACAATACACATAACAGTAAACTACCCCTTTAATGTCCATCCAACGATACAACAAATAGGATCAGTGAGCGGTCAGTGAATGATGAGGAAGAATTCAAATCAATATTATTTGTTTCAGTGCCATTTCCTGACGCATAAAGCACGTCTCAAGAATCATATATTACACTGAAAATTCGTCAGCAGTGGGAATAAATTATGTTGCAGCTCTTGTTGAAACAACTGGACGCATGTGTTCTACAACAGGAAGCAAGTCTTTATATATGGAATACCAAACGGAACCTATGCGAATTACATGCGCACAGTTCGTGCCATAACAAAGCGACATTGCATCTCTTTTCATTTGATGATTTATATTGGTTAAATTGATATCTTAAAATGTCTGTGTAGCTGTCACTTGATGTCTATTGCAGACATGAACTGTCTTTGTTTCTAACTCTTAACATAGTCCTTGAAGGATGGCGACATAGCATCTTCTTTCATTTGATGATTTATCTTGGTTAAATTGATATCTTAAAATGTCTGTGTAGCTGTCACTTGATGTCTATTGCAGGATAGTCAGAAACACGTGGCTTGTAGTGTGTTTCTGCAGCTGGCATTAGTGAATTTGTGCACCTTGATATCAACCGTTGTACCTGACTTGTGTCCATACCCTGAGTGGGTGTGTTGCGCTGCTCAAGTAGCATGAGATATATGTCTGCACCTTCCCTTTTGACTTTTTTGATCATGCCCTTTGCCACCGTTACTGCATTCTCAGCCCTACCTTTACTTCTGCATGATGGGGAGAACTGGTGATATGTCGAAACTCATAGGTAGAGGCAATGGCGGCAAACTCTGAAGATGCATAGTTCGGGACGCTGTCTGTAATCAGTAGAAAGGGAATACCGTAGGTACTAAAGTGTTTGTTGATGACCTTGATGAGTGCTTTAGATGTCATCGCAGGTAGATCAACAACATCATTAAAGTCGCTATAATAGTCAACAATGAATACATAGTTACTATTGTCTAGCTCAAAAAGTCCGAACGCAAGATTTGGTATGGAAACTGTGCTATTGGGCTGCTCATCATTGGTTCTTTCTGGAGACTGTTCTGGAATTGTATGCAGGTGTTACATTGAATGTCTTTGTTGTCAGCGGCCATCATTGTCCAATAGATGATGTCTCTGCCAAGACGCTGGGTAGCCTGAAAACCTTGGTGAGACGAATGGGCTTTGGCAAGCATCTCAGGTCTCATGGCCTTCGGTATGACGAGACGAGAACCTCTGTAGATGAGTCCATTCTGTGATGACATCTCATCACGGTATGGCCAGTATTCTCTGATCAGCTCTGAGGTCATGAGCTTGTCATGTGGCCGACCATTGTGGATGGTCGCTGATAGCTGTTGAGGGTTGGTGCCTTTGGCAGTGTAAGCTCTGATTCTCCGGAGACATCGCTGACTGCAAGTCCACATTCTGGGTCAATCTGTTCTAGCTCACTTTGAATGTCATCCTCTGACCCTAGCTGATAGATGAGGCAATCTGATTCAGATTGTTCGCGAGCTGGCTTGAAAGGTTTGCCCATTGATGACGTACGACTGAGAGTGTCAGATATGAGCATTGCAGACTTCTTGAAAATCATTTCTAGCGGCTTGTGATCACTAAGCACTCTTTCCAAAGTACGCAGTTGTCAAATTTCTTCATGGCGTTGAGTGATTCATGGCAATGCACTCTCTTTCGATGTTCTTTTACAGCGTCCTGCTGGCGAAGCACACTGGTTGCCCATCTTGTAGAAGGGCGGCACCCAGTCCGACGGAGCTTGCGTCACATTCCACTGTTAGAGGCTTGGTGATAACATAGTACTTGAGAATTGGTGTATTGGAGACCAAGAACTTGATCTTCTTGGACGAGTCCTCGTGTTGGGGAAGCCAGTCGAAGGGACGATCTTTGTCACAGGGGCGCGCAGTGGCTCACAGACCTCTGATAGCTTGTCTAAGAATTTGTTGAGATGATTGACAATCTCTATCAGCCTTTGCACATGTTCATCATTGCAGTTGTCTGCACGTATGGCCTGTTCTGTGCGAATGTGTCCCATGTATGACACAAATGAATGCTGGGACTTGAGTTGGCTTTTTTGGAGTTTTTAGATGCCCTTTTATGTACACTGATGAAAGATGCCTCATGTTCGCGTACGGCCTCTTCGTAGGTGTCTCCGGAGCCGTATACAAGGATATCGTCGGTGATGACCTTGGTGTGGGATAGGCCTTTTAGGATCTGGATGAGTTGACGCGAAAACTCCTCGATTGCTGAGCAGATGCCAAATGGCATGCGTAGCCACGTGTATTTGCCTTGAGGTGTTCAGAATGTTGTGAGGTAACTGGAGACTTCGTCCAATTTAACCGTCTTCAGCGTCAAGGTAACTGAATTCGCGGGCTGTGGCGATGTCCTCAACTGCTTTTACTGGGTAGTGTGGACGTCGTATTGCCTTGTGGAGGTGCTGAGGGTCGATGCATATGCGAAGTTTATGGAATACCAAACGGAACCAATGCGAATAACATGTGCAAAGTGCGTGCCATAAAATAGAACTGAGACGACGTTGAACTTGCGGCTGTATTATGTCAAACTGTCATATAGGTGAGGTGAAAGTTCCAAATTCCATATGCAGAAATAGAGCAGAGCATTTGGCTCCTCACCATGAAACAATATGCGAATATTCATATTTTTGTGAACTAGTGATAACTAGAGTAAAAACAGATAAACGATACTGAATTCGGTCTATTTCGTGACCCATATTGAAAATTTTTAGGATAGAAAGCAGCAAGAACTGTATCACTTTGGGTTAACATAAAGCGTCATGTGGCAGTAGCATACAATAATACCACTTTTTATTTTTATTGTATATACGTATGAGATGTAAGTAAAATTGCCAACTTATTTTCTGTTACTCACATCCAGTGTGGCTTCCACACAAGCAGACATTGTGGGGACAAGGTATACAATAATCTTGCCCGACAGGTAGATAATACTCGTATTCTATAGGTATACAATAATCTTTCCCTATAGGTACACAGTAATCTTTCCCTATAGGTGTACGATGATCGTGCCCTATAGGTATACAATAATCATATCCTATAAGCATGCAGTAATCTTGCCTTATGTGGGAAGCCCCTGATCAAGTATGTTCCAATGGTTTTCAGCCCATGTTAAATAACATTGGATAAATATTTTACCGTAGTTGTGTGTGCGTACATAATCCACAGCGATTTGATCAGTGACAAAAGGCCATCTGGAAGATGGCCATTCATCGCTAGCTATAAGAGGAGTGTATATAAGGGTATTTCTTATCCAAGACAAGACACAAATTCTGCTCATAAATGCCAGTTTGGATGGAGGACATGCAGTTATGAGTCCACAATGATCACACAACAGAACAATACTTGGCGACATGCCAGGCGGCACGTGTTGTAGGTGCACAACTGTGTAATAGCATACTCTTAATTGTAATATTGCTATGGACCATTGTCCTGGTTAATGTGTGATGTTTGCTAACTACGCGTGACAAACAACGGTGTATGCGCATGTACCTAAAATGGATGGACATTCTGTCAATTGATAACCGAATGATTCAATTACTGCCGCCTTTAGGGCAGTTTTCATATTAACCAGCGTTCATTAATGACAATTACACACGCATTAACACAGTTTATACAGGGGCCAGAACAATAAACATAGTGTACACTAATGGATTCCTGTTTGCAGTAAATAGCTAGATACATATGCCTCGATCAGCCCAGCGTGAATGCTTAGCCGTCTGTAGCTACGACGGCTCTACACAGCACACTGTACAGTGTAACATGGCGACCTTATGCCCTTAAATTCCACCAAATAGTTATGTTCATTCTGCGTACATCTGCATACGTCGACTGCTATCAAATCCACTTCAGACGTTGCTTTGTCGAATGTGCTTTGATTGTGAATAGATTTGGAAGCTGCCGATCGCGATGCAAGGTGCTTGTAGGGATATATTGGTGAACTTTGGCTAGAAAACAAAACCTTTACCAGACGAAAAACGCAACGACCATGATTGAATTCTGTCAAGAGAAACACCTCAAGGAGACCAATCATAGCCATATAAGGAAGTGATTATGCAGAACCCATTTTGATATGAAGCAGGTGCATCTACTATGATCATTACAAAGGATTTTGTCCATTGAAGCTAGTAAAATTAATTAATGTTATGATGGAAGCATGATAGTCTCCAGTGACTGTATCATACAGTGCACATACTTATAGGGTGTTGGGCGAGAAAACAACGCATCCCCTTGTGATTGCATCCCCAGATCAACAAATAAATCCGCACACACATGCGCAGAGAGTCGTATCCTTTGATAAGGATGCCCATCAATACTTTGGCAAGAGATATCATACCGAGCATCTACGTTGCGGGGAGGGCTACCTTATGACTGTGTTTGTTCCACATTTCTATGATATTTATCACGTAACTCAGAATAATATCTGTCAATGATCTTAGATTGCGTTTGCAGAACCGATTATATTGAGTAAGAAATCTACAATCGCACAGGATAATTTCTTTTTAATGATTACTATCACGACTCCTTGACGTCTACTGGCCGTAAATTACCATGCTGATTCCTGACTTCCATGGTGTTATGGCTTGAATAAGGTACATGCCTCGAGGCAACAAGATAACTGAATACGTGACTGCCACATTGAAGCTATTTGTCCTCATAGAACGACAAAAAGCTTCACTTCGTAATAGGCCGGAATGTTCGTGACAAAGAGCATTTGTTGTCTATAAATGCCGACGACACAACCCATGTTGTGTTAATTAAATGCAGTACTTCTTTAAATTAGTCTACCCCATTAAAGACAGATACATACGCGTTAGAGGCAGTTTTACATAGTTTCCTTCCTCGCATTGTATCATATTCTAATTGCTTTACTTTCCGAACACCACAACATTGTTTGCATTATGTAGCCGGCTGCACGTATATGCGGGTAGTGTATTGGTGTCTGGATGTATTCAGCTGTTACTCTACGCTAGCTTGGTGTATTTCTCGTACAAAGAAGCAGCAATGTTCAAGGATCGGTGAAATTAAACAAAGGGATATATGACGCATATATTACATATATTACACAGAAAACATCGCAGTGAGCACCAAGGAATCAACACCTGTCTGGTTGCTATTATTGGCTTCTGCAGGAAGATCGCTGAGTGAGAGTCGTCTACTCAAGGTTATACATATCAACTAATCAGCTTTTCGCAATTACCTTGAAATACAAGGACTAATGGAAATAGGGTTGGTGGGTGTAATAGCGTGCAATGGCATTTGATGCTCCTTGACTATTCTGATAATCAAGAAAACCACAGAATAATTTGTTCTATAGATCAGCTTGGCTTTGGCATTGTCTTTGTTCTTTGGCATATGAGTGAGTCGAAACAAAAGTTTTTCTAAACCTATCGTGCAATGCAATTGGCGCCAACTGCAATCTTTACCATTGATCGTCTACAAGACGAATCTAGAAAGAGCCAATGAACGAATGCAAGGGCAATCGCTTGTAGTAATTGCCGAAGCCCATTGATCAATTTGATGATTGTATCACATAAATGTTAGAAACAGATGTCTCAAATGAGGCAACAAGCAAATGGTCACTTACAATGGATAGCAATAGAACACCATCTATTGGTCATATCGTGTGTGATTCCATAGAAGTTGGTTGAGCTGCCATTAAGGTGTCCACAATATTCCAGTCATACAAATGTCTCTCAAGCAATTAATCAAACTAGTGGGTCAATGTGCATACGGAATGAATCGCTGATGATTGAAAAAAAAGAATCTATCATGTTCTGCTAATGATCAGCCTTGTTTGTTCCATACAATTTGTTCAAGTGTCTGGTTCATTGTTTCAACGTTTTGTGTAATATTCATTGATAACCGAAATGCAATCTATCAAAGAAGTCGCAACACTTATAATGCCTCTAGAGGTCATTGAGTAGATTTATAATTCGATCATCATACCAACTGTGTGTAACGATACATCGTCAACCATTTTTAGGGGGATTAGAATCATTACACCCATGGTAAAAAGATGCAATATTTATAAACGGGTAATGCTACACCCAGTACAAAAGCGACAATGTGGTGATTGTAATGATCTGGCTTAACACTATGGTACATAGGATTCAATAAAGCCTTAGATCTAATATGTATTCATTGACAATGTGCTATTCCTTGTGATTATATGTAGATCCGCAATGCCTGGGAACATTTGGAAACTGGGTCACATTTTGAAGTAAATGCATACTACTTTCGATGGACTAGGCTGTTTAAAACGTTACCTGTCTTTGCTTACTGTCCCTCGACGTGAAAGCTTCGTTAAGAAATCACATGTTGCAGAATAAATCAAAATACCTGAAATTGACAAAAAGATTTTGTTTTTGTTAATGACAAACTTGGCTATAGTGCTTACGTTGCAATCATTGATAATATGGTAGAAGTCCTGATATTTTAACCAATCATGCTTAATTATGCGGCATTATGATTATTGTGTTTCTGCTAAAGTAACAAGCCTCTATTCTTGCACTGACATCCCGCCCATAGCTGAATAGTGCTAGGTTGATTATACGCCTTGTAACTCTCTAATGTCAGGTTTCAAGCAATCACTCTAATCATGTAATGCTTCTGGAGGTGAATCAACAAGCGACGTCTGTTAAACAGGGGCTGTAATCCGGCTTAAACCATCATATGCACACCAACACACTTGGCTAGGTGTTCGGCAAAACTATTAAGTACAATATGTCTGGAATAATGAGACGATATAGACACTCAAAATAATATATATATATATATACATTCACGCACACACACACACACATACACACACACACACACACACACACACACATACACACACACATATATATATATATTATATATATATATATATATATATATATATATATATATATATATATATATATAATAATAATAATAATATACATAATTCTATGTCTGAATGAGGCATTATTACAGTGCTGCAATTCAGATATGCAATTATTACGTTCTAGAAAGAAGAAGCATATCTACAAACTATGGACGTTATATAGGGTCAATACGCAGAAGTATAGCACGATTAAAAATTTGCAAACCGGCACGACTATAAAATATCTTCCTTCGAACATTTTCGGACTGCCCAATATATTTTAGGCAGATATAGCCAAACACCAGTCAACTCGCAATTGATTACTTCACACACTTTTTGCAAAATGCAAACTGCAGACAATTAGTCATCAGTGTAAAGTCCTGTAACTTCGAGATACACATAATTACGCGTCCGTTTCGAACTATAACATCTGTACAAAGTACCTCTACTAGGAAATGACAGCTAACGTTGTAAGTACGATATAGATGGGTGACTAAATGGCAATACGCTTGATAACTAATAATGTTTTTTTCATGTTGAGTGTATCTACAATCTGTTATCATCTTGATTTGCGGCGCCCATTCGAACATATACTGTCCGACATTATGGAAAAATCGCACCGAACATTCTCTCGGAGCAATATGTATTTACAGGGAATGCCCGATGTATGCCTGTTACTTGGAAAGGTTTTTCAGGGGGTATAAAAATGGAGAATAGATATATCCCCAGGATTGTACATCGGTCACGGTACAGCGTTTATTATAATGTGACATAAAACAAGAAAATTTATACTGTAAAAGTTTTCAGATTTGTATTACCATAGATTGGTACGCGACACATACATGTTCAACTGTACGCCAGGGTCAGGGTCCGGAACTGATGCAGCTTCCAATGATTTGGATACCCCAATCAGACGCCGTGTTTCTCGGGGTACTTAGGCGCCATTGTTTATTCATTTCGCAGCGGATTGTATCGGAGCTCGATTTCTCTAGCTTAACAAAATGGAAGAATTCAACGCATCCCTAAGTGTATAAATCGTTGAAATGCATATCAATACTCACATCTGCACCAACATGCACATGAGATCGCATTGCCCATTAAGCTGGCATGTGATAGCATGCTGAGCATTAATGTAAAACACATCGCTCACGTAATATTAAAGGCTATATTTGCACAGTAACGCAGATGGGGAAGTTTGCATTGCTTCCTCTCAGTGTAATCTTTTAATCAATATCATGACAGTTTGTTACTTATGAGAGTTTGTGCTGCGTAGCTGGCTGCATGTGCAGGCCCTGGTTGGGTGTAAGTGGCTGGATATGTGAATGCTTTTACTGGCTCTATGTTTAGAGCTATTGTTTTGGACAATGTAGAAACCATGTTAATGGAGGAACTCAATAGACCATAGATATGTGAAGTTTAAGGAAGAAACATATTATACATTAAATCGAATGAAGCACTTAAGCACTTAAGCACCATCACCTGTCGTTTTTCCCGAATTGCCCGCTGTAGGAAGACGCCTTCATTATTATCATCTGCAGAGGGCATCTTGTTTGTATAAATATTATACATATATAAGCATCACTCATAGTGAGTGCTGACGAAATATGAGTAGCATGGAAATACAGAACAAATTGAAATAGGTCGGGATGGCGTAATAATGGAGCTCCGTGAATGCTCTGTGGATAATACCCATCCTAACAAGCGAAGATTGGTTGCAGTTTTACTGATTTCCTTTACACACAAAGTTAGATAAAAACATCGATTTCAATTTTAAGCTCTACAATATACAGCAATAACATATTCCATTCAAGTGATGCGATGCATTGGATTCAGTCAATGGCAGTGATGTGAAGTGAAATCCCAGTATTCATTGATCATGGGAAAACATAAGAATTAACCCACCGTTGGTAACATCACTAAACGATATTTCTGTGATATGTCTGTTTAGACATGATAGCATTATCTATGCAAAAGTTGTTCTTATCACGATCAGATTCTCATCATGCCATGGACACAACCATTGCCGCCTGGTAGAAAGGGACAGTCAGTGATGGCAATTACATATGTCCATTCACAGAGAAATGCATAAGGTACTTCTCTTAGCTAAAATGCAAAGTACAAATGCGTTCTTTCATGCGTCGCGATCCATTGTCCCTCGTTACATTGGTATGCATAAGCTTTATGAATTGCCGTGAGAGACTTAGAATCCTAATTTCATATTTCTCTTAGCTCACGCACATATTATCAAGTTAAGCCTCAATATGTTTACTCGATTCGTTCTTGGGGGCCAGAAAGAGAAAGGGTAGATAATTCACAAAAATGATAAATTGTGGTCTATAGGCTCTGTACACATAGGAAGAAAAAGGGCGTATAATTTTAAACACGTGCCGACTTGTTATTCTCTAATAATTGCTATTCGATGCCTATAATCGTATATGACGCACATTTAATGAGTATCCAACTATACTAAAACTAGGACTAGTGAGTGGTAAGTGAAGGATGGGTTTGTCTATACTGTCTAAGGCAGTGCTGTAAAGGGCCTCGTTGGTGTAAGAGCCGTGATAAGGCCTAATATGGGAAATATCACAAGAGTCATACATTGCGCCCGAAAATGTAGCTATACAATATTGTGCAACGGCCCCAATAGTTGGGTTGCTTCGAACAGCCGAACCGTTTTTTTCCTGCGTCAGTAGGCGACCGCTAAAGATATATATATACATATATATATATTTCTATATATATATAGATATATATATATATATATGATATATATATATATATATATATATATATATATATATATATATATATATATATATATATATACATTTATATATATATGTATGTATATATTTATATATATATATTTCTATATATGATTCAACTTAAACTGCGACAATATAAACTGCAAACGAGTCACCTGTCAGACAAATCCACAATGCTTTACAAATGTTGCAAATTTTCGCAGGTCTCACCTGGTCGGCGTTTGGACTAATTAGATGGTTCACACAGCAAGAAAACTCTATCAATATTCTATTTGATTACTTCCAGGGTTCCGCTGACCGCTCATTAACCTTCTCGGTAGTGACGAAGGAAGGGAATCGTTCATATCCACATCTTGCTAAAGCATTAAACAAACATTGTCTGATGAGGTAAACAAGAGATGTACAAGACGAAAAGCTATGTAGAATAAAATTGAGCGTTTCGCATCAATTCATAACACTGATTGTATTGAAGCTTTTCTGTAGGTTTCATTGCCGCATTTTAATATTCGCATTGCCCTACATGCTGCTGGACAAACTTCAGCGACACATGGACAAATACATATATAAATACACACACATACACACATACACACGCACACACACACATACACACACACACACACACACACACACTCACACACACACACACACACACACACACACACACACACACACACACACACACACACACACACACACACTGATATACACACACACACATTCACACACACCCCATACACATGTATATATATATATATATGCCATTAGTGTGAAAACTGTTTGAATGTGCATGGAAAAAACGACCAGCCTACCTTCTTGGGGGTTAACGAAGACATCAAATACGGTAATACTAGGTATTAATAAAATAATTCTTTGAACTACATGTTTTGGGTTTCGACGGTCTATGTAGCCACACAAGTGGTCACGCTTTGTGTAGAAACATGTTTGTGAAAAGTATGGAATTACAGTCATCTTCCTCCGATTCACCTGTCAGTGTAATGCACCGAACATGCAGACGTATTGAAGATTACCTCCTGTCATCACTTACAGAGGGGTCAGTGAGCGGTCAGCGGGAGCTGCGGATTATTCACATAGAACTTGAGCATTGCTTTCTTACTGCGGACAGCACTGACTAATCACATAGCAGGTAAAACCGGCTTTCGCTGTGAGCCGATCAATACGTTGTACCGTTGTTGAGCTGAACACCACAATTGAAGCAAAAGTCCACTTGCTATTTGTGAAGCACAGGGATTTAGTCTAAAATCACAATGTCGGAACTAATGGCTTTGTTGTACTTAACTTTTCTCCATTGCGATGAGCCAACTTAATATGAGCTCCTTTGTTGGGCGATCAGCTTATCAAATAAAGTGGCTTTAGGATCGTTCTTGGTTAGTATATGCTATTTTCTATATACCAAATTATCGTATTTTTGTCCTCGTTCGAATATTCGATACTTGATTGACACCACAAGCATTCGAGGACCATAACAATAACAACATTCATCATTATTGGAAACAATATTGGCCAACATGTTCGTGAAGCTATTACAAATAAAATTTTGCGAAATACGTTGATTGATCAGTGCTTGTTCCCGAATTGTATGTGCATAGTGCTGTTGCCAGTTCGATCATAATGATATATCAAATGCAAGCGCGTGTTGCTGTTATGCTTATGATGCCAATTTACAGGGGTAGCCACATGACAGCGTGTATCTTGTTGGGCATTACACAATACATGCAATAATGGATACATTGGGGCGGACGTCTGTCGAATACCAAATGCACGTTGTGGCACTTTGGAGCATAGTGGGCGAATTCGTTTGGAGAACTTGATGGACTGCTTGATTTCGGTGCGAATATTTTAGAATGCACGTTGACTCACAGTTTTCATTATTGGCTAGAGGGACATTTGCGTGGCTAACATCATGAGATCATTTATAAGTCAGCCCTACAAAATTGCTTTTGAAATAATTGCCACTACGTATGTTTTCTATTTCTTGTTGGAAGCCATATGATCAATGGATACAACATAGCTGCATTCCATTTTTGGAAATATGCATGGAGCCATATGTCAACTAACTGTTTCTTGGCTGGAGGGTGTTTTGTTCCTTACTTAATCAATTGTTTTCGACCAATATGACAAATTATGGTTCACTGACCGCTCACTGACCCTATTTGAAGTATATTTGGATAGCCATAAATGAGGCGGCTTCATGTTGTGTGTATTATGTGCGGCAGGTATAAACAAAGATATGTATGTCATAATGTGTCATCACAAGAACACAAAACGGGTATGGTTGGTTAGTTGCTGTCGTATTCCGTGTTTATCTATCACACATTAAATATGCATTTTTTATTTCTATAAGCGCTATATATGTAAGACATACTAGAGAAGCCCAATATATTGTTCGCTCAGTATCATCAATATCGGCATATATTCCTCCTACACGATTTATCACAATGTATAACTTTGGCATAAAATATTGGTTGATGAGGCAATTATCTGCCGGGTCATCGCAATATAGTACCATATTATGAGCCAACTTCAGTCATGACCTTACCCCCCCCCCCTCTTTTGTGGTTTGTACCCCGGAAATAAACATGAGTCTCCACTGTTGTAAGGCTGACAGAATCTCTGCTTGTCACCCTTTAAAACAACCAGCGGTTATCAACCATATTTTTTCAGCGAAGTAATTAGCGATTATATGTTCGCAGGAGCCATTATACAACAAGTCGTTTGTACGCAAAATCACATTAGACGGCTGATGGATATAATCGTCTAACGGTTTTACCTGCTTGGCGGTGGGTGTAATTAGCCAGTGCCCGCATTGAGAAAAATCTGCCAATATACGGCATCTGCTGGCCGCTCATTGACCCCTTTGAAAGTGACCACACGAGGCAATCGCATATATGGCTTTATGTTGGGCGTATCACACAGATAGGTGTAGAGGCAGAGGAGGAGAGCAATTTCATGCATTATGCGGTCAAATTTCTACACCCTGTGTGCATAACTCAGTTTACCAAACCACACCCTGTTAAAACATACATCACGTACAGGCGCAGGACAAACATTTATTTGTGCAATGAGGTTTGACTTTCAGGAAAAAGACAGCAATGTTAAAAGAAATGTTAAGTTTCATTTACATTCTTCGCACTTTCCCGTCGACCGCATGGTCTCGATTGAGCATACATACATATTACCTGCTAGTTATGGTTTAAGAAATTACACGCCTCTAGGGATATGATACATGAAACTCAAGTATGAATGAAACAATGTGTTGGACAAACTTATATGCATAATATAATTGCCAAGTATTTTTATGGACGGTGTAAATCAATCTCTTATGGGGAATGATACTCTGAACTACGGTTAATAAATCAATGACAATACATATACATCGTGGATAAGCGGATTACGCACTCTGTCAGTCTTAAGGAACAATGGACATAGTGCTTATGTACATAATAGCGTCTAAGTGTAGAACGAAGAACTAATAAACCATTGAAAACAAACCATCTCGACCACCATGAGACATTGAACAAAATAAACTGTACAAAAGAACTTTGTGGCCCGTTTACCGGTAATTCCAATGTTAACCACGGCCAAATGGCAGTTGATATAGTTTCCACATTGTAGGGTATTTTCTTATGATATATTGATACTGTGCAACTGCATTCCATGTTGTGTGATACAATATGTGTAATCATATGTCAACTGTTTCTCGGCTATATGGCGTTTCATTCCTTACTTAATCAGTTTGTGGCGACCAACGTAACCTGTTCAGTCGTAGATACTGATGTTCAGACTTCATGGGGATTAGGTCGATTATTTGTCTACTTGTAATTTCGCATTTGAAGCTTAATCAAATCGTTCTGTTGTATAAATTACCTCATGACTATGGGCAAGTTGTGATTGGTAACATAATTAAATACTTGCTTTAGATATTTGCAAAGCAAATGAATATTAAGACCAATCATACATATAAGTAAATGAACTGTCGGAGATTTACTTTTTGAATAATGGTACTACAGCAACACATCTCCATTCCTCGAGGACATTTCCTTCTCCTATTGACTGCCACGCAAGTTTTTTTTGCGCGCTCATTTAAGTCCATTTCCAGCTTCATTTATAAATACGAATATTATGTTATGAACGTGGTTATGTTATTCATCCATTCACATTTACATAGGCTATGGCTACATTAGGTCTATGTCTTCTAGACCTGTGTCACTTTGGTTATCTACAATGCGTGACCACGCTGTCTCCACAACGTCTGCACGTGTAATTGCGGCTGAACGGGCCGAGTAGTTGTTACCAATATGTGCTTGTATAATCATTGTTTAATTTTTGCTTGTCTGTTCATCTATAATGTAAGCGCAGATCACATATGAGGGAATGTAATGGGCATTATCTACATATCAAATGGGAATAGCATTGTATAACCAAAAATGTTACCTAAATGTTCGGTATCGTTTCGATTTATTGTTCCAGCTCGCTTGTGCGAGCAATCTCATAATGTATCAAGATTTTATGCAGCTAGTTCACATAGCTAGTTCAAAATTGGACAATTCTAGATCATATTCTTCGATGCGTTCTATCCAAATAATAGACCTCTAAATGTAGTAAACTCAGAAGCTTCCAAACACAATTGTACTCGATCATTAATTAGACTACATGCCCTAGGAATGTTGCTTGAATTAAAGGTTTAATTACCTGGTGTATTTGTACCTGTTGGGTGCTTTGTCCAGTACACTTGGCTTTCATTATTACACAAATTAGCTCTTCACAATACTGCGCTAGACAGTATGGACAAAATTGTCAAAGCTCATACTTGGCTGACCGCTCAATGACCCGTTTTTATGGAGATGGCTCAATTCAGCGTGTATTTTCGGCGACAGTTATAAACAAAGACATGTATGCCATAAGATGTGGCCACAAATTACACAAGACGGGCATTATTTGTTGGTAGCTGCTGTATTTCCGTCATTACCCATTAATGAAATATGTACTTCTTGATACCATAATATACAACACTGAGATGTTGTTGGCTCAGTTAAATATATTGGCTCATATTCCCACTTTAATGTGGGGTTTCACCAGTCCTTACTACACAAAGGGATGGGTGAAAATAGGATAATGCTGCGTTTATCGTTGGATACCCATCATGAAATTGGTAAGCAACAAACTGCTGCTGGAACTCACTCGCCAATTAACTTGTCCTGTCTACGACATGGCAGCACAATCACTGCCCCACTCATTCTCTCATTCACGTAAACAATCACTCACACAGTAACTCACTCATTAATAAACTTGAGATAAATATGACATGGCAGCACTTTTATGACATTTCTCTCCCACTCATTCCCTCTTTGCCAATCGTCCATACAACTCTACAACTATCTCTGTCTTCATTCACTCATTTTTCTTGAAACCGGAACAATAAAATCCATCTTCCAATTTTTTATGCTTATAATGTGTAATCAATTACAATTGGGCATATCTGTATGAGATCTCACCGAAGACGTTTTTTCTAAAACGATTCCAGTCATAACAAATGCAATAAGGAGCTTTGTAGTTTGCCTTTGATTTCTTTTAATACGTCTATGCAACACTAATTGTATTATAAACCTTTTGAAGCAACCAGTGGAGCAAAGTTTGGTGCCATCTGCACATGTTTTACATTGAGTCAACAGCACTAACTTGATCAATTGAATGGATGTATAAGATAGCGGACCTACAGATCTTAAGGGATTTATTACGATTGGACATTTTCTATTACTGAACTATCCATTTATGTTTTTCGAAGTAAAAATAAATAAATAAATCTCCAGACTCTCAAACGTCATATTTTCTTTCTGATCACCACCATTGAGCGACCAGTATATTATTTGCCTGGAAGATTTATATGCGATGCAAAGACGTTACGCTTATCCAGTGTCGCAAATGGTATGGCCCCAAACGATTCTCTAAATTAATGCAGTACACTTCTCACTCTGCAACAAATTTTTCCCTGTCTTTCTCTCCCTTAAAAGCTGATTACCTTCAATTATGATAACGGCCAGTCCTCAATAATTGCCTCTAGAACAATTTTATTGTGCAACATGAGCTTTCATTATTAAGCTCCCACGAGTATGAATGCTCTGTATGTTTAAACTTAGTTGCAAAGCTGTCAAAAAAACGCCTTACCTTGTTTGAGTATTACGTTTTTATATCGATTGCATATTTGTAAAAATGATGTAATGACTGTATTATTGCTCAAAATGCGGTACAATGAATCGTTACATATAGATAGTATTGCAACAAAGTGTAAATTCTGTTCAGTAAGCACTGAACATAAAATATTGTCATTTTGATCCTGAAGCTTGCAAACTTTATTTACAGAACCTGATGGAATAATTCAAGCTTATGATTCACAGCAGAGCATCATTTCGTACGCTCATTAACTCAGTATTTCGTTTAATAGCTTGAGGGACATTCGTGCGGCAGACATATTGTGAACGCTTTTAAGGCAGCCAAACACATTTTCGGAGGAGGCCTCAACCATATATGCATTTTCTTTGGAATCCAAACAAGATATTTACGATTGTTGCTGTACAATTGCTTTCCATTTAATGTGAACCATATTTGAACCTATTGTTTCTCAGCTTCGTGGCATGGACAAAAAGTCATTACTGTGCATCGACAATTGTTTCAGGCGATTGTCCTTCTTTTCATCCAGGGGGTATTATACCATTGATGTGTCCTGTCTTAGTTCGTTAGGGAGGCGCTACAATGGATAGTTATATTTGCATCGCATGATATGAGATCCAGTTGCGTATTGTTCACTGTCACCAGCTATGATCTGAGGATTTACTAATGGCCCTTAAGGTACGATAGGAATACCCTGAAGCGTTGTTTGATGGAATTGAGGTATATAAGGTAGTCAACTACACTTCACAAGGCCCCTTTGCAGACTAAAGAATGTGTGGCTTCCATATAGCGATCTGCGAGATTTTACTGAAATAGAAACAAATATCGATTTATGGTGATTCATTCGATGTTTTATGTGTAGTATATTGACTCAATGCGTCATATATATCCGTGTCTCGTTAATTCTTGAACATAAGTACACGTGGCTGTTTAAAGTACACAAATTTTATAAGCATGAAATACCATATACTCATCAATACCATACATAAGTGTGCAACACGTCAGCCCGTCAGATAGTGCATTCAAACAGGTAAAAAGTGTCTGCCCATTATTAAGCTAGTGAGACTGAGCACAGATACAATGATCCTTGCTTCATTCGGGACGAAAGGCGTGGTTGCGGAACAGTGGAGGCTTCTCGACCCATGCGGGTATGGAAAAGCTATAACGCGACCGGCAAGCACTTTTTTTATGTAGCAAAAGATTTCTTACTGTCGTTAATTTCAGATAAATGTGATGTTCTCGTGGTTGGCAACGGTTCATTTATAAATGCAAGTACGAGAGACCACCTCTTCATCAAGACAATGCATATGAGTGCAAATGATGTCGAGAGGAAGGTTCCCTGGCTAGTGATAAGCACGCCTCGACCAATGTTGGCTAGATATATAACATTTACAGTTTATTGCTTAACATGAGGTCCAAGGAACACGGGATAATCCCCGACAGCACGAAAACAACATATTCGATATTAACAACTTTGATTTTTCCTATTTGTTACCTTTGATTTTTAATTGAATCCTGCAAACGTGGCCAGATTCATCATTTTGAGTAGCAATAGGTCCAGCAAATGTCCATATTTCCAGATTGTATTGTTCCATATTGGAATGCCCCGGATATATCATAGTATACAATAGCGGGCAATGTCCTGTCCGAGGGGGCATCATAATACCTTACCGCAAATCACTGGTGCTGAATGTAGGAGTGATTATCGAGGAACGGTGCTACACACATTTGCACATCAATATGTCAGTAAAATGATAAAGTACAACATTGTACAGGTTCGCAAAGTACAACCAGTCACAACAACTGTATCTCAGATAATGAGTGTTTGATAATAACGGAGCATTCACAATCACCAAACACCGTGCGCATCACTTAGCCACCCACCTTCTCTTATTTCGTCACTGGATTTCCTGGAAACGCCCGATAATAGATATGATAATGCTTAAGGAGTTTGTTAAACACTGGACAGACATACCCGAGAAGCCATTTTCATTGACGAACTCACTCAATCACTCACTCTATTGCTCACTCAATCGCTGATACAATAAATATGAACAGCCACTCACCGGGCCATACATATACGTAACCTCTTATAATCTTATTTTCCCTAATCATTCCCTGCGCTCTGTGTAGGTATATCTATCAAAGATGGTTTATAGCAAACAACTCTGAACTGTACCGATTTGTAAAACCGTCGATATACACAACTTCTCGACTAGACTAATAAACCTAAACATACAGCCGATTGTATAGGGTACGTTTACTATGGTTGACGGTAAGTATACTGACCCTTCTATAATTGGAGAATGTCAAATGCCAACAAATGCGTTACTGTGGAGTTTTTATGCGTACAGCAATATCAAAATTGTGCTCTACCGGGTAACTTATTTTGTTTTCATATTTCTAGTTAATTGACAGAACGTTCATTCAATATATATGATGCTACAAGCTTGATGACAACAGCGATTCATTTCTAATATATGTTGACCCACTGGTTTGATTAATTGCTTGAGGTAGATTTCTATGACTGGCACACTGTATGACAGCCTCACAAACGTTCAGAGGAAGCTTCTACAATATATGTATTTTCTAAGGAATCACACGGCATTGGCCCTTGCATTCGTTCATTGGCTCTTTTTCTATGCATCTGTTCTTTCTAGATTCGTCTTGGATGCGTTAAGTTTGCAAGATCGCTAAAGCAGATGGTACCATTGGTTTAGAAAATACTTTCGACTCTTCTATATGCCATACAACTAAGACAATAACCTATCCAAGCTAATCTACAGATAATCATTTTCTTAATATTCTCTTAGCCTCTTTTGTAGCTTTATATGGTATAAAGTCATATTGTACAGTGTGATATTCATCACCAGAAACATAACCACCGTATTGAAGAGATGCTTATTTAAAGATTATGATGGTAATCAAACATACATCAGTCAATCGACGCCTGTTGGGATAGTAATTATCCACAGAGTATTCACGGAGAACCAAATGTACGCCATTAAAACCACGTGACAAATTTCAAGGCAACTCAGTGCCAAACATGAGAAAAGCTGATGAGTTTATATATATTACCTTGAACAGACGTTTCTAATGCAGCGATCCTCCTGCAACAGACAACGACAGATAGTGTGGATTCCTTGGTGGTCCATTCGATGTTTTCGTGTAATATACTTAATCCACGCATTATATATCTCTATTTAGAATTTATTTAATTCTTGAGCATTGCTACTCAATGTGCAATAAGAGAAAGGAACATATCGAAACTAACCCGGCCGAGTATATATCGTTTTGTAATGAGCGTTGGCTTATTTAAAAGAGATACTAAATTACAAAGTTTATTGATTGATACTGCATTTAATTGACACAGCATGGTTTGTGTCTGCAGCATTTATAGACAGGATCTGCTCTTAGTCACGAACATTCAGGCACATTAAGTCCTGAAGCTTTCCTTCGTTGAATGAAGACAAATGTGGTTTGCCCGACAGCATTTGAATTGACATGATTCCTCTCTCTGACCTGGAATCATTTCCTGTCATATATCTCTATTTAGAATTAAGTTAATCCTTGAGCATTGCTACTCAATGTGCAATAAGAGAAAGGAACATATAGAAACTAACCCGGCCGAGTATATATCGTTCTTTAATGAGCGTGGGCTAATATAAAAGAGATTCTAAAATGCAAAGTTAATTGATTGATACTGCATGTAATTGACACAACATGGGTTTTGTCTACGGCATTACTAGACAGGAACTGCTCTTAGTCACGAACATTCAAGCACATTAAGTACTGAAGCTTTCCTTCGTTGAATGATGACAAATGTGGTGTCCCTGACAGCATTTGAATGGACATGATTCCTCTCTGACTTCGTCATGGCTTACTTAAATATGACATCAAATGTAATAATCACAAAGGAACAACATTATTGATTTGACTTGTTCATCATCTTTGTTTATTGAACCAATATGCTGATTTCTGATAGAAAGGATCATCATTAATTTGGCGAGATTATTTAATCATAGGAATATATTAGACATTCCCTGCGTTTTGATCTCAACCTGTGGTATGGCGTTATCATAAATATGGCACCGGGGGAAACATTCGGGGTAATATCTACGAGTTTTTTATTTGGGGAGTCCTCAAAACTAGGAGATAAACAGATTGATATAGCATTGCTTATTGTGGAATAGTTCTACAAACCATCCGAATGTTATATAACATGTTAATCGTGCTTCTCGCTCAGGTGGCCATGCAGCATTACAATAGCACGATTTTTCATCAACACGTCAAGTACAATGATGAAGGGCAATCTCATAATGGCTCGTGAAGTACCACTAGTCACACAAACTATTTTGATTCATCTCGTATTATTTTGTATGGTAATGGCAATTGATATGACACATGATGAAAGTTGCATTGCGCCTCCATCTTCACCCATCCCTGTTGATATTTCCTTCATTCCAGCCTCATTAGCAAAAGCGAAGCTTGGCTGAGCGCGTCCGACAATTGCAAATCATATGGCTCTCTTATGCGGCGGTGTTAAAAGAAGTAGAATCGCGTCGATGTGAGAACGAGATATAGCCACCATAATCATAGTTGAGCATGCTGTTCCTTGTGTTGTGTCATAACCCATGTTAAGTAAAGCTTGCAAATGGCGCCGAGGGGATGGATGAGGCATTAACAAAGAGCTTCAGCGATAGGCTCCTTGGTTTATGAGAACAACCCTTGGCTTAAGTACTGCGAGTATACGGGCGTAAATGTAAAATTGCGGTCTGCATCCATTGGTGGTTTCCGTATAACCCCTTGCCACGGGTAATATCTAAATATAGCCATAGTAATGTTTGTATCAGCAAACGTTTACATCAGGTTATTGCGTTTAACGTTTTAGGTGAAATGTTATGATGAATTAATATAGGTGTGCAAATAGTTGTGAGTCACAGTCCCCAACAGGTATAACGCGAACGTACACACACTATGCTCATTGTGCTTTAAGTTACACCATTGTACTTGCTAGAATTTACACCCAGCAGGAATAAGAACAGACAAACACAACCTCCAGCTGGTTTTATATCGTTTATTCATCTATCCATCCTGTAGCAAAGAGTACTTATTGATCATAGCCGTACAACGCCATCTCACCTAGACACTGCCATAATTGAAACTCTTATCATATCTGCAATTACATCATCAACCGTTAAATACATTTGCACCCATCGTTTTATTCCATTATTCATTCAAGGCCCATTGAATATAGAATGATCGATAACGATTCAACCACTGTATATCCTCAGTTGTCACCTTCACAAACATCGGAAAATTACAGACGTCAGTCGACAGCATCCTTGACCCACTTGCTCACTCACACGAACGCTTACTTGATCGATCAATCGCTAAGTTGCTCGGCTACTCGAACGCGTACTCACTTAACGTTTCTTGGGTATTATGTGATTAACATTTTTCGTAATATTCAACCCTGCTTCTTACTGGTTAACTTAATAAAGGCGATATAACAGCTAGCCTTATATATCGCAAGCTATTGCCCGAGTAGCATCGTTACAAAAAAAACATTACTGTGTAAATAAAACCACCATGCTGTCAATTCCAATTGGACATTGTGTTCAACTACCCACATATTCGTCAAACATTTAACGATCATTAAGCTAAATGAAGTATAGTGTCACGAAGATAAGATTTACCAGGGGTTAGAAATCCCCTTCATTGAAGTGTCGCTGTTACATCAACGATGATTCAGTCGTTCAGTAACTGTCACTGATTATTGGGATTTCACTCAAAATCGATTCCATTGATTACAGCAACTGAAATGCAAAACTCAAGTGGATCTTTGGCCATTCAAACTGCTATAAATAAACATTGCTGATTGTTGTAGAATAGAGAACTACGCTTGTAAAAATGGGTAATTGCCATAAAGCAGGCAAGATGCACCAAGTGCTATGCACGACATTGCACCACACCTGACCTATTACCATTTATCCCTGTATTTCCAGATTACCCATTTGCCGACAACGCTCAATATGAGAAATGTTCACATATAGTATTCATAAAGCAAATATGCCTTCGGCAGGTGATAATATTGCAGTTATCTTCTTGCCACAGGTAATGTGAGAAACAAGGCATGGTGTCGATGCTTGGGTGGTTCATACGATTCTATGTATGATATGTTTAATGCATAAACCTGATGACCATTGTTGAATTGTATGCCATCATTAACATTGTTACTTGTCCGAAAACACTTGAATCGAGCAGATAGTACTAGCAAGCACACATCTAGACACTTACACACAACCAGCACGTAACGTGACACGCTCAGCCAGCTACACAGTACACACTATCATATGTAGTGACAAACGTGTATGTTTATCGATTGACGTACCTAACACTGAGGGGATGGAAACATTGGAAACTCCCGCAACTGCATTACTGTCGATGTATTTGTCGTTGATGGATGTATGCTGATAGACGAGAGGCAGTGAACGGTCTGGGCAATTGATACATAATACCCATGGGTTGTGCCTTTGCCATCTATAGACAGGAATCGCCATTTCTCGCAAACACTCAGACCATGAGTCATCACTTGAATGTTATGAAGAGCTGAGTTGAGCAAACACAAATTCATAGCCATCTCGATGACCTGAGGTAAATATCATTTCAAATCATAAAAGCATGAAAGTTGTGAATAGGCGCTGTAATTGACTGCCACTGGGAGCAAAGGGGTAGTGTAAGCAATAGCTGTAATTAGGAGTTCCCGTGCTTAACGGGATTAAATTTGTATTGACATTGCAATCGTGGATCATTGAAAATGTTTATTTGTAGTTGTATGAAGCGTAACCCATGGTTGAATTTAGTGTAAAGAAATAAAAGAAGATATAGCGTCCACATGCAGCAGTTCTGCAATCTTGACCAGATTGCTGGGCTCTGCATTGCTGCGCAACATGTTACCTCATGCTAACGTAGTTATGGGTAATTCAACCCGATCTTAATCTGATAGGGAAAGCACATCAATCGGAATGTTGGTGCAGATTTGATTGTAGACCTAAATCACCAGACTTTATGCATTAGACTTTATGGATGCTTTGAAAACTTGCAGCCGGTTTAAGCCAGAGCGATTGCGCACACGTACAACCAGTTTGACTTCATTTGGGACAAGATGGAAGGCATTAGAAGAGTGGAGGTTTCTTATCCCACGTACATATGGGCCATTGACAGTTGTACTAAAGGAGTCTTCTGTTTGGACCTCAAAGACTTCTTGTCGTAATATTTCTTACCGATACTAGAAAATATCAACGAAAGATTGATTACTTTACACCTGACAAGAGAGGGTGATGAGGAAAAGATTCAATCAGCCTCCCTCCATTTAGAGGTTTGTAAATATTGGATATAATAAAAAGCGTCACATAATCGCCTTAAAATAATACTAGGTATAGAAATATGCAATCTATATAAAAAAGCATGATAGGCCTAGTTAAAAAGCGACCATGCAGAGAACATATGTAAAATTGTATAGAGCGGCTAGTAGCTATGTTACACATGATTTTATTAACCTCTAGACCGAGGATATTTTTTTATTGACAATGTGCTATTTAGACCCGTAATGCCTGGATATATTTGGACGAGGACTCATATGATTATATATATATATATATATATATATATATATATATATATATATATATATATATATATATATATATATATATATATATATATATATATATATATATATATATATATATATATATATATATATATATATATATATATATATATATATATATATATATATATATATATATATATATATATATTTACTACGTTGTAATAGACTATGGTGTTTAGAACGCTACCCGTCTTTTGAATTTATCATTCTGTGACTCTTCTTGAGAAAAGTGCAGTAAAGTTGGGATAATGAGACCTATTGTGCCGTAGGATTAAAGTACAAACAATTAATTGATGCGTTCGATGCGTTGATTGATAACATGACAGAAGTTACGTCTGTCAGACATGGCCGTAATCCATATTGTACCAACCGATATATTGAAGTACTTTAATTCCATCAGATGTACACAAAAGTACACTTGGCAAAAACAGAGGAACGACACATCACGTCAAAGCACGATCTCCCTGGCTTAACAATAGGGAAGTAATCAACGCATCCCTAATTATTTAAATCTTTGCGTCGCAGATCAATAATCAAATCTGCATCACCATGCGCATGACAATTGCATTGACTAAGTATACAAAAATGAAAACTTCTAACAGTATGAATAGCGGAAGTTCCATTAAAGTGTTGCCTTTCATGAAAACTGATCAATAGAACGGATGTGCAGTGAAATTCCAATATTCAGTGATCATGGTAAAACGTAATAATTAACCTGACGTTAGAAGTATCACCAAACGATCACTAATGCTCGACTTTAATTCCATATATTCTGTTATATCCGATTTGATCATTAACGATAAAGATCCCAACATATTTATATTTGGTGTGATTCATCATGTGAACCGCACAATGTAGGAACAACACCATTGATCAGTAATACCTTGCACCCTTACGCGTCCTTGATAATTCTCAGCAGATAAATATCACCCAACTTGATGCACGACAGATGCAACGTGCGTTTCTTCTTCAATATTATATCAGACAATGGATGTGTAAAACAATGGTTGTATTGCTGCCATGACTCCTTTTTGAATATCTTTTTATCATCCGGAATCAACTATGTCTCCACTCCTATTGGGCTGATAATATCTGTCAGTCACCAGAGCAAACCTTAAAGGAAGCAACCACACACTACCAATATCAAACAATTTTGCATGGAAAAAAACGATTCTTGAATATCTCAGTTTACTGAAGCACAACCTCGAAAAATATTAATCATTTACAGACGCAGCCAATCATTCACTGGTGCCACTAAGGTAAGATTTACTAGACAAAGACAGCAATGTTTGCGTGGTTTCACTTCAATACTTTACACTGATTGCACTGATGACTTCCCGTTGGTACATGACTCGAATTGAGCATTCCCATTGATTGCCAGTTAGGTTTTTCCCAATAATTTAGGAAATATCATACTTCTGAGGATATAAAACTTGAAACTGGAGTTTGAATTAAACAACGCTTGGGGTAATTCAATAAATAAAATATATGATCCAATTTTTATATCAGAGTTTGTTAAAACTATCACTCAGTTTCAATATATGCAGATTGCAATCATGATAATAAGTGCATGATAGTAATTTCATCGTTTGGGCAGCATGGTAATGTAGCCGAAAAGTACATTTTATGATTCGTCCTGGTTATATCCCTTATTGCAGCAAAAATGCTTAATGTTAGGCCATTTGCTCCATTTCTATTATTATTATTATTATATGTATAATATGGCTAACTGGTTGTGACAAAGATCTTCGTAAATCTTGCTTAAGAGTGGAAGGATAATTAGAGGTTATGACCATATTGCCGTGCACATCGAAAGCTTGACGTAAAATTTTTACTTTGTAAGCCTCGCTTTATAGTGGTAAGATTCTTGTTTGTTTAGCTCTTATGACCATATGGTTGTGCATATAACTAAAGCTTGACGCATCAGTATCTGACCCTAAACATAAACGTCTGTGATAATATGCATGACAACGACTGCCCCGACAAGTATATAATGTGTAACTATTGCACAGACGCATTGAAGACGTTTGAATTGTATGTCAAATGAAGAAATCAAACTAACCAATTCTCAAAAAACTCCTGCAATGCTAAAAGATATGGATCCCATCCGGTATGAAAGTATAATGCCCCAAATCCCCAATATCCAAGAGAAGGTTTCTATTTACCAGACAAATCATAGTTACTCTATAAATATACGAACCGTTGCTTGCGATAAAAACGGAATCTATTCCATGTTTTGACATTTAAAAAGTTATGGTGCAGCAAAACTAAGACGGCAACTGTCGGTTCTCAGATGGTGACCTTTCGGAGACGTTTAAATTGATCCAGATCTATTACAGAATAGATAGTCCTCTAAATGCTCTGCAGCCATTAGTGTGAAAACTGGTTGAGTGTGCATGGAACAACGATAAGCCTAGCTCCTTGGGTTAGCAAGTACATCAAATACGATAATACTAGGTATTAAAGAAATAATTCTTTGACCTACATGTTTTGTGTTTCGACGGTCTAAGTAGCCACACAGGCAGTCACGCTTTGTGTAGAATCATGTTATGGAATTACAGTCATCTTCTGCCGATTCACCTGTCAGTGTAATGCACCGAACATGCACACGTATTGAAGATTACCTCCTGTCATCACTTACAGAGGGGTCAGTGAGCGGTCAGCGGGAGCTGCGGATTATACAAATAGCACTTGAGCATTGCTTTCTTACTTCGGACAGCACTGGCTAATCACATAGCAGGTAAAACTGGCTTTCGCTGTGAGCCGATCAATACGTTATTCCATTGTTGAGCTGAACACCACAATTGATGCAAAAGTTTCACTTGAAGCACGGTGATTTTGTCTAAAATCACAACGTCGAAACAAATGGCTTTGTTGTACTTTACTGTCCTCCATTGCCATGAGCCAACTAAATATGAGCTCCTTTGTTGGGATATCAGCTTATCAAGCCAAGTTGCAGTGGGATCGTTCTTGGCTAGCATAAGCTATTTTCGCATTTAGCTAACAAAGGACATGCCACTGAAATAAATTATTCATGAATTAGCAAACACCAATGCTTATGTCTATATACCAAATAATCGTATTTATGTCCTGATTTGAAAATTCGATACTTCATTGACACTACAAGCATCATTGGACCAAAACAATAACGACATTCATCATTATTGGATACAATTTTGTACTATATTGGCTAGAATGATGTTCGTGAAGCTATTATTAATTAAATTATGTGAAATACGTTGATTGTCAACACAAGTGCTTAATGCTTGTAATCATGACCCAAATTGTGTGTGCATAGTGCTGTTGCCAGTGCGATCATTATGATATATCAATTGCAAGCGCGTGTTGCTGTTATGCTAATGATGCCAATTTACAGGGGTAGCCACATGACAGCGTGGATCTTGGGGGGCATTACACAATACATGCAATAATGGATACATTGGAGCGGACGTCTGTCGAATACCAAATGCACGTTGTGGTACTTTGGAGCATAGCGGGGGAATTCGTTGGAGAACTTGATGGACTGCTTATTTCGGTGCGAATATTTCAGAATGCACGTTGACTCACAGTTCTCATTATTGGCTTGAGGGACATTTGCGTGGCTTACATCTTGAGATCATTTGTAAGGCAGCCCTACATAATCGCCACTACGTATGTTTTTTTTTTCTCGTTGGAAGCCATATGATAAATGGACACAGCTGCATTCCATTTTTGGAAATATGCATGGAGCCATATGTTAACCAACTGTTTCTTGGCTGGATGGTGTTTTATTCCTGACTTAATTAATTGTTTTCGACCAACGTGACAAATCATGGTTCACACAGCATTTAAAACGCTGCATTAGACAGCATGAAAAAACCATATGGTTCACTGACCGCTCACTGACCCTATTTGAAGTATATTTGGATAGCCATAAATGAGGCCGCTTCATGTTGTGTGTATTATGTGCGGCAGGTATAAACAAAGTCATGTATTTCATAATGTGTGACCACAAGAACACAAAACGGGCATAATTTGTTTGTTGCTGTCGTATTCAGTTTTTACATATCACACCAAACATGTAAGACATACTAAAGAAGCCCAATATAAATTTTCGCTCACTATCATCAATATCGGCATATATTCCTCCTACATGTTCCATGATTTATCACAATGCATGACTTTGGCATAAAACATTGGTTGACGAGGCCATTATCTGCGGGGAAATCGCATGATAGTGCCATATTATGCGCAGTACATATCAACTTCAGTCATGACCTTTTTCCCCCTTTGTGGTCTTATACTCCGGAAATAACCATGAGTCTCCACTGTTCTAAGGCTGATAGAATCTGTGCTTGTCATCCTCTCAAACAATCAGCTGCATTCAACCATATTTCTTGTTTTCTACGAACTTATTAGCAATCATATGTACGCAGGAGCCGTTATACAACAAGTATTGACATGTACCTGTCTCAATCGGTTGTACGCAAAATCACATTAGACGGCTGATGGATATAATCGTCTAACGGTTCTACCTGCTCGCAGGTGGGTGTAATAAGCCAGT
The DNA here is from genome assembly GCA_034190875.2 of Urechis unicinctus. NCBI lineage: Eukaryota > Metazoa > Annelida > Polychaeta > Xenopneusta > Urechidae > Urechis > Urechis unicinctus. Next base: position 67,330,741 of record CM067353.1, on the reverse strand, counting down.
GCCCGCATTTAGAAAACTCTGCCAATCTTCTGTTTGAATAATACACGGCTTCCGCTGGCCGCTCACTGACCCCTTTGAAAGTGACCACACGAAGCATCGCATGTATGGCTTTATGTTGAGCGTATCACACAGACAGGTGTAGAGGCAGAGAAGGAGAGCTATTTTATGCAATATGCGGTCAAATTTCTACACCCTGTGTGAATAACTCAGTTTATAAAGACCACATCTTGTTAAAAGATAAATCAGTTACAGGCGCAGGCAAACATGTATTGGTTATGATTTAAGAAGTAACACGCTGCTAGAGATATGTAACATGAAACTCAAGTATGAATGAAGCAATGTGTTGGACAAACTTATATGCATACATAATCGCCAATCTTCATAAGACCATGTTAAAATCCCCATTCAATATAAAAAAAACCCCATTGCAACGCCTCTATTGGTGCATGTCGGTAACGCCGACTTTTGGACAGCAATGTAGCCTGAAAGTACAGTTTACGATTTGTCCTAGTTATATCCTGCATCTCTTAATGTACGATCATAATTGTGCCATAATATTCTCCAGTTATATTGCTAGCCTATGGCTTTATTTTGCTAGCCTATGGCCTGTTATACGTGTTTAATGTGGCTAGCTATGAAAGATAAAACAGCGTTTCTATCAACGTCAACGAAACAACCAGCGAAAGGTGTGATTTGATGTTGGGAAGGTACAATATATACCACACAGAGCACCTGGACGACATCATACCTGCGATGCCCACCTCAAGCATACGTCTGTAACTAAACCTTGCCAAGGATAAGGATGTAGATAAGGATAATCATACACATTCGCACAGCCATTTTAAAACCGCAGAATAATTTAGTGCTGTTATGTATTGAGTAATCAAAATATGACAATATAAATATTCTAGGAAGAACTATGAGCACAATATTATACTGTACACATACATCCATTTTGCATACGGGACGGTAATAAAATGGTCAAAGAAAACGATAGAAGGCAATCATGATTAAGCTGCATGTATTGTGTTATTACCGTGAACTGGTGTATGCTCTTTGCTCTGCCTATTATTTCAGCATCATGTTTGTATTTAAATGATTTGCGATGGGCTATGAGATTCTAGCAATTGATTTTATGTGATTAATACGTCTATATAGAATACATCTTACATCAACACGATTGTACTTCTTTCAGCACTGTAATCCGCCAGAAGCCATGTGAATTCCAATCGCCTGCAGCGCCCATCTAAACTCAGCTGAAGCGAACGAGGCCCAATGAAGGAAATTTCCACAGGGATGGGTAAAGATGGAGGAGCAATGCAACTTTTATCATGGGTTGTATCAATATTCATTGCCATATCTAATAAAGGGTTTCGATGCAGTTCCAGAAAAAAAAGTGCTGAAATGGAAGAATATGCGTGGTACAATGAAGCTCATGCGTTGATGATCAAGTGTTCATGATCTGACATAATTTTACAGCAGATATGTTCATCGTATTCTCGTCTTAGCCGCATTTCGCTATAAATAACTCTCGACTAGACTGAACATGTAAATCCACAAGGTCAAGAGCCTATTTTGATGGCGATATCCGCTGTGAGAACAAATATTGATCATCCACTGTCCATTATAAAATCATCGTTCTGAATTAAATTAAAATCCCCAAAACAGTTTTGTTGATCAGTTGTGCTTAACGAGCCATTAGGATTGTCCTTCGTCAGTTTGCCTGACGTATTGATGAACAATAGCGCTGTTGTTATGTTGCATAGCCACTTGAACAAAATGCAGTATTAACATATGATATAGCATTCGGATGGTTTGTGAAAGCAATCCGTAATATGCACTGCTACATTAATGTTTGTGCTTGTTTTGTTGCGTCCATCGGAATATACATTATTCGACATTACGACGATATTATTTCAAACGTCTTCCACCAGTGCCATATTTGTAATCAAGCCATACCACATGATGCGATGCAAATTAACCGATGCAATATTTATCAAATCACACGAGTAATGTCTGATATATTCTTGGCTTGTCTACGAAAAATACACAGGTGAAATAAGACAATTAGTTTAATAATCATTGTAAATTAATGGAGATCCTTTCTATGAGAAAATAGCTTATTGGTTCCCTAAACAAAGGTGATAAACAAGACAAATCAACACTGTTGTTCCTTGGTGATTATTACATTTGTTTTAATTCCAATCATTTGTGATACTTCAAGTGAATGTCAGTGATCGAAGACCAGCGTTGAGGAAGCTACCAAAACATCGGTATTTTTCTTTATCTTTAAAGTCCCAACACATCACATCTAAGTATCCATCAGAATGTCAGTTATGAAGCTGTCACTCTTCATGATTGACGGGAAATGATGCCAGTTCCGAGAGGAATCATGTCAACTCAAATGCTGTCGAGGATCATTCTTAGTCTCTTGGACCTCATATTGTGGCAGTAAACGGTTAATGTGCTATATGTTCCCAACAGTTGACGAGCCGCTTCTCGCTCGCCAGGGAACCTTGTACTTTTGATATTTTGCGCACTTATAGTATATTATTCGTGAAGATGTGGTCGTTCATATTAATATAATATCTTGAACGACAGCAATACATGTCGGCATCTATTACACCTTCTATTTATTGTTGCTGCAACATGAAGACCCATAATACAATATTGGCGATGACCTGATAGCGCGCGGGATGAGAAACCTTCTCCTCTGTTACCCTGCTAGTTCCGAATGATGCCAACCTGATTGTATCGGTGCTCAATCGCACTGGCTTACTCATCATAGCTTTAGCATGTGATGTGGAGCACATCGCTCACGTCAGATTGCAGAACGGCTGTACGATGACGGTGTTTATTCTACAATGGCTCCTTACACTGCGTACAATCTTGTGCAACTAACTCAGAATCAATTCTATCGATGATCTGAGATAATGTTTGCAAAACTAGTTATACGGTATAAGCGTCAATATATCCACAATTACATGGGGATATATAATTATCTCATGTCTTCTTCACGCTCATTTCTGACTTCAGTGGTTTTATGGTTTTATTTAGGTACGTGCCTCGAGGCAACAAGACGGCCGAATACGTGACCGCCAATTTGATGCTATTTGTCTTCATGCATCGAAGGAAAGCTTCAGTACTTAATATGCCTGAATAGTCGTGTCAAAGAGCAGATTTTGTCTATAAATGACGAAGACCGAACCCATGTTGTGTCAATTAAATGCAGTATGAATCAATTAACGTTGCATTTAAGTACCTATAATACATTAACCTACACTCATTAAAGACCAATATATACGCAGTATTTGTATAAATATATGCATATATTTATGTATATATTTGTATATATATGCATTATATATATGCATATATGAATATATATATATTTATGTATATATATATATGTATATAGATACATATTTATATATATATAAATATATATATATATATATATATATATATATATATATATATATTTATATATATATTTATATAAATTTGTAAATATATATATATATATATATAAATATACATATATATACATATATATGTATATTTATATGTATATATATGCATACATATTTATAGATATATATATATATATATATATATATATACATATTATAAATATCTATATATCTATGTATATATATATTTGTATATATATATACATATATTTGTGTATTTATTTGTATATATATGCATTTATATATATATATATATATGCATATATATATATATAAATACATATATATATTTATATATATATATATATATATATATATGTATAAAAATATGCATATATTTATATATGTATATATATATATATATATATATATATATATATATATATATATATATATATATATATATATATATATACATATATATGAATCTATTTATATATAAATATATATAAACTAGTCAGCTTTTCTCATGTTAGGCACTGAGTAACCTTTAAGAACAGGGGCAAATGGAAATAGGGCTAGTTAGTGTAATGGCGTACATGACGTTTAGTGCTCCTTAACTATTCTGTGGATATTACCAGCCTATCAAGCGACGATTGACGTCAACTGCAAAGACTGATTGCAATTATTAATACGGTTGTTTTAATTACGAGAGTGTATAGCGCATTTTACTCTATGCTTAATACCCGTACATTATACTTAATACCCGTACATTCATATGGCATATGGAAGAGTCGGAACTATTGTTTTTTAAACCTGTCGTACAGTGCAAATGACACCATCGGGTGTAGAGTTTGATCTTTCATATTTAACGCATCAAAAACCAATCTGGAAAGAACTGAAGAATAGAATAAGAGCCAATAAATGAATGTTGTCAAGTTTCAAGCAATCATCTGAAGTTTCTTTTTGAATGGGAGACATGTCTTTTAAAATCCAACCTGTACCACCCTATATATATATATATATATATTGAAGCACTTAGCCGTCAGATTTGCACAAAAGCACGCCATACAGGAACAATCGTCCTCGTTTCGATTGCAGTGTAACACTGTTTAGTACAATATGTCTAGAAATATGAGATGATGGACACGCTCATTATATAAATACTATAGTTCCAACACTATGTACCCCATCTAACTTGTATCAATATTATAAATGGAATCACGACCCGATTTCCGTTGTCATGGTTACTATGCAGGAGCTTGTTGTTTCATTTCGTGTCTATGTAACAAGTTATATCGATGTACAGCCACCGCATAAATGTAAATATATTTACCCAGCGTCTATAGGTGCACCATGAACATCAGCTTATGCGAAGCTAATATATGTATTTGCAGATAATCTCGACGTCACCTTATCCTTAACATGAAACCTGGGTAGACTACGCATGAGAAAAAAAATGTGGACATGGGTTTGCTATAAGTGTCATGGATGTTCGTTCGGTCAATGAACTACAGATTAATCCAGTTAATTTTACCTCTAAATAGCTAACTCTTATCAAGCTGCGCGCAATAAAAATAAATACATCCACAGTAATGTAGTTTTGCCTCCCAGCAGAGCGTTGTGCAATCAAAATACCCTGCAAACACCATAGCTGCTTGGTAAGATTCATCAGTAGGTCTAAAATTCGAGAGGCAAATATATATCGACAGTATTGTAAATCGTTGATGGTGCACCTTTATTATATGTTACATGACGACCCAATACCTTAATATAAAACCATTCAAGGCTTCAGATTATTACTACCATGGATTGACGACAAACATCGGACAACTACGGATAGTAGGATAAAACACTGCTTTAAACCATATCTGTTATGTTAACACAGCACGAGACCCATAACCAATGATTGAAAAACATTCGATATATAGTCACACTGGCTATAACATATGTTGTCGTTCCAATCATTCGTGATACTTCAAGATAACGTCAATCATTGAACTGAGATATACGGATAGGAAGCTTTCACAAAACCAGATGATTCAGTTTATCTACAAATTCATATTGCATATAAGCAGGCAATCATCATGTCAGTTATGAAGGTGTCATTCTTCGTGATTGTGAGAAAATGATTCCAGGTGAGAGAGGAATCATGTTAACTCATATGCTGTCGGGGATCATCCGCTTTCTTTTGGTCCTCATCTTATGACGGTAAACATTGTCTGATTCTTAATTAACCCGTAACTCGAAAGAACCCCCGAAGTGACCAAAGGTAAGAGACCAGCAATAAACCAAGAAACCACGGTCACAGTAGCGATTTATAAAGCAAATATCACATATCAAAATGTCTGATATTAACAACAACACAATCTGTATCACCAGGCAGATTTAAGTGCTTTACACATTGGGTTAAGATTGGAAGGAGTTGCATCTTTAGAGCAGGATGTCCATGAGCTCATCGCTCACGTGAGATTAACGAAGAGCTGCCAGATAACGCTGTTTATTCAACAGATCGTTCTTACACAAAGCTTAACATACAGTACGTGCAACATAACTAAAAATTAAATCTGTCAAAGATCTGCGATTGTGTTGTCAAAACCCATTGTATTAAATGTCACCTGTCATCTAATGGGGCAACTCCTTTTTACTTGACAGTGGTTCTTCTCACGTCTCCTTCGCGTCCAGTGGCAGGCTATGGCAGTGATGATTCCTGATATATGCCTCGGACTCAAACATTCCATCATCCTCAGCTGAGTTTAAAGGTGACGTATAAAGCAATATTGTTGATCCGAGGCATTGCTGATCACGAATCAGCGCTCCCATTGCCTGCCGCTGGCTTAAGCTAGAACAGGTGCATGGGTTTTGTTATTGCCGTGAACTGGTGCATGCTCTTTGTTCTGCCTATCATTTTAGCATCATGTTTGTATTTAAATGATTTGCCAGGGCTAGGCGATTGATTTTATGTGATTAAAAGGTCTATATAGGATACATCTTACACCTACGCTATTCTACTTCTTTCAGTACTGTAATCCGTCAGAAGCCATTTGAATTGCAATCTCCTGCATCGCCCAGCTAGACTCAGTTAAAGCGAACGAGGTTGGAGTGAAGAAAATATCAGTAGGGATTGGTAAAGATGGACGCGCAACTTTCATTATGGGTTGTATCAATATTCATTGCCATATCTAATAAAGGATTTTGATGCATGATGCATTTCCAGGAACGAAAATGCTGAAATGGAAGAATATGCGTGGTTTAGTGATGCTCATGGTTCTTAGTGCTTGATGCGTCGATGATAATGCGCTCATTATCTGACATAGTTTAAGATCAGCAGTAATGTTCATCGTCTTCTCGTTGCATTTCGCTATAAATAACTCTCGACTAGAATTAACATGCGAATCCACAAAGTCAAGAGACTGGTTTGATGGCGCTATCCACTGTGAGGACAAAAACTGATCATACACTGTCTACTATAAAATCATCATTCTGAATTAAATTAAAATTTCCAAAGCATTTTTGTGATCAATTGTACTTTACGAGCCATTAGGATTTCGTAATTGTACCTGACGTATTGATGAACAATAGTACTATTCTTTTGTGCATGGCCACTTGAACAATTTGCACTGATAAAACATATTATATAACATTCGCATGGTTTGTAGAATCCAGTCTGCAATAATCACTGCTACATTTATCTGTTTCTACTTGTGTTGTTGCGTCCATCCGAATATACATTATTCGACATTACGATGATATTGTTTCAAACGTCTTCCACCAATGCAATATTTATAATCAAGTCACACCACATGAATCAAGTATATTCTTGTGTCTTGTCCACGAATAATGCACAGGTGAAATCAGGCCTATGATTAAATTATCTTCGTAAATCAATGGGAATTGGTTTTATGAGAAATCAGCTTATTGGTTCAATAAACAAAGGTGACAAACAAGACTAATCAACACTGTTGCTCCTTGGTAATTATCACATTTGTTTTGATCACCTGTGATAATTCAAGTGAATGTCAATTATTGATAGGAGATAAGCGGTTAGGAAGCTTTCACGACATCGGACATCGCATCTAAGATAGCAATAAGATTGTTAGTTATTATGCTGGCACTCGTCATGATTGGCAAGAAATGATTCCATGTCAACTCATATGCTGTTGGGGACACCAGTGGCCCTTGGACCTCATTTTATGTTGATGTTCAGTATGTTCCCAACAGTTGACGAGGTGCTTCTTACTCGCAGGAAACCTTGCACTCTGGATATTTTGCGCACTTGAGTATATTATTCGTAACAATGTGGTCTCTTAATACCTTACGGCATATATTACGCCTTCTATTTATTGCTTAAGTGTGACAAATCAGTCGAGAAAAACAAACATCCATGAATGTTTTTAAATGTCTGATACTCGCATAAGAAAAGATGATTTATTTCGAATATAATGCGTTAGAACAGGTGAGGGTCATGATGTAACATTTCTTCTATGTAAGATAGGACGATAATGATGTTATTTTCACTGCACTGCTCTTTAATTGCTGAATGGTAGCATTGTCTCAAACATGGCGTTATGGGAGAAACGGTATTCTTATTTTATTTGACACTGAACTGTGGTTGTAATACCGATATTGACAACTAGACAATCTTCGTTACATACATACATGACACAACAAATTACTTAAATATATATGATGGTTCAAGCTGCATTTTTGCTGGATATAATCGAAGGAAAAGCAAACTGTCAATCAATAAATATTCTTGGTCTGGGGCTACATAACAATCCCACGTGCCCTATGTGGATGCATCCGCAGATTAACAAATAAATTCTGAGAGTCGCCCTGAGAGTCCGAGAGAGTTGAATCCTTTGAGCAGGATGCCCATCAATGTATAGCACATCGCTGACGTAAGATTGTAGAACGGCATTATGTTGACGGTGTTTTTCTACAAGTTCTGCCTACACTGCATACTATGGTGTACGAGTAATCACTTAACTCAGAATCAAACATGTCAATTATATGGAAAAAGCCTCATTAAATTGTCCATTGCACGGGGAAATCACGCTTAATTACTTTAGAATAATAACTCTAACGGCTCCTTCATGCTGAATAATGCCTTCCAATTTTTTATCATTTGAATAAGGTGCATGCGTCGAGACAACATGACGGACGAATACGTGACTACCACTTTGATGCTATTTATCTTCATTCAACGAAGAAAACGCTCCAGTTCTTAATAGGCCTGAATGTTCGTGACAAAGACCAGTTCTTGCCTATAAATGCCGCAAACACAACCGTTTTTGACCCAATTGAATACAGTATTAATCAATTAACGTTGCCTTTTATTGCCTCTTATATATTAACCTACATCCATTAAATGCATATACATACGCAATGGAGACCATTTGCTAACTGCATTAATTTCCGATCATCGCGAGATTGTTTGCGTTGTGTTGCCGGATGGTTGTGTATTGCTGACTGGATGTGTGCAGCTGTTGTTGTCTAATAGCTTTGCGTGTATCGCCATCAACGAAGGAGCAATATTCAAGGATTGATGAGATTAGATATAGGGATTAAATATAGTACTCAGAAAACATCGAATGGAGCACCAAGGAATTAACACCTGTCTTGTTTCTGTTTCTATTATCGTCTGCGGCAGGAAGATCGCTGAATTAGAGTCGTTAACTAATAGTATCAGTGAGCGGTCAGCGAATGATGCGCTTTGTCTGCGCTGTCTAAGGTAGTGTTGTGAAGGGTCTCGTTTGTGCAAGAGCCGCAACCAGGCTTAATATAGAACAACACAGGTATAATTGAATAAGGTGAGCGCGAATGGGAGTCCCAGAGGAAGTATTCAAATCAATATTATGATATGGTGCAATGGTGTTCAGTTTCAGTCCCAGTTCCTGGTGCATAAAGCAAGTCTCAAGAATCATATATTACACTGAAAATGCGTCAGCAGTGGGAATAAATTATTCTGCGGCCCTTGTTGAATTAACTGGAAGCATGTGTTCAACAACAGGAAGCAAGTCTTTATTTATGGAATATCAAACGGAATCTATGCGAATTACATGCGCACGTTGCGTGCCATAAAATAGAACAGAGGCCACATTGCATCTCCTTTTCTTTTGATGATTTAATCTTACTTAACTGATATCTTGAAATGTCTGTGTAACTGTCACTTGCACGCATGAACTGTCTTTTGCACACATGAACTGTCATTGTTTCTAACTTTTAACATGGTCCTTGAGTGCTGCTGGTTTGCATACTCTTCCAGATCTGGTTATTGAATTCTTTTTCTGTAGTGGACACAACCTGGGGCTTGTCGGATGGCTTTGTTGCCTGAACACTTGAGGTGTCTACCACATTTTCTAGTGTTATGGAGGGAGCTTGTGTGACGTGTTTGTTGGATGCAATGTGTTGTTCTCTGATACGGCTGCGATTTCTTCGCCAGAGCCGTATACAAGGATATCATCGGCGATGACATCGGTGTTGGATAGGCGTTATAGGATCTGGGTGAGTTGACGCAAAAACTCCTCGGTTGCTGAGCAGATGCCAAATGGCATGCGTAGCCACGGGTATCTGCCTTGCGGTGTCCGGAATGTTGTGAAGTTACTGGAGGTCTCGTCCAATTTAACTTGTAGGAATCCATCTTTGGTGTCAGGGTTACTGAATACGCGGGCTTGTTTTAGCTGTGGCGCGATGTCCTCAATTGCTTTGGCTGGATAGTATGGACGTCGTATTGCCATGTTGAAGTGCTGAGGGTCGATGCATATACGAGGTTTATGGAATACCAAACGTAACCTATGCGAATTGCACGTGCACAGTGCGTGCCATAAAATAGAACAGAGACAACGTTGAACTTGCGGCTGTATTATGTCAAACTGTCATGCATGTGAGCTGAACGTTCCAATACTCCATATGCAGAAATAGAGCAGAACATTTGGCTCCTCACCATGAAACAATATGCGAATATTTCTATATTTGTGAACTGGTGATAAATATAGTAAAAACCGATAAACGATACTGACTCCGGTCTATTTCGTGACATAGATTGTTGAATTGTGCCGTCATTGTGTGTGCATATTTAATCCACAGTGATATGATCAGTGACAAACAGCAATCTAGAAGATGGCCATTCATCGCTAGCTATAAGAGGAGTGTATATTAAGGTATTTTTTATTCTAAGATAAGACACAAGTTGTGCTCATAAATGCCAGAGGACATGCAGTTATGCGTCTGAGTCCACAATGATCACACAACTGAAAAATGATATAAATACTTGGTGACATGCATGACGGCACGTGTTGTAGGTGCACAGCTGTGTAATAGCATACTCTTAATTGTAATATTGGTGTGGACCATCATCCTGGTTAATGTGAGATGTTTGCTAACTATGCGTGACAAATAACGGTATATGTGCGTGTACCTAAAATGGATGGACATTCGGTCAATTAACAACCGAATGATTCAATTACTGCCGCCTTCAGGACAGTTTTCATATTAACCAGCGCTCATTAAGGACAATTACACACGCATTAACAGAGTTAATACAGGGCCCAGAACAATATACATAGTGTAGACTAATGGATTCTTGTGTGAAGTTATACATATGCCGCCATCAGCCCAGAGTGAATGCTTAGCCGTCTATAACTACGATGGAATTGCACAGCACACTGTGCAATGTACCAAAGCGACATTATGCCCTTAAATTCTACCAAATAACTCCCCAGGTTATTGCTGCCGAACGTTAACGATAAAAGATAATTCAGGTTAAAAGATAAATCAATTCGAATATTAGATGTTTATTCAACGGGTCAAAACATGGGAGGATCATGAAATCACATTTCTTCTATTTACCACAAGATATTGGTGGCTAAAAAAAGTGAAAACCCATTAAACAATTCTGGTTAATGCAACATGTTATAGTTATATTCATTCTGCTGACACCTGCTGATGTTGAAGGCTATCAAATCCCCTCCAGACGTTGCTTTGTCGAATGTGCTTTGATTGTGAATGGATTTGGAAGCTGCCGATCGCGAGGCAAGGTGCTTGTAGGGATATGTTGGTGAACATTTGGCTTGAAAACCAAACCTTTCAAGACGACAAACGCAACAACCATGATGCGTCTTACGTTTTGCCGAATATTATTGAATTCTGTCAAGAGAAACACCTTACGGAGACCAATCATAGCCACATAAGGAAGTGATTATGCAGAACCCATTTTGATATGAAGCAGGCGCAACTACTATGATCATTACAAATTATTTTTATCCATTGAAGGGAATAAAATGATTTTGGTAAATTAGCTAACATGGCTAGCTTAATTCGGGCTTGATATATGAACGGCCAAATGCGATAGTTGCACTAAGTGGTGCGCATGCGTAATTGCAATTCCAACCTGATCGAATTGAATTAGGTTGGATTACCATCCCATCAAATTAATGTTATAATGGAAGCATCATCTTCTCCAGTGACTGGATCATACACTGCACATACTTATATGTCGAGCATGAAAGGGTGTTGGATAAGAAAACAACGCATCCCCGTGTGATTGTATCTCCGATCAACAAATAAATCCGCACCAACATGCGCAGATAGTCCTATTCTTCGATCAGGATGCCCACCAATGCATGTGATAGCATACGGAGCAACAATTTAGAGCCGAAGGGCTATATGATGACGGTGTTTATTTAAATCTTTTGTGCTGTTTATCACGTAACACAGAATCATATCTGTTAATGATCTTAGATTGCGATTGCAGAACCAATTATATTAAGTAAGAAATATTAAATCTACAATCGCACGGGATAATTGCTTTTTAATGATTCCTATCACGACTCCTTGGCTTGAATAAGGTACATACTTCGAGGCAACAATATAGCTGAATACGTGACTACCACATTGAAACTATTCGTCTTCATAGAACGACAAAAATAGGCCTGGATGTTCGTGACAAAAGTCAGTTTTGTCTATAAATGCCGAAGACACAACCAATGTTGTGTTAATTAAATGCAGTACCTATTTACATTAGTCTACGCCCATTAAAGAAAGATACATACGTGCTAGAGGCAGTTTTGCATAGTTTCCTTCCTCGCATTGTATCATATTCTAATTGCTTTTCTTCCGAACACCACAACATTGTTTGCGGTGTGTAACCGGCTGCACGTACCACGTCGGTGCGGGTAGTGTATTGGTGTGTGGATGTATTCAGCTGTTACTCTCCGCTAGCTTGGTGTGTTTCTTGATCAACGAAGGAGCAATGTTCAAGGACTGGTGAAATTAAACAAAGGGATATATGACGCATGGATTACATAAATTTGACAGAAAACATGGCATTGAGCACCATGGAATCACCACCTGTCTGGTTGCTATCTTTGGCTTCTGCAGAAAGATCGCTGCATTAGGGCCGTCTACTCAAGGTTATACATATCAACTAATCAGCCTTACACAGTTACCTTGAAATACAGGGACTAATGGAATTGGGGCTGGTGGGTGTAATGACGTAAATGACATTTGGTGCTCCTTGGCAATTCTGTGAATAATACCCACCCTGAAAGCGCCGATCGACTTCTATTGCAAGAACTGATTTCAACTATCATCGTTTCAATACGGTTGTTTAAATGTTGGCAATGTGTAGCAAACTTTACAACATGATGTTATGCCCGTACATTCCACCATAAAGCTACAACGGGGGCTAAAAGAATGTCAAGGAAACCACCGAGATGTTTACTATAGATCAGCTAGGCTTGTGCATTGTCTTTGTTCTGTGGCATATCGATGAGCCAAAACAATTGGTTTTTCTAAACCTATCGTGCAGGTGTAGAGTTTGATCTTTACCATTTATCGTCTACAAGACGAAACTAGAAAGAGCCAATGAACGAATGCAAGGGCAATCGCTTTTAGTAATTGCCGAAGCCCATTGATCAATTTAAATAAATGTTATAAACAGATTTCTCAAATGAGGCAACAAGCATATGGTCACATACAATGGATAGCAATAGAACACCATCTATTGGTCATATCGTGTGTGATTCCATAGAAGTTGGTTGAGCTGCCATACAGGTGTCCACAATATTCCAGTCATACAAATGTCTCTCAAGCAATTAATCAAACTAGTGGGTCAATGTGCATACGGAATGAATCGCTGATGATTAAAAAAAAAACGTTTTGGATAATATTCATTGATAACCGAAATGCAATCTATCAAAGAACTCGCAACACGTATATTGCCTCTGGTGGTTATTGCGTAGATTCGATCATCATACCAACTGTGTGTAACGATGCATCGTCTGCCTTTTTTAGAGGGTGTAAAAAGATGCATTATATATAAAAGAGTAATGCTACACCCAGTACAGAAGCAACAATGTAGTCTTGCTTAACACTATGGTACATAGGATTCTATAAAGCCCTAGATCTACAATATGTATTAATTGACAATGTGCTATTCCTTGTGATTATATGTAGATCCGCAATACCTGGGAACATTTGGAAGATGGGTCACATTTTGAAGTAAATGCTTACTACTTTCGATGGATTATGCTGTTTAAAACGTTACCTGTCTTTGCAATTTCACATACTTTCCCTTGACGTGAAAGCTTAATTAAGAACGCACATGTTGCAGAATAGATAAAAATATCTGACATTGACATAATGAGACAATTGGCTATAGTGCTTACGTTGCTTTCATTGATAACATGTCTTGATCTTCTAACCAATCATGCTTCATGGCAGTCAGGCAGCAGTATGATTATTGTGTTTCTGCTAAAGTAACAAGCCTCTATTCTTGCACTGACATCCCTATGAAAATATTGCACCGAACCTGTTCTCTCGGAGCAATATGTATTAACAGGAAATGCCCGATGTATGCCTGTGTTGTATCCACGGATAATGCACACGGATTCATGTCATGGATGGACGTTCGGTCAATGAACTTCCGATTAATCCAATTAATGTTACTTCCAATGTATCATTCTTATCAAGCTGAGCGCCTTTAAAAGCAATGCATCTATAGTTATGCAGTTGCCTCCCCCAGCAAAGTCAAACCCGAATCACTAACAAAAACCATAGTAAACTTATTCTATAAAAGCAGTTACTTATCAGCGGGTCTAAAACTGGAGAATGGAAATATATATATCCACAGGATTGTACATCGGTCACGGTATAGCGTTAGTTATAATGTGACATGAAACAAGAGGATTTATACCATAAAGGGCTTCAGATTTTTATTACCATGGATCAGTACGTGGGACACATGCATGTTTTGGATGTTCAACTGTACACCAGGGTCAGGGTCCGGAAAACGTCCAGTACTGATGCAGCATCCATGGATTGGGATAACCCAATCAGACGCCGTGTTTCTCGGGGTACTTTAGTCGCCATTTTGGTATTGATCCGCTTGGCAGCGGATTGTATCGGGGCTCAATTTCTCTAGCTTAACAATATTGAAGTATTCAACGCATCCCTAAGTGTATAAATCGTTGCAATGCATATCAATAATCAAATCTGCACCAACATGCACATTAGATTGCATTGCCCATTAAGCTGGCATGTGATAGCATGCTGAGCATTAATGTAGAACACATCGCTCACGTAATATTAAAGGCTATACTTGCACAGTAACGCAGTTGGGGAAGTTTGCATTGCTTCCTCTCAGTGTAATCTTTTTAGTCAATATCATGACAGTTTGTAACTCATGATAGTTTGTGCTGTGTAGCTGGCTGCATGCGTAGGCCATGGTTGCGTGTAAGTGTCTGGATGTGTGAATGCTTTTACTGGCTGTATGTTTTGAACAATGTAGTAACCATGTTAATGGAGGTACTCAATAGACCATATAAATGTGAAGTATATGGAAGAAACATATTATACATGAAATCGAATGAAGCACTTGAAGCACTTAAGCACCACCGCCTGTCGTTTTTCCCGAAGTTTGTATAACTATTATTCATATCTAAGCATCACTCATAGTGGGCACTGACGAAATATGAGTAGCATAGAAATACAGAACAAACTGAAATAGGTCGGGGATGGTGTAATGATTGACGCTCTGTGGATAATACCCATCCTAACAAGCGAAGATTGATTGCAGTTTTATTGATTTCCTTTATACACAACGTTTGATAAAAACATCGATTTCAATTTTAAGCTCCACAATATACTGCGATGAAATATTCCATTCAAGTGATGCAATGCATTGAATTAAGTCAATGGCAGTGATGTGAAGTGAAATCCCAGTATTCATTGATCATGGGAAAACATAAAAATTAACCCACCGTTGGTACTATCACTAAACGATTTTTCTGTGATATGTCTGTTTCGACATGATAGCATTAACTGTGCAAGGCTTGTTCTTATCACGATCAGATTCTCACTATGCCATCGACACAACCATTGCTGCCTTGTAGAAAGGGACAGTCAGTGTTGGCAATAACATATGTCCATTCACAGAGAAATGCATAAGGTACTTCTCTCGGCTAATTGATTTCGCAAAGTATAAATGCGTAGATTTCTTCATGTGTTGCGATCCCTTGTTACATTGGTATGTTATGCATAAGCTTCATGAATTTGATTAATCACATGCTTGATGTGAGGGACTTAGCGGGCAACAATATATAACAATAATTTTATAATTCGCTTAGCTCACGCACATATTATCAAGTTTAGCTTCAATATGTTTACTCGATTCGTTCATGGGAGCCATAAATTGATAGAGAGGATTTACATAATACACAACAATGATAAATTGTGGTCCAAGGCTCTGTACACATAGGAGATAGAAGGGCGTATAATTATAAACACGTGCCGACTTGTTATTCTCTAATAATTGCTATTCGATGCCTACAATCGAATATGACGCATATTTAATGTTTATCCAACTATACTACAACTTGGACCAGTGAGTGGTAAGTGAAGGATGGGTTTTGAAAATGTTGAAAACGGCCTCGTTGGTGTAAGAGCCGCAATCAGGCCTAATGTGGGAAATATCTAGCAGGTACAATTGAACTAGATGACCGATTGGGAGGTCCAGAGGACGTAATCGTGCTCGGAGTTCCTGTTCGCGGAGTTCCATTTCCTTTACACGGCTCAAGAATCATACATTGCACTGTAGCTGTGTCATGAGTAGCAATACAATATTCTGCAACGGCCCCCATAGTTGTGTTGCGTCGAACAGTCGTACCGGGTCTTTCCAGCGTCAGTAGGCGACCACTCAAGTAGACGGTTGATGTTTGCACCAGAGGGGATGCACAACGCTAAAACAGCGTTCTTCTGAAAGAATTATGGCGCTGTTTGGACGCACTTATTCAGCTCTATTTCAAACATGGGCCCAACAACTGACTTTAAGACGATTTTTACGGGTTTGTGCATCATGAATATTTATCTGGGACTATAATTTGCAAAATTTCTATTTTGTTTTTAATTGTTGCTCTTGTTGAATAGTATTTTAGACGAGCAGCTTGTAGGTTATGTCATTGTTTGTAGCTTGTTAAGTGGTCCATCTTAGTGAGAACTGTGTGCTCCATGCACATCGAAGAGCCAACTCCATCAGTCCAACACAAAGCCGCATCGAATAATGAAATAATCTTCCGAATAGTAGTTGCAGATTAATATATATTGATTCAATATATTCTGCGACGATATAAACTGCAATCAAGTCACCTATCAGACAAATCCACAATGCTTTACAAATGTTGCAAATTTTTGCAGGTCTCACATGGTCGATGGTTGGACTAATTAGCTGGTTTACACAGCAAGAAAACTCTATCAATATTCTATTTGATTACTTCCAGGGTTCTGTTTACCGCTCATTAACCTTCTCGGTAGTGACGATAGGAGACAATCGTTCATTCCCACTTCTTGTTAAAGCAAGAATAAAAATTGTCTAATGAGGTAAACAAGAGATGTATGTACAAGAAACAAAAAGCTATGTAGAATAAAATTGAGGTGTTTCGCATCAACTCATATATATACATATATGTATATGTATATATTCATATATATATATATATATATATATATATATATATATATATATATACATATAAATAAATACATATAGTATATATAACACATATTTATATATATATATATATATATATATATATATATATATATTATATATATTATATATATATATATATATATATATATATATATATATATATATATATATATATATATATATGAATATATCTCTATATATACATATATATATGTATATATTTATGTATATATATATATATAAATATAAATATAAATATAAATATCGCGCGGCAGTGCAACGTGCGTTTGTCTTATCCTGGCCAATGTGATACCTTTTTGATTTCAACAGCTGCCTCGACAATTAATCAGACGTACCGATCAATGGTAGTTGTACTGTGAATATCCAAACAATTGTTTGCCCTAAATTACTTCTATGGTGAAGCAAACCTTACAAGGTTCTCTGATGGCTCCAAATCACCCATATATACGAGAAGACTTCTATTTACCAGACATATCATAGTTGCGCTATGAATATACGAACGATTGCTTGCGATAAAACTGAATCTATTCCATGTTTTGACATTTCAAAAGTTATGGTGCAGCAAAACTAAGTCGGCAACTGTCGGTTCTCAGATGGTGACCTTTCGGAGCTTCTTAGTTGGACGATCAGCTCATCAAGTAAAGTGGTATTGGTATCGTTATTGGCTAGCATATGCTATTTTCTCATTAAGCTCACAAATGACATACCACTGAAATATATCATTCATGCGTTAACAAACACAATCCTTATGTCTATATACCAAATAATCGTATTGATGTCCTTAATTGACACTACAAGCATTCTTGGACCACAACAATAACAACATCCATCATTATTGGATACAATATTGGCCAACATGATGCGTATGCGAAATACGTTGATTGTCAACACAAGTGCTTAATGCTGTAATCATGACCCAAATTGTATGTGCATAGTACTGTTGATATATCAAATTCAAGCGCGTGTTGCTGTTATGCTTATGATGCCAATTTACAGGGGCAGCCTCATCATAGGGAATGTTCATGGAGCATGTTCTCGAACAGCGTGGATCATGGTGGGCATTACACAATACATGCAATAATGGATGCATTGGGGCTGACGTCTGTCAAATGCCAGATGCAAGTTGTGGAACTTGATCGTTGGAGAACTTGATCGACTGCTTATTTCGGTGCGAATATTTCAGTATGCACGTTGACTCACAGTTCTCATTATTGGCTTGAGGGACATTTGCGTGGCTAACATCTTGAGATCATTTGTAAGGCAGCCCTAGAAAATTGCTTTTGACATAATCGCCACAGCGTATGTTTTTTATTTCTTGTTGAGAGCCATATGATAAATGGATACAGCTGCATTCCATTTTTGGAAATATGCAGGGAGCCATATGTCAACCAACTGTTTCTTGACTGGAAGGTGTTTTGTTCCATACTTAATCAATTGTTTTCGACCAACATGACAAATCATGGTTCACACAGTCCTTTAAAACACTGCATTAGACAGCTTGAAAAAAAACATATCTTTCACTGTCCGCAATAAATGAGGTGGCTTCATGTTGTGTGCATTATGTGAGGCAGGTATACACAAATATCTGTATGTCATAATGTGTCACCACAAGCACACAAAACGGGCATGATTGGTTGGTTGCTGTCGTATTCCGTTTTTATCTATCACACACGAAATATGTACTATGTATTTCTAAAAGCACCATGTGATACTAGAGAAGCCCAATATAAATTTTCGCTCACTATCATCAATATCGGCATATATTTCTCCTACATGTTCCACGATTTATCACAATGTATGACTTTGGCATAAAATATTGGTTGAGGGGCAATTATCTGCCGGGACATTGCATGATAGTGCCATATAAGGAGCAGTACGTGTCAACTTCAGTCATGACCTCCCCCCCCACCCTTTGTGGTTTATACCCCGGAAATAAACACGAATCGCCACTGTTCTAAGGCTGATTGTGTCCTCTCAAACAATCAGCCATTATCAACCATATTTCATCTAAAGAGAAAGCGCTTGTATCATTAACCGAATATTTGTTTGTCAACAAATCAATTAAATGGCCAGGAATTGTTCATTAAAAGATGTTTTAGTTCAAGTGTTTTAATAAATTAAACATTTATGTGTGTTCAAGCGTGTTATAAGATCAAGGCGTGGTTTGAGAGTAATTTAACATACGGTTGCATCTTTCTACACCAAGTGTAAGGGTTTTATTACCGATACAAATCGTATATAATAAGTCTTGACACCCAGTAAGGATTATCAAATTATGATTCCGCTTAACATTCTACGGAGGAATATTCATTACTTGAATTCTGTTACGGAGTGCATTTTAGAAAGCAATAGAAATTACATAAAATATGGATACTTTGTACCTGAGCCTTCAGATGATAGTCCTATATGCACTGCATGGTAGGTTTTAGCAAATCAATAGGTTTGACTACTTCATAGGGAGGAGAAAAAAGACAATGTCTTAGTCCAGACAAAGAACTGAGGTTTCATTTGTGTTAATATAAAGTAATTACGTCCGCTAATAGGTATCATTTCTAACTCATTCGTACCTATCCTCATGGAAGTGTTTTATATTATATTCTTCTTTCAATGGACCGATGGTAGGTTTACATAATGAAGAAAACTATCCTGTTTACTTGTCATTTGTCGGTAAGGCTGAATATCGGCCATTCGTCATGTCACATGGATAAGTACGCTGCACGACTCCCATTTCAAACAATCGTCGCTATAGACGTCTATGCTTCAAACCGGACTGATCGAGATATTAGCAATTCTATTGGTATATACTATGTTTATTGTGAAGGGCGGCATTGAAAGGCGACAGTAATGGAATCATTCGATCGTTAATTGACTAAATGTCCATTCATGTGATGTGCAGAGAAGCTATACTCTATGTTAATAACAGGCAATGTAATTTGTGACGCACAGTTTACAAGCATCTCACATTAACAAGAACGTTGGTCCACAGCAATCTTAAAATTCGGATCATACTATTCACAGCTAAATATCACCCGCGCCATTCAGCGATTGAGCCATTCAATGTTACATAACAATTCCGTATCAGAAATAATATAACATTATATTTCAGTGGTCTTCAGAATTATCACGTTATGCATGGTTTCAAACAGCATTATGTGGTTCATAATGACACGATTGTTCCATAGGTGCATTCAATGCTGAATTCCGCGCTTACTCAGAATGTAGGAGTAATAACAACTGATGGATTCTCTTGCTTTGAGTATTGATTATTTTCTCAATACTATGTAGATATTAGTTTTGTAAGCGTTCACGGAGCACCAAGGGCTATGTGCAGTATTACACCTGACCATATTCATTTGTCAATATATTTCCAGGTAACTTATATTTTGCTTATGCTTGTGCTTGGTTAATTCTATTGCATGTATAAAAATATTGGCAGTTCAAGACAAGGTAAGCTTGTCGCAAACACTCAAGCCACCAGTCAAACTGAATGTTATCAAGTACAGCGGCGTTGATTTTCCCGTTCAATGAAGACAAATGTAACAAAAATGGCGCTCAAGTATTCGGCCATATTGATGTGACCAGTCAGGTTGTCGCACCTTGGAGTCAAACCTGTGGGTCGAAAGGCGAGGAAGTAAACCACCACGCCACTGGGACCTAGACGAGTCAAAGTAAGGTTTGACCCGCCAAAAATTGCAAGAAAAGTTTTTTTTGTCTTTTTGTGTTCAATTAGCTGTACTTAACCGCATCCTAAAAGTTTACCAAATTTGAGCCACCGGAAAGTGGTGAAGCTACATAATATCCAATATGGCCGCCATTGAATTATTAATGTACAGCGAACTTTTTAATGGTTGGTTTTAGACCCCATAAATGTATTACAAACATATATAAATGTGATACCTTAGAATCAAATAAGGTCATGATGAATTCACCTGGATGTCCCTATGACGTAGTATTGCATCATCATGACGTAGTGGGTTGCTGAATAGATCAAGACCGCCAGAACTGGTAGAAAACCAACATTTCGGCTCTTGATAATCAATCAGATGTACATACACAAGGAACCACAACTTGGAAGGGCTATTGAACCATCTACGTCATGGTCATACGCCATACGTCACACATCATAAATTGCCAAAATGTCCCAAATAATTGACTTAGTACACACCTGAATTTTCTTATCAAGTTCAAGTGTCATTCCCACAATATAATTGTCAAACCACAGCATGGTTATTATCATCACAATCTTCTTCCTCGGAACCGTCTATGGTAGAATCACTATTATGCGGATTGTAACATGACTCAGCTTGGCAGGGTCCACAAGCAGAAGTACATGGAAGACTGTACTACATCGAGTATTACTACAACCTGTTGTACAGTTACAATGGATAAACTTGAGGAGCCTTTCTGGAGCCACTTTCTGGTCAGTCATAACAGGTAACAAAATGTTGTCTTCACACTTCCAACCCCAGTCCTTTGGGTCCATGTTTTCATCCTTTCCCATTCTAACCATGATCTGATAAAATAAACGTTGAGAGTGGCACTTTGTCGCAGATTCCGTTGGGGGCAATTTCTCGGGCTTCACAAATGATTTAGCAGATGAAACCTTTTTAGCAAGCAATGTATTTCTAAGGTTTACCAGAGATGTGCCAGCTTTTCCTCCAAACAAAGAAACATCCTGAATCAACTATTGTTGCCGCATCCTGACCAGCTGTAGTAAAGGTGTTTGCACAAGCTCTTATCTGAGAATCATTTTTTATCACTTTTTGGAAAAGGGATTTCTTGCCAATACCATAAATCCTGGAAGTGCTATCACAACCTGTAAAAGCATGCACAAACAGCAGCTGTAAAGATATGTCATTTCCCAAGAGTTCCTTTAGACGGACAATATCATATACATGTTTTGCTTTCTTTTTGTCCGAACGAAAGTAGAGTTTCTTGCTGTCCCTCTCAGTGTAATGTAGAAGCAGACTCAGAAGGTCCGTGTCTTCCCCAATCAAAATTGTGTCTCGAACTTTTGCAGATGTTGTTGCTGCCATCACAATATGAACATCTGCATCTCCATGCGAATTGATGACTTTGCAACCCCTCTGTTTCAGTTTGTCACTGATGAGGAGGATTGGTTTCTGTTTATTAGAGTCCCTTGATAAGAAATCCTCCATTCTGCCAGAGCAAAAGACGGTATTCATTTCAAAAGACATAAGCGGGTGTGATTTCGTTTGTCGTCTCTGATGTTCATTGACCTTGATGCTAGGCTCTTCACTGTATCCGTCAAAAACCACTGTGGCTTGTCCATACTTGGAAGGGTTGAGATTGGCATACTCCTCGGAAATTTCCTCCCAGGTCATCCCTTTTTTCCACGACAGACGTGAAGTAAGGAGCCTCCGTCAAGCACAAAATGTTCGGAATCTGGCGTCGAATCTGTTAGAACGGCCTTGCTGGAGCTGGAGGATTCATTTGCATAGTCCCGTAGAGCATCAGCCAACTGTGGCTTGTCAGTCTTCTGGAACACATGTTTTGCCGCGAATAGGGCAGGAGGATATGGACTAAGTTCGTAGCCCATGATATCTTGCAGTGTCAAGTCGCCAGCTTGTGAAACTACAAGACATCTCTGGAACAGGAGTTCAGAATTTATCATTTGTTCGGTATTCACTTTCACTGACGATGAGTCACCAAGAGTCTTGGCTTTGTACTTTCGTTTAAAGGAATAAGTGAATATTGGCTGCCCAACCATTTTTTGTACTATGGCCTTACCGATAGCTCCATATTCATGTACATTGACATCTGCGTTGGCCACTACACCAGTCACAACATTTCTTAATGAAGAATCCTCAGCAAATGGATTGCAGTCAACTAATTTTTGCATCAGTTTAGTACTGTCTACATGATCACGTTGCATCCTTGGCACTGTGGCGTCTTTGTGCTGTTCACTTGAGGTGAATGATTGTTTAGAGAACTCTTGCATCGCAAGGTTGTACGCAGATGACACGGATGATGACAGTGTCCACATGGTCCTTAGTTCCTCTGTCATGCCACTTCCTCTGGTTAGACCACCGCTTCTTTTGAGGGAACGCATGAGAGTCTGTTCAATAGTTAGATCCGATCCCAATCCTGCCCAGAACTGGTCTGTCCTCCTTATAACATGTAGGCCGTTTTCAAATTTTGTAACAATGTCTGGATGCTTTTGACCTAGTTCATTCATGCACTGTAGGTAGGGGTATGCAGACTTAACTTAATTGAAATGTCCAGCAGCTGCGAATATCGGAATACAATCAGACACTTCACTGAGATGCATTCTCCAGACGCCTGAGCGATCAACCGAGACAGTCCTTAGTAAGAGCATGAATATAATAAAATCATATGAAACACAAGAGTGTGCAACCACAAGTGGGCACAGCTCATTCGAAGATGATGGACCTTTCCCTTCCGATTAACCCCATATACAGGGACGGTATATATTTTCATGGGTAGAACCCTTTAAACATGTGATAGCACTGAAACAAATTATCTACAATTTTCACTGTTTTTGAAATTAGCAGCTTCCAATAGCAGGCTTCTGGCAATTTTGAATATTTCTAGCTTTGGCTTCCCATATAATGTAGACATGCCATTGAACCACATGGTTTCACTTTCATTATGACTATTCTATCTACTCAGGCCTGAAATGGGCCTATTTTAATCTTGTTTCACCTACCTTCAGGGTCAGTAGATGCAGAAGATAATTGGTAATATCAGAGTTGTCGACATGATTAGTTTGTTTTTGTTGATTTCAGGAATATTGTGTTAACAAGAGATAATGAAATAATGAGCTGCTTTTGTTTGATCTAAAGTCTTTGACGAAAGGATAGATGGCAGCACTGTAATCATATGGAGAGCTTATTAGTAAAAAATTACATTGAAAATCAATATTTACCTGTATCCTTATCCTTGTTAGTCATTATAATAAGGGCTTGTATGCTGGCAGTAACAACCAAATGCCAATTAGAAATGTGATTGCTTTAGATAACATGGGTCGGGATGGAGGGGGAGTGGCCTCATTGGAGGTTGGCGGGGTGTGGTGGGGGTGAGCTAGGATTTCTCCTAACGAACAGGGCACTTTCATCAGAACTCTGTCTCAATGACACTGAGCTGAAATGAAAAAAAACCTGACTCCAAAAGCATGCTTACAACAGCGTTTTTGTGTGAGAAATATCAAATCATGAACCATGAAGCCATTTCAAACAAATACCAAACAGGGGTAAAAATCCTGAAATTGACCAAGATTTACCCTCCAATTTTAGGTAACCTTTGCTATCTTAATGTTCAGACCTTAAAGAACAATGAAAAACCAAGAAACAATAGTTCTTGCAATTCCTTAATTAATTGGGAAATATGAGATTTCCCTAATATGTACCCAAAATACCAGTTTTGGGGTAGGGGTGCCCCTATTGCACCCCCATCGGGATGTCACACATGAAAGAAACCAGGTTCAGGTGAAAGGTTGACCTCAAAAACATTAGAAAACATACTTACATAATCAATTTTGGGTGAAAAATGGCAGAGTTATGGACAGCCAAAAATATTCAAGCATTTTAACAATTTTGGCGGCCATCTTGGAAATTGCCTAATTAACCCACTTTCCGGTCATGTGAGTTTGGTAAACTTTTAGTATGTTAATCTACAGAAGTTCAGGAACCAAAAACAACCAAGAAACGTTTTCTTGCAATTTTTGGGGGGTTGACCCCTTTTTTTCCATATATTGACCCGACTAACCGTCTTATGCCGCCGCCCCACGCGCCACGCCGCTACCTGTATACCGTACGGGTCACGTGACCACATTACCTAAAAACATCGTCACACAACACTTCCCCCTCCAGCTGCCAACCCCCGTTGGACAGCTTCGCAACTGCCCGCAATAACGTCCAAACCATAATAGGCTTAATGCATACACCACACAGTACACATAATTACACAGCATACCGACAATAACAGTCACATTCACAAACGTGAAAACTCATTGCAAAAACCCATGGCAACGTCCGATGGTGAGGATCCAAGTAATATAAGTATCATAACTGATGATAATGCAAACAACAAATTCACTACCCAAAACACACCAAACGCAATGTCATTAATGACCTTCGATTCAAATCGCACCGACCGCAATTCCGCACCACGCGAACCCTATTTACCTTCCCAAAACCCCAACCATGAATCTTATAAATTCCCAGCTGAAAAGGAAGAACACAAATCATGCCACATGTAAATCAACAAATGACACAGGAAATGAAATAAGCTATAATGTCTGCACCTGCAAAATAGAAATAAAATTCAATCAATTTGTTTCAAAAACTCGATGAACCCACTCCCCTAAAGGTTGGGTCTCGGATCACTTTTTAAGAAACTTTTTCTTCTTCCATTAGTGACACGCATGACAGGCCTAATTAAACACGCGGATTAGCACCATGTAATTAACCCTGAATATGCCCAAATTCACCTTCATCCGTCGATCCGACCATTGGAGACATTAGCGAGTGACTCTACTTCAGCTACTCTTCTTAGCTGACTCAACATTTTGCCATTGAATTCGGCGCTGCGTTACAGAATGTACGGGAAGATCTTTCGCTGACGTACAACTTCCGTGAAGAGCAGATCCGTTGCCTCCTTCACCTTTGCAACGGCAGGAATCTTTACGTGAGACTGCCAGCGGGCTACGGGAAGAGCGATGTTTTTGCTTAAGCTCCGCTCATACTTGACATGGTACATTGTACTGCTTTATGACACAAAAACGATCGATATTCTGTAGTTAATATTCGTAGTGAATATTGTAGAA
This sequence comes from Urechis unicinctus, assembly GCA_034190875.2. Lineage (NCBI taxonomy): Eukaryota > Metazoa > Annelida > Polychaeta > Xenopneusta > Urechidae > Urechis > Urechis unicinctus. Next base: position 67,304,508 of record CM067353.1, on the reverse strand, counting down.
CTTCGCTACATCCAGCAAGAAAAGTGAGATAGTTGCTATGTAGCCTCTGCCTAAGCAATGTAGCACTTGTCTTTTGTCATGCAGATGAAACCCGGTCGCCAAAGGCATGTTAGCCTTGTTTTCATGCCGCTGCGGAGCCTGATTCAGGATAAGGCCGAATGGTGGACGCGCACAGGCCTGTCATGTACTGCTATTATGGACGCTGCAACAACCCCACCCGAGACATTGGAAGTTATGCTGCTGCCCATATGTAGCCTTATGCTTTATAATTGTTAAATGCTGTAATAGTTTTGATTTTGAATAAGTAACTGTATCACCAGCTCTCAATTATTGACGTGCCTATGTATCTTTTGCCAGCTATCAAGCAGAAGTACAGCCTTCTCCTGGCCACACCCGAGACCATCGTGGCCCCCAAGTGGAGCAGTGTGTTACTCGCACTACGTAGTTCGATATGCGTCCTGGCAAATCTATTTATCGACCCCTAATTTCTTAAAACATACCGACCTTGCAATTTGTTAAAGCCATACCATGTATTGGTAGTAGCTAATGAGTTGGTATACGTTGAGTGTACCCATGTAGACATCCGCAGTGAACTTATGAACATGCATAACCATCAACATATTTGTCCAATTTAATGTCTGAAGTTATTGCCTTTAAACTACCTAATTTGCAGAAAAATGCATAAGCCATAACATGACATTATTGAGGGACACTACTAGCTAGTTTTTACTAGTTTTTGCTTAGTACTTAATCAAATCATAGGCTTGGTAGGAACATAAATAAAATAAAAGACACAAATAAGCAATGCAACAAGCAAATTAAGCAATTTCCAAAAGGAGGAGGCGGCTCTGAAAAAAGCCGTGTGAAGACAAGGTGGCTCTGAAAAGAGCCGTGTGAATACAAGGTGGCTCTGAAAAGAGCCGTGTGAATACAAGGTGGCTCTGAAAAGAGCCGTGTGAATACAAGGTGGCTCTGAAAAGAGCCCTGTGAAGACAAAGTGGCTCTAAAAAGAGCCGTTTGAAGAGGTGCCGCTGTGTGATTCGATGCTGTACAAGATTGTAGCAAGAGCCACTGGGGGCTCGGATGGCTATACACACTAGGAGCTCTCAAAAGGCTTCCAGTTTCCGGTAATTGCCCATCTCAATGCTCAGCTCTTTCAGCCGTTATCCAAGATGCACAGGATCTCGACGTTTTCCAGTTTCCCGTGTGAAGTTGGGAAAGGCGGAGTGGCTACATGGTAGGCAGTAATCAAACAGGCCATCACTGGCATACTCTCGCAGGAAGCTGGCAATATCCTCACGGTACTTGGGGCCGCCTGACACACCTGGAAAAGCCTCTCCAGCTCACTATGAAAGGGTCCGATCATTTGGCTGCATCTTTGTACCTGAACGGGGGTGTAGCGGCCGTGACAATGCTTGATGGATTGAGTCTATTATCCCATTGCATTAATTTTCGTTGTTGTAATTAATGGAAATGAATTCATACTGTTGTATCGGTGCCTCTCTTGAGCACTTACCTCTGAATTCGTTGTTCAAATATTCATTAATCTGATCCAGTCCAATGTCCCTACCACTGCTGGTAACTGTACGGTTCTAGGTGATCTCGTGGGCCACAGTCGGAGACAGAAATCCGCCTGTATCTGCATTATCATCACCTTTAATTGACTTCTCACTACTTTAAGGACACCAACAAGACTGATACTCATAAACAAAATAGTCTGCACTACCAGGCCATGTGTGTGTGGCTTATCCGTAGGTATCGTGGATGTTTTGACTCCCAGAACTGGAGCATGTCTAGGTGCCAGTAAGTCAGCATCCGCTCCCCATCTCCTTCTCGCACTGCACTGCGACGTACGACTCACCAGTATGACATCGGTAGAAAAGGTAAGCAGCAGTTGAGTCTCTGTTGGAGCGATGCGCCTGGTAGCTCTCCCTTGCCCCGTGAATATCCTTAGGCGATGTTTCTTGCCAAACCCGGTTCACTATATCGGCAGCCTGATGTTCGATGTACAAATCATCTGGAAGGTCATCCGGTATGTCGTCTAGATCTGCTATGTCCATAAACTTCATAGCCAGCAGCACCGTCAGACCCTCAGTGGCAAACTGCCACAATACAAATAATAGTATGATCAGCACAGCGTTTACGCCAAAAGCCAAATATATATTAGCAGTTCATTCTAGCATGCATATTCTAGGGCAATAGCAGCACGGGTAGAACATTTTACCACGAAGAGATCCCAGACATGCTGAAATGTGCTCATCACTTGGCTGCGAGCTGACTTGGGCTGGTATAGGTCCTTTATGCTGTAGAGGGTGCCACGGTCGGTACGACTCGCCTGAGTGAAGAACCTGTCCATGACGTCCTGCAAACTGTAATGGATGAGAATGTATGTTGTTGAAAGTAGAAGCTAGTTAATAGTAACACCCGGTTGGTCTGATGAACAGGCATTTGTTGACAGAATGATTTAGCTAAATATTATATTCTCACCTGCATTAGCAGTCCCCCTTTGTGGAACTCCTGAGGAACTTCCTTGAGTGGGCGAAACAAGTGGCTCCGGGCGCAAGATAGCACCCTTTCCCGTTTTGCCTTGATGACACTTTCAACTGTCCCACCGTCCCTATGGCAAGGAACAGGCATGGCCCTATTGCCAACCGCTGGGACGTAGGCCATTAGATTGTCCAGCACGTCGATGGTATCTGGGGATGCGGCTAGGTTGCCCTTGATGACACCTTAACTAACTACCTCTGACATGGTCTTCATGACTTCAGTGTAAGCATGGGGAGTCGTGCGTGCGATCCGATTCTTACACCGAGTGAACGCCAGCAAGGTGAAGAACCAGGTTCTGTTTGCCTGCAGCGCCCAGATCAGCACTCTGGAGCTTGAAATCCGGGCTGGAGGGAGAAAGACGGAGGTGTCCAAATCCGCAGCAAGTGAAGGGGACCATTGGGCTGAGACAAGCGACGGGAAAGCACACACTGTGACTCGTAGCAAACGCTAATGAGCTGATGATGAATTCAGGGGTGGCATCTTTTCGTTGGTGCTTCCAGCTGGTGGAGGTGCAGGTTCTGGACCATAAGAAAGGCATTGTCGCGTCTGTTGACCATAACTTGGCTTGATTAACACAGACACAACACAAAGTTGGTAACCTGTCTCTTCAGAACAACAGCTATAAAGCTTTGCAGACAAATACTAAAATATTGGGTCCTATTCTATGCAGCAAAGGGCCTCATGACTTTGTTTACAACTAGCAGAAATAATGTATCAGTAGCAGTATACACTAGTATACACACCTCTGCCTCTAGCCTCTAAGACACTACTTTCTGGTCATAGCCGGCCCTGATGTTGTCGACATAGCTGCGTGCTGCATCCACACCCTGCGACACTCCCAGAAAATTGAAGCTGCGGACATTTGTATGGGATGCGCCTTGCAACCAGAGGTCAACATTCATCATGGCCTGTATGAAACCGTACCGCCGAGGATTGCGGCTGTAAAAAATGATGCCCAGCATCATAGCAAGCCGAGCTTTCCTCTTTTGGAGCGCCTCCTCTTCGGTTAGAAATCTACGCAGTCAAAGAAGGAGCAGACTTTGTTAATATTTAGAGCAGCACCATGATCGGTCAGGTTGAAATCCGATGTAAGTGTAAGATAGGAATAGATAGGAAAGGAAATTATCAAGTTCATTCAATGATGGACAGAAGACTAAGTAGCAAAGAGAGACCTTCTTTCGTTGCGCGGTCCTCTGGTAAAATACCGAGCCAGTACTTTAGTGGGTGGCATTGTTGACCAGCAACGGAAGTGTGCTACTTGCTTCCTCATGGATGTCATGCCACGAGAAAACATCTAGCCTCTCCTTTTGAGACAGGAGACCGCAGGGATGAGGGACTGGTTCTATTGGACCTGGCCTGTGCCATCTCGCTTCTTACCTCCTGGGCCGCTCAAGTGTAGATGTCATGCCAATAAGAAAAGGCCTTGACATATTGACTGCCATCAATATATGACTTAACCCGATCCTTGAAGGATGACTCAGGTGTCGATGTTGTAGCTGTTGGAGCTGAGGAATGGCATGATGGCTCAGCACTGGTTCTTGATGATGAGCGCTTGGAAGGTGGTGCCTTTGTTGGGGTGCTGTCTGGGACCAACTCTCCTGGGCCGCTCTTGTGGACCGCTTAAGACAGTACGGAGTTAAGTCGTTGCTACAAGAGGCCTTGGCTGCTCAGACCATGGAAGGCTTTCCGTGCTGTATATGGGGAGGCAACAGTAACCCCCCTTTACTTGAGGTGCCTCTCCTCTGGTCACTCATCACCACAGTTGGCACAGCGCGACATCTCTTACCATAAAATAAGTAAATTCATAAATCAATGTATAAAATCGTACCTCTCACATTTGGAAGTATCGAGCATCCGGACGCAGTAATCGTGGATTAATAATTCCAGGGTGTTTTTTTCACTAAGCCTCATGCACACAAACTCCAAGTAAATAATGCTATAACCATCATTAGGTGAAATCAAATTGCGGTATTACTGATAAATATATATCAATACTCTTCTCTCTAACGATAAGGAATGTACAAAACCCCAGAATTGGCAAATAGTTACCGAAATTAAAAAGAAACGAGGTCCTAACATTTTTGTCTATGTCCTCGCCAGCATTTTCCATCTGAATTATCGCTCTTTAGTTCGAAACAGACTCATTATGCAGCTGAATAAAGGAGAGGAAAAGGCAACTTGGTCGGAAAGTTGTTAGGTATACATCTAGTATAAATTGACTCACTTGTGAAAAGTATTATCAGACAGATGATGACAATAACGGTACGATAACAACTCAGCAAATTCCACGTGGTCGTTTACGACAACAACATGCAAGAGACTGTTTGTTGACACCGGAAGTTGCAGGGAATTCTTCCTACCAGAATTCGGAGTAGAATTTCGCCAAAAAGCTAGGAATTAGCGAATATTAAGTGTTCTCCCGGATATTGGTAAAAAACCCAAAACATAGCAATTAAATTCAGTCAATACTCTCACCGTTGGTGGCTTTAAATTCTTCTCAGTACGTATTTTTAACGCGATAAGTTAAGCATGTTTGTCAATATACCGATAAACGGTGGGTTTTCTGTTCGACTGTTGGTCTGTTGGGCTAATCAGCACTGCAATTGACTGCCACTGGATGCGGAGGATTCGTGGGAGTTACAATTATGAGGTTACGTGATTGTTCCATATAATTGAACATTTATTGACGCTTGCTTCATACCATGGTTTCTGCCAACACAATTGCAGATTCATGTTGTACCTAGGTGTGACTTAGTTGTAGACTTAACAGCGTCATGTAGTAGTTCGACATTGTTGCCCTGTGTGCGGTATCACATATCAAAGCATTGATGGGCATCCTGCATAACAGATGAGTTGAGCATTAAACTCTGCATGTTGATGCAGATTCAGTTGTTGATTTCCATCGCGAGGCTTTATACACATAGGGATGGGTAGCGTACTTTTAACTTATTAAGATAGTAAGACTGAGCACAGACACAATGAGCCTTGCTTCGTTAGGGACGAAAGGGGTGGTTGCGGAACAGTGGAGGTTTCACGACCCATGCGGGTATGGAAAAGCTACAACAAGACCTGCAAATACATTTGTTTAGGTAGCACAAGATTTCTTATTGTCGTCAATTTCAAATTAATGAGATGTTCTCGTGGTTGGTAACACTGCATTAATAAATGCAAGTACGAGAGACCACCTCTTCATAAAGAAGTGCAAATGATGTCAAGGGGAAGGTTCCCTGGCTAGTGATAAGCACGCCTCGAATGTTGGCTAAATATAGAACATTTACAGTTTATTGCTTAACATGAGGTCCAAGGGACCACGGATGATCCTCGACAGCATACCCGAGTATCCGTTTTCATTGACGCGCTCACTCAATCACTTACTCTATCGCTCACTCAATCCATGATACAATGAATTTAACAACCACTCACTGGGCCATTCATATACGTAATCTCTGATAATCATATTTTCCTTAATCATTCCATGCGTTCTGTGTAGGTATATCTATCAAAGATGGTTGATAGCAATATTGTGTCTCAATCAATGGAAGAATCAACCTGAATACTTGAAAAGCATAAATCTTATAAGATATTAGGTTGTTATGTCACATTATAAACAACTCAACTCTGAACCGATTTGTAAAACCGTCGATATAAAGACTCATAAAAACCTAAACATTTGTATAGGGTACGTTTACTAGGGTTGACGGTAAGTAACCCTTCCATAGTTGGAGAATGTAAAATGCCAACAAATGCGTTACTGCGGGGTTTTTATGTATATAGCAATATCCAAATTGTGCTCTACCGGGTAACTTTAGTGTGTTTTTTCTCTAGTTCATTGACAGAACGTTCATCCAAATGTATGATGCTACAAGCTAGATTACAACAGTGATTCATTTCGTATATACGTTGACCCACAGATGTGATTAATTACTTGAGGTAGATTTCTATGACTGGCATATTGTGAACACCTGTAATGCAGCCTCGCAAACTTTCAGAGGAAGCTTCTACAATATATGTATTTTCTAAGGAATCACACACCATTGGCTTTTTTTCCATGCATCTGTTCCTTTTAGATTCGTCTTGGATGCGTTAAGAGTGAAAGATCGCTACAGCAGATGGTACCATTAGTCTAAAAAATACTCTCGACTCTTCTATATGCCATAGAACAAAGACAATGACCAATCCAAGCCAATCTACAGAGAATCATTTTCTTACTTTTCTCTTAGCCTCTTTTGCAGCTTTATATGGTATAAAGTCAAATTGTACAGTGGGATTTTCATCGCCCAAAAACATAACCATCGTATTGAAGAGATGATCATTTAAAGACGTCGATTATGATGGTAATCGAACACAGAGCAGTCATTCGACGCCTGTTGGGATAGTTATTATCCACAGAGTAGTCACGGAACACCAAATGTACGCCACTAAAACCACGTGCCAAATTTCATGGCAACTCAGTGCCAAACATGAGAAAAGCTGATAAGTTTATATATATATTACCTTGCACAGACTTTTTCTAATGCAGCGATCATCCTGCAATAGACAATGATAGATAGTGTTGATTCCTTGGTGGTCCATTCGATGTTTTCGTGTAATATACTTAATCCACGCGTCATAAATCTCTATTTTGAATGTAGTTAATCCTTAAGCAATGCTACTCAAGGTGCAATAAGAGAAAGGAACATATATAAACTAACCAAGCCGAGTATATATCGATCTTTAATGAGCGTGGGCTAATATAAAAGAGATACTAAAATACAAAGTTAATTGATTGATAGTGCATTTAATTGACACAACATGGGTTGTGTCTACGGCATTTCTAGACAGGAACTGCTCTTAGTCACGAACATTCAAGCACATTAAGTACTGAAGCTTTCCTTCGTTGAATGAAGAATAATGTGATGTCCCTGACAGCATTTGAATTGACATGATTCCTCTCTTAACTGGAATCATTTGAGTTACATCATAACGAACGTTGTCGAGCAGACAGTAACAGCTTACATTTGATATGATAATCACAAAGGAACAACAGTGTTGATTTAAATTGTTCATCATCTTTGTTTATTGAACCAATATGCTGATTTATGATAGAAAGGATCATCATTAATTTAGCGAGATTATTTGATTATAGGAATATATCAGACATTCCCCTACGTTTTGATCTCAACCTGTGGTATGGCGTGATCATACACCGGGGGAAACGTTTGAAATAATATCTGCGTAATGTCAGACAGTGTTTGTTGGGAGTCCTCAAAACTAAGAGATAAACAGATAGACGTAGCATTGCTTATTGTGGATTGGTTCTAAAAAACCATCCGAATGTTATATAACATGTTAATCGTGCTTCTCGCTCAGGTGACCATGCAGCATAACAATAGCACGATTGTTCATCAACACGTCAAGTACAATGATGAAGGGCAATCTCATAATGGCTCGTGAAGTACAACTGGTCACACAAACTGTTTTGATTCATCTCGCATTATTTGGTATGGTAATGGCAATTGATATGACACATGATGAAAGTTGCATTGCGCCTCCATCTTTACCCATCCTTTTTGATATTTTCTTGAGTCTAGCCTCGTTAGCAAATGCAATTTATATGGTTCCCTTCTGCGGCGGTGTTAAAAGAAGTAGAATCGCGTCGATGTGAGAACGAGACATATCCACCATAAACATAGTGTAGGATGTTGCATCTTGTGTGTTGTCATTACCCATGTTAAGTAAAGCTTGCAAATGGCACTGAAGTGATGGGTGATTCATTAACAAAGAGCTTAAACGATAAGCTCTTTGATTTTGAGAACAACCTGGGCTGTACTGCAAATATACGGGCGTAAATGTAAGATACCGGTGTGCATCCATTAGTAGTTTCCGTATGACCCTCTTGCCACGGGTAATATCTAAATATAGCTATGGTAATGTTTGTATCAGCAAACGTTTACACCAGGTTATTGCGTTTAACGTTTTAGGTGAAATATTATGATGAATTAATATAGCTTCGAAAATATTTGTGAGTCACAGTCCTCAACATGCAATATGCTCCTCATTGTTTATTATAATGAGACTCGTTCCAAGAAATATAATGATTTGGAAGTGCATGATAATATCACCACCATAAAACTAACTGTGTAACCAAACACAATGCTCATTGTGCATTAAGCTACACCCCTGTCCTTGCTAGAGTTCACACCCAGCACGAGTAAGAGCAGGAAGACACTACCTCCAGCTGCTTTGTTATCGCTTATTCATCTATCCCTCCTGTAACGTGAGTACTTATTGATCATAGCCGTCCAACGCTACCATCCCTTATCTCACCAAGACACTGCCATACTATAAACTCTTGTCAAATCTGCATTTACATCATCAACCGTTAAATACATTTGACCCATCGTTTTATTCCATTATTCATTCAAGGCCCATTGAACATAGAATGATCAATAAGGTTTCAACTATGCACGACATTACACCACACCTGACCTATTACCGTTTATCCCTGTATTTCTAGGTTACCCATATCTCGACAACGCCCACTATGAGAAATGTTCGCATATAGTATTTATAAAGCAAATATGCCTTCGGCAGGTGATACTATTGCGGTAATCTTCCTGCCGCGGGTAATGTGAGAAACAAGGCAGGTGTGGATGCTTGGGTGGTTCATACGATTCTATGCATGATATGTTTAATGCATAAACCTGATGACCATTTGTTGAATTGTATGCCATCATTAACATTGTTACTGCATTGTCCGAAAACACTTGAATCGAGCAGACAGTAACAGTATGCACACATCTAGACACTTACACACAACCAGCAATTAACGTGACACGCTCAGCCAGCTACACAGTACACACTATCATATGTAGTGACAAACGTTTATGTTTATCGATTGACGTACCTAACACTGAGGGGATGGAAACATTGGAAACCCCCGCAACTGCATTACTGTCGATGTATTTGTCGTTGATGGATGTATGCTGATAGACGAGAGGCAGTGAACGGAATGGGCAATTGATACATAATACCCATGGGTTGTGTTTCCGTCATCTATAGACAGGAATCGCCACTGTGAGCAAAGGGGTCGAGAAAGTAATAGCTGTTATTATGAGTTCTCTTGATTGTCTAACGGGATTGAATTTGTGATGACATTGCAATCGCAGAGCATTGAAAATGTTTATTTTTAGTTGTATGAAACGTAGCACATTCTCGAATTTAGTGTAAGGGAAAAGAAAAAGATATAGCGTCCACATGCAGCAGTTCTGCAATCCTGACATGGATGCTGGGCTCTGCATTACTGCGCAACATGTTACATCATGCTAACGTAGTTATGGGTAAATCAATCCAATCTTAATCTGATAGGGAGAGCACATCAATTGGAATGTTGGTGCAGATTTAATTGTTGACCTGCATCTCAAGACTTAATGCATTAGACTTTATGGATGCTTTAAAAACATCCAGCCGGTTTAAGCCAGAGCGATTGAGCACACGTGCAACAAGCCCGGCTTCATTTGGGACAAGATGGGAGGCATTAGAAGAGTGGAGGTTTTTATCCCACGTTCATATGGGCCATTGACAGTTGTACTAAAGGAGTCTTCTGTTTGGACCTCAAAGACTTCTTGCCGTAATAATTCTTACCAAGACGAGAAAATATTAATGAAAGATTGATTTCTGGACACATAACAAGAGAGGGTAATAAGGAGAAGATTCAATCAGCCTCCCTCCATTTAGGGATATGTGGATTGGATATAAAAAAGCGTCACATTATTGCTCGTTTTGCCTTTAATGATGACTAGTTTGAAGATCACGGCTTATGTCGTTTTGTCATCATAAGAAATAGAAACGTAACCACCAGTTAATAGATTACTCTATAATGCTATGACACGGTTGGTAATTGTCTCATTACGTGAACGTCAGTTTGTTTTATCTACTGCTTTACATGTGCTGTTCTCCGTTAAGTCTCACGAATATGACCCATCTGCCAAATGTAGTCATGCCGAATGGCTCTAAATATAACCGCCAGGAATTATACATGGTCAATGAATAAATGCTCTAGGTCTGGTTCTTCACGGCATGGTCGCGTTTCCAAACAAAGTTAGAACGAAATTTAACAACCGCTCACCGTTCTTATGTATGATATTTATATCTCGATAGCATCTTTATAACCTTATTTGATGATTTAATCAGAGCTCAAAATACGAATCAGTGAATCGTTTTTTACACTTAGCAATGTGATTGAAGGCATTCAACAATTGTTAGAGGCTGCTGTCATTACATTCATTAATTTATGATTGTTCTGTTCTTGTTCGATTCATCAAAAGGACGCTACGTTAAGGTGAGACGATGACGATGCTATTTTCGTTGCACGATAGGTGTCATCAAATGTCATCTGCAAGGATAAGAGGGTCTACTAAAGTCCGTTAAGGTATGATAGCAATAACCTGAAGCGTTGTTTATGGAATGCACCGATATAACGTCGCCATGTTACATTGTCAAGTACGCTGTACAATGCCCCATATCACACAACTGTAGCTATAGACGGCTTAACCATTAACACTGGACTGTTCGTGGCATATGCAACTAGTAACATCACACAATATTTGTAAAGTGCGTTAATGCGTGTGTATGTATATCGAATGTGCGTTGCAAGTAATTGCATTATTATTGTGTTAATTGACAGAATGTCCATTCGTGTCCGGTAAGAGAAGCTCTATTTCACGTACATACAATGTTCTTTTTCACGCATAGTAAACATCTCACTTTAACCAGGGCATTGATCCACAGCAAAATCAGATTTCCCGATCATGCTCTTACTCAGTTGTTGAGCTCAATAATACAGCGTGCCCGTCTGGCATTCAGCAATTCTGCTGCAGCAAGCCACATGTAACCATTTTGCATATCAGTAATGACATTATATTTCAGTCGTTGTCTGAATGACCGACAATTACGCGAGGTCATCGCCATTCACTGAAGGTAATGTTTACACAGAATGTTGGAGCCTTAACAATATCGTATGGAATCTTGAGATAGAAGTTTACATTCTGTTTTCAGCGTAACCTTAGTGTTGGCAAGGTAATTATGTAATATTGTTTTGACTGATGGTTAATTATTCCTTAAGCCTTATACAATACATTTCAGTCGACATTACTATTCCTACAATATATATTTGTCTTCTAAGTAGCAATAAGCTAACAATAATGACGAACATTAAGTTGAACACCTTAAAGTGACTATAAGCAATCGCAATATCAATATCAATACCGATGATCTGAAATTACATTTGCAAAATCCATATAAAGTCAACGTCAATACATCAACAATCGCATACTGTACTATACAATGATATCTCTCACGACTCCTTCTCGTCGAACGGAAGTCAATTCTCTCATGGTGTGATACTATAAATAGATATATGCCTAGGAGTACCAATATGGTTTAATACGTGACTGCTACTGCAGTGATATTTGTCTTCATTGAAAGACGAAAAAACAGCAATTCTTAAAACATTCATTTAATGACTCGTGGTCTGTGTGTTCGTGACAAAAAGCAGTGCTTGTCTATGATTGCCTAATAAATAAATAAATAACGTTGTGTCAGTTAAGTACAGTATGCCTTTTGGTGCCTCCCTTATATTAGGAAACATACATTAAAGGCAAATAGTTGCAGAGTAACGCAATTGCATTGCTTCATCTCATTATAAGCTTTTTATTCGATACGTGTGCAGGCCTAGGTTGTGTGTAAATGTCTGGATGTGTGAATGCTTTTACTGACTGTATGCGTAGAGCTATTTTGACCCTATGTTAATGGGAACAGAACATAGAGATGTGAGGTTTATGGGATAAATATGTTTTACATGAAATCGAATGAAGCACTTAAGCAGTATAAGCAGGATTGCCAACTGCAGGGAGCTAACTGCATTATTACAGTCTTTAATGTGGTTATTATTTATATCAATACTATTCATATCTTAGCATCACTCATGCTGGCTGTAAGAGAGGTAACAATATAATCCCAAGTGTCATATGTCACTTGGCGCACGCAAACATTATCAAGTTATGCCTTAGAAGAGATACCAACACGATTCGTGCGATGGAGCCAGCAATTGATAAAGAGGATTCACATAATGTAAGAGAACGATAATGGCTCAGTATATATGTGGCATCTAACATCAACAAACCCATATGTTACTCACCCATAGTTGCATTTACGTGAATCTGACGCACATAATACCCTTTAATATACCTTCAACCATAGTACAAATAGGTTCAGTGAGCGGTCAGCAAATGATGGGCGTTGTCCATGCTGTCTGAGGCGGTGTTGTTAAGTGCCTCGTTGGTGTAAGAACCACGACCATACTTAATATGGAAAGCATCCAGCATGTAAAATTGAACTAGGTGAGCGAGTGGGAGTTCGAGATGAAGTTATTGAATCAATGTTATGATATGGTGCAATAGTGTTCAGTTTTCTGGCGTTTAAAACACATCTCAAGAAGCATATATTTCAACGAAAATGTGTCAGAATTTGAATATATTATTCTGTGACGCCCCGGTATTATGTCAAACTGCCATACTTATTAGCTGAAAGTACAATTTTGCCATATGCACAAATAGTGCCGAGCATTTTGCTCTTCACAATGAAACCATATTCAAATATTCCTATTTTAACTGTTGATTAATAGAAGATGAACAGGTCAACGATTGTTACAAAAGGAATACACTCACAAAAAACGGCGACAACTATTGCATCTGGTCCATTTCGTGGCCTAGATGAATGATTTAAAGAGACAGAAAGCAATTAGCACTGTAGCATTTTGGGTTCTCATAAAGGGTAATGTGTCAGTTGCATACAATAATACCACCGTTTATTATAAAAACATATGTGGTGTAAATACAATAGCGAAACAAGTATCGGTTACTCACGTCCAGTTAGGCTTCCACTGTAGGGACAAGGTATTCAATAATCTCGCCCTGTCGGTAGGCTATAATCTAGCGATATAGCTTTACAATAACCCTGTCCTATAGGCATACACTAATCTTGCCTTCTTTAAGAAGTCCCAGTGCAATAGGTCCACGGTTGCTGGTAGGGAGTCGCACGCTGATTGGTGCATTAGAAGTTTTATTACGTCTTGTAAACTGGATAAAGATTTTGCCGGTATGGTGTCTGCACATTTATTCTACAGTAACTTCATCGGTGACAAACAGCGATCTAGGTATGAATGAATCAGACATGATACATCTGTGATGATGTAATTGCTTCAAGAATATGGAATAATTGAAACTTTTTATTTGCTAATACCTATGCAGTGAGTATAACATCAGCAGCGTCTTAGTCTCAATGATAAAAGAGCCATCGAACTAATGCAATGACATATGCCTGTAACAGTTGCGGAAGGTCATTAGGCAATTCAATGCGGAAAATGCCTAAAAAATGGAAAACAGAAGATAAGAATATGGTGACTCGCTGCTGTATATTTTCAAAAACAACAAATCTATCACAATTGACAAGTTTCCGCATTTCAATGGTTTATGTCATTTGTATTACAATACGTCACATAATTCACGTCATGAATATTCCCTACATGATGCTATGATATAATTATTAAATAAGGTAACAAAGATGCTATCGATATCAAAACGTTTTACTATACACCGTTGGGCGGTTGTTAAATTTCTTTCGCACTATGTTTTCAAACGCGACCATACAGTAAAGCACCAGACCCAGAACATTTAATCATTGACAATGTATAATACCTGGCGATTATATGTAGAACCATTATACGTGACTACATTTGTCAGATGAGTCATACTCGAGAGACTTTACTGAGGAAAGCTATAAATCCAAGTACCCGCGGCTTACCTGTTTTGTTAATGAGACAATTACCAACCGTGTGATAGCACTATAGAGGTAAATAATAACTGGTGCTATTTGGTCGTGATCTTCTAACTAGCCATACTTTATGGCAAGACGAGCAATAATGTGACGCTTGTTGATGTGCAATATTAACAAACCTCCACTCCTTCTCTCATATCCCTAAATGGAGATAGGCTCATCTTAATCTGCTTCGTATCACCCTCTCTTGTCAGGTGTCAAGTAAGCAGCGTTACCATACAGAGTTTCCCGATGCTATTCTACATGTACTGTGTTTTCAGTAGGGGCCGTAATCTGTCTATTATCAAAATATTAAAGTGCTTTTTCCTTCACATTATCACATGAGCAGATAGCGTGTACCTCACCTCACTCGCATCGAGGTGAGCGCGTACTTACATTAAGTGACGTAATAATGAATTAGCAAATAGATGGAGGTGGGGGGGTCAGAGTGTTCAATAGCCCGAAAACAAGTTACGCTTTACAAAAGCAGTGTTTGGCTCACACCGTAATAGCGCGAAACAAATGAATGGAACAACTATGGTTAAAATAAACAATGAGAAATTCATATCAAGCTCAAGTTCAAAATCAAGGAAGCATATTATCACCCAATATATTTACAGAAGAAAGATATCGTCAGCTTTGTTCACTAACCGCGTCACAATATTGGAAAATCCGGTGGCATTAGAAGAGTGGAGGTTTGGCATTCCACGTACATATTGGCAAACCTAGAGAACATTGAGAGTTGTACTTAATAGGTTTTTTTTTATCTCAAATATTTCTTGCGGAGGAAATTCGTAAAAAAGGAGAAAATCAGCGAAAGATTATCCAAAAGCATCACAAATGAAGCCAGGTTGGCTGTACCTGTGCTCAACTGCTCTGGTTTAACCGGTTAGACGTTATCAACGCATCCATAAAGTCGAAAGCATAAAGTCCTGTGATGCAGATCAACAATCAAATCTGCACCAACATGCGGATTTAAGTGCTCTGCCAGTCAGATTAAGATTGGAGAAATTTCCCATTACTGCCTTGACACGATATATAATGCTGCCCAGCTCTCTTACATTCCATTACACTAAATCTTACCTTGAGCTACGCGTCATACAACTAAGAATCAAATCTGCAATTGCGTTGGCAGAACTCATCGTATGATGCAAGAGTCGATACAACTTCAATCGCATTGGCAATCACAAAGACAGATATTACTCTCACGACCCTTTTGCGACCAGTGGCAGTCAATCACTGAGCCAATCACTCACTTTCATGCTATTGTGATTCGAAAAGATATTTACCTCGGGTCACCAAGATGGATGAATACATGTACAACACGTTGGTGACATTTCTCTTTGTTCAACAAAGAAAACGTTCCGGTTCGTAATAACATTCAATTATTGACTCGTTGTCTGAGTGTTTGTGGGAACTGGCGGTGATTGCCTAAAGATGCCAAAGAGACAACCCATGTTTTGTCAGTTTAATGCAGTATGCATCAACAACCCAACTAATGCCTTCTTTCTATTAGCTTAGCAGTGTTGTTGATCGATAAATATGATTGTATGTACTGTGTAGTTGGCTATGCTTGCCATGTTCCGTGCTTTCTGTTTGTAAGTGTGTAGACGTGGACATGAAGTTACCGACTTTTCGTTTCATATTTCTTCGGACAATGCAGTAACAATTTTAATTATGGCATAAAATTAAACAAATGGTCAGTCATGAAGTTAACGAATTAAATATATCATACATATAATCGTATGTACCATCCAAGCATCAAAATCTGTCTTGTTTCTCACATCGTGTACGGCAGGAAGATGACTGCAATATTATCACCTACCTGAGGAATATTTGCTTAATAAATATTAATCACATGTATGCATCTGTTATAGTGGGCGATGACGAGAAATGAGTAAACTGGAAATATAGGGATACATGGAGTATTTGAAGACGATGTTCCATTGGAGTTTAAATCATGAACTCTAGGGTTTTATTGTGACACTTATGTCCCTTTACCTCAATAAAGATACTCGGGCAATAGCTTGCAATATATAAGTCTAGCGGTTACAGTTTAGTCAGACCATACTGTATTCCCAAATATAAATCGAATTTATCAAGTGAACCAGTAAAAAGCAGGGATTTTAATATTACGAATGATATCAATTTAAAAAAACACAAATACGAGTGAATGTTTGAGTAGCCAATAAAGTTTATCGACCAAGTAAGTGACAGTGTGGGTGAGCGAGTGGGTCAAGGATGCTGCTTGCAGGCCTTCGTAAATTGCCGTCATTGGTAAAGGTGACAACTTAGAATGGTGGTTCGGTGGAATCCTTATCGATGATTCTTACTCTGTTCAATGAACCTTGAACGAATAACAGAATATAAGAATGTGTGCGGTTGTATTTGACGATTAAACACCGGCCCATTAATACCATCGGCCATTGTATACGGTTCAGAGGCTCTCATTGGGTGTGCACTGCTGTGCGCTAGCGCGGATGATGTAAATGGAGATTGGATACGACAAGCGTTTTAAGTAAGGCTGTGTCTTGGTACGATAAGGGATAATAGCATTGTAAATGAATCCGTATGAACGAATAAATGAATAAACGTCAAACAAAGAGTTGTGGTTGTGTCATTCTGATGTTAGGGGTGGGAGCAATAATGCAGAACAAAATGGCAAGAGCGTTATTTGATGCAAAATGACTGTAGTTTGTACTGACACCATTAGTTCAATAGTTGTTATAGTACCTTGCAATGTTCCAATGTTACATTGATGGTACAAGGCAGCTTCGTTGCAGTATTTATTCAATACAAAGTAAATTCGCAGCAGACAATGATTTGAAGATTCAGCATGACAAAGGGAAATATAACGTAGTCTTACGGTGACCATGACCGAATGTCGATGTTAATAATCAATACCATGTTTAGGTGTTGGATTATATCAACATAAGAACATCATGATTATTATTTAACAAGAGCATGCATTGAATTATTGGCATGAATTAATGCATGCTAAATAGTATGGTCCATCAATTCAGCATGTTTTTATTTATATGATACAGCAAATTGGTATAATCTTACCTAAAATCTATATCGGATATATCTCGCACCAATACGATCCTACTTTTTTTGGATTCATAATCCACCGCATGAGGGAGCCATTGTCTGCAGCTGAACGACGAAAATGTCCACAGTACTCTGGTAAGGATGGAGACGCAATGTAAACTTCATCATGTGTTATATTAATATGTATTATTATAATATTGCACGTTGACGCGTAATGCATTTGCAGGAAAGGCGGTTGTGAAATGGGTG
>CM067353.1:67121808-67281808 GCA_034190875.2 Urechis unicinctus | reverse complement strand
TCAGCGCTAGCTATAATGGGAGTATTTCTAAGACAAGAGACACAAGTCCTTCTGTTATGGTCCGTCTAATCATAAATGCCAGTTTGGATGGATGACATGCAGTTTTGAATCCGCAATGATCACACAACAGAACAATGAGATGAAGAGAGCGCATTGTGAGACGTATATCACACTCTAGAATAAACTGGGCTTTATTGTTGATAGACACATGGGATGCTCCTAGAACAGCGCGGTTTCAAGCAAATGCAATCACTTCAAGAGTATGCAACTTTATATTTAATAGCAGCATTTCGTCATTATTGACAGTATATTGTTATTTTGAAGAGAGATACAACCTGGTATAACTAAAGTCGAGAGAAATATATTGCACCTGGCTAGAGGAATAATCAGCCATCATTCAAAACAAAATAATATATTTACCTAGCTAGCACCTATGCAATACTCCAGTTTTACATAAGGTATTATTATGGCCGCAACTTTCTGCATAAACATGACAGTGTATGGTGGTTACCTCATGAAAATGTTTGTCGTTTACAGATATATATATATATATATAGATATATATATATAGATATATATATATATATATATATATATATATATATATATATATATATATATATATATATATATATATATATATATATATATGGAGATTCCGTATAATTAACAACGAGATATATATATATATCTAGACGATGTTCATATAACTGTATATATATAAGATATATATATATATATATATATAATATATATATATAGAAATGGAGCATATTCCGTATAATATAATAAACTTGTACATGAATGCAATTGACGTTTCAGGAGAATATATATATACCATAACGGTCACCATATAAGATCCTCTGATCACATATATGGTCGCTAATTATATATATCATCTAGAATGTCATTATTCACACTATATGAATAACATCAGTTTTTTACTAATAGCTATATTTGTTGACTGCAGAAATTGTACATGCTATACTTGACAATGTGTGTTATTTAGCTGCACCTTGAGCATGACAAACTTGATATTCTGACTAACGTCCCGATTCAGGTGAGGCTCTTTTAGTAAACACTTCGGCACGTGTCATTAGAGCATAGATCTCTAAATAATATGAATGGAGATTACGTAAATTAACAAACGAATAATGCAATTGACGTTGTCTTCAGGACTTGATATTAACTGTCTCATTACCTGACAATACGTTAGGCTTGACTTAGTGGGACTGGATACGAGTACATATGACATATGAAAATGGAAAGCGATTATAGTCACTCAAATGAAATCGTGATTGATTCTAGAAAATATATACATCGTTGAAGAAAAACATGCTCTTCTTAAAAACATTCTCTATATACGGCGTTGAAATCTTTTGTCGCCATACAAGTAGCAGTATGCTAGTCAATAAAATGTCCCTCAAGCAATTTATCAAACTTTTAGGTAAATGTGCCTACGAAGTTGTTATGTAATTTTGACGTCATGTATATTCTCTCCAGTGCTTATTGAGCAAGGATCAGAATTCGATCATCAAACTGTGTGCAACGATTCATTGTCCCGTATTTTGAGTTTTGATAAAATTATTAGGCAAGGTTACAAAGATGTTATCTGCGCATGTTACGCATTTATTCATTGACAATACTGGCGATTGTGTGTACGTGACTACATTTGACAGATGAATCATACTCGCGAGACTTTTGAAAGCATGTAATGTTTTGTAATGAGTACCAGTCATAGCACGTCATCTATGTGCTTACGTTTCTGCTATTGACATGTTAATGTCATAGCTTCGTGCAATAATGCAACGCTTGTTTATATGCATCTCCACTCTATCATATATCGAAATGGACCCAGACTGATTTCTTCTCCTTATCACCTTTTCTTGACATAATGATGCCGTTGCACCATGTTAATGCGTATTGCATAAGCAATATACTGAAAGAAAAATGTGTCAAAATGAGATGCGTGATACATTGGTGACATTTGTCATTGTTAAGCGAAAACACCTTTCAGTTCTTAATAACATTGAGTTGATGCTTCGCGGCCTGAATGGATGTTAGAAATAGCGTTTATTGTCTAAAGATGCAAAAGACACAACCAATGTTTTGTCGGTT
The DNA here is from genome assembly GCA_034190875.2 of Urechis unicinctus. Lineage (NCBI taxonomy): Eukaryota > Metazoa > Annelida > Polychaeta > Xenopneusta > Urechidae > Urechis > Urechis unicinctus. The sequence goes on along the minus strand of CM067353.1, from coordinate 67,279,690 downwards.
TAGTGCAGTGTGTACCAAGTAAGACTAAAACATGGGCTACAAATGATAATTTTTTCTGTGTAGCTGGCTGCGCATGTTACGTTTCGTGTTGGTTGTATGTAAGTGTTGTGCATACTATTAATGTCTGTTCGTGTCGATTTTTGTCAGACAATGCCGTTACCATGTTAATGCTTGCATAAAATTAAAAAAATGGTCATGAGGTTTATGAAGCAAATATATCATACATAGAATCACAAGAACCACCCAAGCATCAAAACTTGACTTATTTGTCACATTCCTACTGCAGTGCAGTGCCGGTTTTCTGGTCAATATTACTTTCTTTGACCTTAAATTAAGTAATAGTGAAATGTTTGACGAATATTTGGGTATTTGAAAGCGATCTCCGATTGGAGTTTTGCACGGGTTTGATCGCGACAGTTATGTGCGTAAACCTCAACAATGATCCTCGGACAATAGCTTGCACTTTATTAGGCTAGCGGTTATAGTTTGGGCAGGCCAGACTCTATACCCAAATATAAATAGCCTCCATCAAGTGAACCAGCAAGAAGCAGGGTTTGATATTACGAATAATATCAGTTTGAAAATACCCACAAAACGTCAAATAATTGAGTGTTCTAGTAGCGGAGACACGTAATGATTTATCGATCGAGTGGGTCAAGTGAGCTAGTGGGTCAAGGATACTATCGACAGGCCTTGATAAATTGCCGTCATTGGTAAAGGTGAAGCCTTATCTAAGCATCCGCCAATGAACCGTCGATGAATAATATAAAAATATGATGGGTGCGGTTGCATTTGACGATTGAACATCAGCCCTTTAGCACCATTGACCATTTTATACGATTCAGAAGCTCTCATTGAGTATGCACTTCTGTGCGCTAGCGCAGATGATGTAAATGAGGGAAGGATATGATATGATTTTTAGTATGGCATTGTCTTGGTACGATAAGAGATGGTAGCGATGTAAAGGTGTAATGAATGTGTACTTAAATGGATGAGTAAACGACAAGCAAAGAGTTGGTATGGGTGGGAGCAAGAAAAAAATGGCAAGAGTGTAACTTAATGCAAAATGACTATTGTTTGTGTTGACACCGTTAGTTCCATATTGCCTCTACCATCATGCACTCTACAATGTTACATTTTAGGAACAACTATCATCAAACTAAACAAAGAGGAGCCTAATACATACTCACGTCAGACTGAGGACTATACATCACCAATAAGGTCAATGTGATTTGAATTAATCACAACATATAACCCCCAAAAATAAACCTAATAAACTTCTGAATACGCTAGCCGATACAAACAAAGACTATTTGGATAGTAATCTTAGCTTGGGGTTGAACGTTAACAGCCATTAGGTAAACACTGATATCCTACATATGTGCCATGATATTTGCATTTCCTTAAGCCATGCATTTATCTCAATACCAGTGAGGTTATCCTGCAACCTCTTTATCAATTCATAATCCATTATTGATATTTTGCTAGTTTGTCATAACGTGGTAATGGAACACATATACAACGCCCGGCATCCGTCACAATGATTGTGGTGCACATTTTCGCTTCATTGTAGTCTTACCACACAGTTACCATGACCGAATTTTTTGTTGCTGCTATTAATAAATCACCTGTTTCGTTGTCGGATTTAAGCTGTACCTGTAAATTCTTCTGACACAACCAAAAACCAAAAATAGATAAACGTTGTGTTACAAATGAGATTATGCGCATTTATCCACATTGAATATGTTAGCCTCATTCAGGAACGTTAATGTGATGGTTGAAGATACGAACATAAGGAAATAATGGTTATTATGGAGAAAGAGCATGTATTGAATTATTGCCATGAACTAGTGAATGCCAAATGGTATGGTCCATCATTTCAGCATTAGCCTGTTGTATTTAAATGATTCAATAAATTGGTATAATGTTTCCTACAATATGTTAGCCTCATTCAGGAACGTTTATGTGATGGTTGAAGATACGAATATAAGGAAATCATGGTTATTATGGAGCAAGAGCATGTATTGAATTATTGCCATGAACTTGTGAATGCCAAATGGTATGGTCCATCATTTCAGCATTAGCTTGTTGTATCTAAATGATTCAATAAATTGGTATAATGTTTCCTACAATGTCTATATCGAAAAATACGAGCTTACCTATTTTAGCACCGTAATCCATCGAAAGTGAGAGCCACTGTCTGCAGCGCTCAGCTAAGCTCAGCTAAAGCAAAAGAGGCTGGAATGGAGGAAATATCAGCAGCGCTGGGTAAGGATGCAGGCGTAATGCAAACCTCCATACAAATATTCCTTGCCGTATATACTGATGAGTGTTGATGCTAAATGAATATTCATGCAATGCAGTGACGATATAGGAAGGAGGGGATACGTGGTAAGGTGATGCGCGTGGTATATGGTGTTTGTTGACTGCTCCGTTGACAATCAACGGCTTATTAACTAAGATGAATTTATCTAGATTAGCAATGATGTCCATTGTCTTCATGCCTTAGACACGTTTTGTGCTATAAATAACTCACAACATGGCTTAGCTTGTGAACCTGCAACTACGCCCATTACGTTATTACTATATAAATTGAGATGACATCCTAGGAAGCTTTGCAGAACATTCATGTCAATATGAGAGTGGTGCTGCATGTGGACGCCCTTTATTCCACTATTCGATGCTACACTAAGCCAAACCATGTTCTATGGTATCAAATTTGTCAGTAATCTGCAATTATGTAGGCAAAACCCATTTTATGGAATAAGCGTCAATAATACAACCAACCCATAGGAAGATAACGTAATTACTTCTTAATGATCACTCTCACAACTCCACCAAATCCTCTGGCAGTACATTGCCATACTGATTGCCTGACTTCTCTGGTTTTACTTTTTGCTTAAGGCACATGCCTCGAGGCAACAAGACGGACGAATACGTGTTCTTAATTGGCCTGAATGTGACAGAAAAGCAGTTCTTGTCTGTAAATACAGAAGCCACATGAGTGGCTATAAAACGTTGTCCTTTAACGTTACCTCTTTTATATGAGCATACATTCAGTAAAGACAAATACATACGCAGTTGGGTAAGGTTCGGCATTTTCCTTCTTCTCATTGCACATTATATCAATGTTCAAGGATGAGTGAGAGTAAACGTAGGGATATACGATGCATGTATTAAATATATTACACAGAGAACATCGCATGGAACACCAAGGAACAAACATTATCTACCATTGTGTGCTGCAGGGAAATCGCTGCATTAGAATCGTCTGTTCAAGGTTTCAAAGTAATTAGCTTTTCTCGTGCTTGGCACTGAGTTACCTTGAAATACAGGGACTAACGGAAAAAAGGGCTGGTGGGTGTAATGGCGTACATTGCATTTGGTGTTCCGTGACTACTGTGCAGATAATTGCTATCCAAACGAGCGTCGATTGACTACGGGTTTTCTATACCTATGGTGCAGTGCAAGTGACCTCATTTCATGTGGAGATTAAATTAACGCCTCCAAATCTAGAAAGATAAATCTAGAAAGATAAGATGAATGAAAAAAGAGCCAATGAACGAGTGCCAAGGCAATCGCTTGTAACCATTGCCAAAGCTCTTTGATCAAATGCGTGAAGGAGCAGTAGTTTGAAACATACTTACAAATAGGCCACTTAATATGCGTGCTAGTCACAAAAATGTCCCTAAAGCAATTAATAAAACAGATGGGTCAATGTGCCCACGTAATGAGTCGCTGCTGTGTTTTTTCTATTTCACAGACATGTTCTGCCAATAATCAGCCTTATTGGTTTTCCAAAGATGCAATTCATTTGATGGCTTCCGTACATTTTAAAATGCCTCGGGTTCCAAGTGTTTTGTGTCATTTCTATAGATAACCTAAATGTACTCTGTCAAAGAACTCACATCATATATATTTCCTCCGGTGGTCATTTAGCAGATTTTAAATTAGATCATCTTTCCAACTGTGTTAACGATTCATCGTCTACTATTCTTAGAGGAAATAAAATCTCTAAACCCGGTGTAGAAAGATGCAATATGTGTAAAAAGGCAATGCTTAGCGCCTTGAAAACGCGGCCATGCAGTGAACATATAGACCAATGTAATGAGCTGGCTTACAACTAAGGTACTTAGGATGTTATAAGCCCTAGACCTACAACATGTATTCATTGACAATGTGCTATTCTTTGCGGTTATGTCTAAATCGTTTATCTGGATACATTTTGGAGATGAGTCATATTTTAGTGAAAACATTGACTATTTATTCAGATTTCCATGAACGCTAGCTGTAATTTCAGTTGTTCATGATGGGACTCGCTGTAGTACAATACCTTTTGTGCCGTATAATTATAGTGCCACCTATTTAGTTGCGTCTTCGTGGATTTGATTGATAATATGACAGAAGTCGTGATTTTCTAACGGTCATACTTAAAGGTACAACAAACGGCAGTATGATGTTCGAGTGTCTGCTTCAGTAACAAACCTCAATTCTTCCACTGCTCTCGCTTCCCATCCTTTAATAGTGCTAGGTTTATTGAATCTGCAACTTGTAACACTCTCTTGTCAGGTTTCAGGTATTCAAACGTCCTTTATCATCTAACCTGTCTTCATGTAAATCAACAAGCGACGCCTTAAAACAGGGGTCGATATCCAGCTGGCACAATCATATTTATGGAAGAACCTGTTCCGTCTGATTTACAGAAAATCGCCCTCGCTGTGTTTGCAGCGTAACGAGTACAATACGTCTTGAATAATGAGATGAGGGACAACCTCATTGTCAAAAATGCAGATATCCCGCATGAGCAGATTCAATGAACACTTCTAACTCGTATTGATAATAGCAAGGAATCACTATCCGAATGCCAGCTGCTTTGATTATGTTATGAGAGTCGGCGATATCGGACGTATGTAACAAGGCATGACTATTTTGCCATATAGCAATGTTACAACCACCGCTCAGTATATAATACAAGTTTATATATGCATTGGCAGATAATCCCCACGTTCTCATGTCTATTACGAGGGACTTTGGTTGACACTGTGTGACACAAATCTGTGTATGACAATGGCGAGCGACGTTCGGTCAATGATCTAGAGCATAAGCCAACTAAAACTACTTTGTGGGGCGCAGTTTTGATGAAGCTGCACCCATGTAGACTCAATACTTCCGCAATAAATCCGCAGTTCTTGGTAATTGATATTCTAGAAGTATAAAACATACTTACCTTAAGTTTTATGCTATATTAAGATTCAGATTGTTACTTCTAGGTTAATGACATGCGTTTGAGTGTGATGAGGAGCAAGACAAATTCGTGCTATATACAATCTTTGATTGACAAACTAACACCAAACTTAAGGAATGATTACGAAAAGAGTCTACATCTTCCACCAATACGATCCTACGGTTTTCTGTACCGTAATTTGCCACAAGGAGGATATATATGAATTGACAAATGTCTGTAGCGTTCAGCTTAGCTCCGCTTAAGCAAATGAGGCTGGAAGGAAGGGTTTGGATAGGATGGAGGTGCAATAAAGCAATCATCACATGTGTCATCAGTATTCATTATCATATCTAATGATATCCACAAGTAATACACGTATGAAATTCAATATTTAATATAATAATATACTTTAATTAATATAGAGGCTTTCTATGCAGACATGCAATATCCGCTCAATACACAAAGGTAACAAATAGGCCAGGTCAGCACTGTTAATGTTGATTGTGTTGTTTTTGTTCCAATCATTCATGACATCACATAGGAATATCGATTATTGAACAAAGATAAAACTATCACAAAACCAGACGCTTTCCTTTATCTACTAAGTATAAAATATCGCATGTAAGGAAGCCATAATAAAGTCAGTTACAATGCTGTCATTCCTCATGATCGACAGGAAATGATTCCAGGTCAGAAAGCTATCATGGCAACTCATTTGCTATCGGGGATCATCCCTTGAAAAGCAGTAATGCATTGCCGTACAGTCATATATTGCTTATTGGTACAGTGTCAGAAGTTTCTAGAAGAAAGTTAAGAAAGCATATATCACATCCTACAGACTTAGGTAACTACTGATATCCGCATAAACCTACAGATTTCAGGTATACCATACAGGGTAACAATTTCGAGCACATCGCTCACGTAAGATGGCAGACAGGCTACTAGATGACGCGGTTTATCTAACAAGTCTAAGTCAGCCAAGTGAATCAAATCTTACAATGACTTGCAATTGCGTTGGCAGAAACCGCATATGAAGTAAACGTCAATAAATCTTCGATCCTAAGTGGCGATTCTAATTATCAGCACTTGCCGACTTGCCACTCTCCCGGAGTTGCTGTATGATGTCTTGGTTGAATCGGACGCGGATAATATACACAATATGAAGCCATCTCTATAATGCCCGCCCAGTCATACTTCAAATAGGGTCAGCATGTGGTCCGGAAATGATGGGCGCTGTCAATGTTCCAGTGGCAAATCAATGCTATTATGCAAATGTATTCAGGTTTTCCGAACTTGGGCCCACTTACCATACCTAAATAAACCTTAAAAAGCAAACATAGGCTTAAGAAAACAAGACGTTCAAGTCAAAATATAGTACAGGCAATGCGTCAAGACGGCGATAAACATTTGCGTCTGTACCGAGGGATGTATTGCGTCATAATGCCGCACAGGGGAACTGGAAGCACTTGCATTCCATGCCATATTGTCAAATGGATCCAAACATTTCCCTTAAATAATTGTACAGGTAGTGAAGCATATAAGACATGAAAGGTAATGCCTCTAATCCTGAAACCACATGAAAATATTTTTGTCAATTGCGCGTAAATAGAAGATGAACAGATCAATGACAGTTACTAAAATACATGAAAACTAGTTGTCGACAATAGCTGGACTATGCTGATCAACTGAAGGACAGAAAGCCACGAGCAAAGTAAATGTGCAAACAGTTGGAGGTGGTCGGGGCGACAACTTAGGATGGTGGTTCGGTTGAAGCGAAATTGGAGGTCGTGTCATTCTGTGGCTATGGGTGGTAGCAAGAGCGCAGAAGAAAATGGCAATAGTGTAACTTAATGCAAAATGATTGTTGTTTGTGTTGACACCGTTAGTTCCATAGAGAACTCTACGACGTTACATTTTTGGAACAACTCTCATCTAACTAAACGACGAGAAAACTAATACATGCTCGTGTCATATTGAGGACTAAGAACAACCAATATGGGCAATGTGTTTGCATTAATCACAACATATAACCCAAAAATTCAACCTTACAGACTGCTGAATACGCCAGCTTATACAAACATTTCTAAGTCTATATTAAGATAATACCTTGACCCTTGGGTTATGCGTAAACAGATAATAGTCATACACTGCTATCCTACAAATACGCGATGATATTCACACTGCCTTAAGCCTCTGATTTCTCTCAATACAAATGAGGTTATCCTACAACCCCTTTATTAATACCTAATCAATTTACCCAGTGACATTTTCTAGCTTGGGCATGGGGTACATATACAAAGCCCAGCATCCGTCACAATGGTTTTGGTTGACATGTTCTCTTCATTGCAGTATTCATTCAATACAAAGGACGATTCAAATTCAACATGAGAAAGGGAAATATAACGTTAAAGCTAGCGTAGACGAGGCTGAAATGAAAAAAAAATCATCAGCTCTGTGTAAGAATGCATGCGCAATGCAACCTCCATACTAAAATCTATTGCCATTTATAATAATGCCTGTTGACGCTTATTGAATTTCCATGTAATGAAGTGACGACTTAGGAGGGAGGGGATACGTGGTTAAGGGATGCGCATTGTATGTGGTGTCATGATTGCTCGCCTTAGACACATTTTGTGCTATAAATAACTCACAACTAGGCTGACCTTGTGATGCTGCAACTATGCACATTACAGACTAGCATGAGATAACATGCTTGGAAGCAGAGCATTTATGTTTAAATAGAGTGGTGCTGCGTGTGGACGCCCCTTATTCCGTGTTTTACTGCCACACCAAGCAAAACCATGTATCAAATGTGTCAATGGTCTGCCATTACGTATTATATAGAATAAGCGTCATTAATACTGTATTCGCATAGGAAAATAACGTTATCACATTTTAATGATTACTCTCACGACAATGTAAATCCGTAATGCCTGGATACATTTGGAATATGAGCTATATTTCAGTGTAAATATTTACCAATTTTCCATGGACTATGGTGTTTAGAACGCTACCAGTAATTTCCATTTGTCATGCTGTGCTTCGCGGTTACCGAGTGAATGGACGAAAGATTGATTGTCTCTGCGAACGAGTGAATGATTTAATAAGCCAGGCGTTTCCCACTTAATTCCATTTCTGAATGTGAATTACAGTGATACCAGTTAGGCACTAGAAACAATTCCTATTACCTTATAGAAATAAGACGCACGTCTACATACAATGGACGTTAATATGGGATGAATACCCAGTAGTAAGACACGATTGGAAATTTGCGAAGGGGCATTACTAACTGTTTCATATAGTATCATCCTTTGGAGCATTTGCGGCCTGCACAATTTATCTGCGACAGGTGCTACGTCACAGCGTTTTTGCTGAATGCTAACTGCAGACATACGAAGTGAGGCAATATGTGCAATTGGTGATAGATGCATCGAACTTTTAACTTCGAAAAACCCATCATTACGTGTTGTCTTATAACCATAAAATCTGTATGTCTAGTAGGAAATGGCAGCTACCGTTGTATTTAAGATACAGACGGGTTACTAAATTGCAACATTGAGAAATTGTACATATCATCTTCTCTCAGAGTGATATTTATATGCTGTATACAATTGCTATTTTAACAAACATAACGGGGACATATGACTGAAAGAGACATATTTACAGTGCTACCATTCAGAGATACAATGCTGGAGATATTGGTATCGTAGACCGGCACTTTAAACGATTCCTCTTCTCTTAAAGAAGTAAGATATTTATATGTGGTCAATATGAAGAAGTATAGCACGATTTACAATTTTCAAACAGGCATGGTTATATGTTTCATAAATTATCTTCCTTTGTACCATTTTCGGACGGTCCAATATATTTGAAGCATGTGCAGCCAAACACCAGTCAACTCACAAAAGGCTACGTCATAGCGTTGCTGCTGAATGCAAACCAGAGGCATAAGATGTTAGGTGACATGTTCAATTAGCCATCGATGCATATTCCTTTTAACTTCAAAATACACAAAATTACGCGTATGTTTTGAAGTATAACATTTGTACAAACTACGTCTACTACGAAATGGCAGCTAACGCTGTAAATGAGATTCAGATAACTAAATGAAAACATAAATATCCGAGGAATTGAATGACATTTGGTTTGATAATGAAGAATTGTTTCTTATGATGTATATAATCTGTTATCGCTTTGTCTTGCGGGGCTCTTTCGCACATACACTGTCCGACATCTTAGATAAATTTTGCCGAACAACTTCTATCAGAGCGATATCTACCATATATCTATGAATTACCACAATAACACATCGTTGAATAACTGGAAAGAAGACATGAACTAATGGCGGCCTACTTGTAGCTGTTCACATAAGCGCGTGCGATGAGAAACCCTTGCTATTACAGGCCAACCCAGTCATGGGCTTCCGCGCCTGGCCGCAAGACACATGCATGTTTTGACTGTTCAATTTTAGGCCTGGGTCAGGGTCCGAAACAATGCTTAGAACTGATGCAGCATCCACATATTTGGAATCCCCAATCAGGTACTTTCGGTTGCAGTCTCTGATGAGACAATCTCATTTTACCCGGAGACTTGTCGCCATTTTGGTTTGTATCCGCTTTGCAGCGGTTTGTATCGGAGCTCGATCTCTCTGGCTTAACACTACGGAAGTAATCAGCACATCCCTAAGTGTATAAATCTGCAACAACATGCAATGCGAATTGCATTGCAAATTGAGTTGGCAGGTGATAGCATGCTGAACATCAATGTAGCGCATATCTCTCACGTAATATTGCTTACGAGCTATATGAAGACTACTCCGTTTACTCTAATTTTTCTTCGTACACAATGCCACACCCTGTGCAACGCACTACATAACATAGAACCAAACATGCCAATGATCTGTAATACCCATCAAGTAAAGTCAACGTCAATACATCAGCAATTTCATACTGTACTATACAATGATATCTCTCACGACTTATCGTCAAACAGAAGTAAATTCCAAGTTCTGACTCTCATTGTTTGATGATATAAATAGATATATGCTTAGCAGCAACAAAATGGCTAAAAACGTTACTGCCACTGCAGTGATATCTGTCTTTATTGAATGAAGAAAAAAATGCAGTTTTCAAATCATTCATTTAATGACTCTTGGCCTGTGAGTTCGTGACAAAGAGCAGTGCTTGTCTATAATTGCCAAATAAAAAACGTTGTTCCAGTTAGGTACAGTATGCCTTTCAGTGGCTCCGTTACATTAGCTAACATGCATCAAAGGCAAATGCTTCCTCTCATTGTAAGTATTTTAATCGATACATTTGCAGGCCCCGATTGTGTGTGTAAGTCTGGATGTGCTTTTAGTGACTGCATGTTTAGAGCTATTTCTGGGACTATGTAGTAACCATGTTAATGGAGGCTCTCAATTGAACATAGATATGTGAGGTTTATGAAATAAACATATTATACATGAAATCGAATGAAGCACTTAAACCACAACACCCGTCGTTTTTCCCGAATCGCCAACTGTAGGAAGCTGACTGCATTATTATCCTTTGCAGAGTGCTTATTGTTTGCATAAATGCTACTCACATCTAAGCATAATTTATAGTGGGCTTTGACAAAACCTTAGTAACATGGAAATACAGGGACTAATGGAAATTGGTTGGGTGTAATGTAATGATGTACATGACACTTGATGCTCCGTGAATGCTAAATGATAAAGATTCACATGATTAACGAGAAAGATAACTTTTGGACTAAATGTTATGATATGGTGCAATAGTTTCCTGGCACTTAAAACAAGTCTCGAGAATTATATATTGCACCAAAAATGTGGAAATATATTATTTTGCGTCGGCCCGGTAGTTGTTTTAAGTCAAACTGTCAAACAGATGAGCTGAAAGTACAAATATATCACAAACGACCGCGACAACTACTACATCCGGTCCATTTTGTGATCAAGATTAATGAAATATAAGGATAGAAAGCAACAAGCACAGTAGCATTTTGGGTTCACATAAAGCGTCATGTGTCAGCTGCTTACAATTATACCACTTTTCATTATACAAACATATATTGTGTAGGTACATTCTAAAGGTAGGCAAGATTATTGCATATCTATAGGGCACGATTATTGTACTGTATTCAGCGCTAGCTATAAAGGGAGAGTATATAAGAGTATTTCTAAGACAAGAGACACAAGTCTTTCTGTTATGGTCCGTCTAATCATAAATGCCAGTTTGGATGGATGACATGCAGTTATGAATCCGCAATGATTACACAACAGAACAATGCGAAGAAGAGAGCGCATTGTGAGACGTATATCACACTCTAGAATAAACTGGGCTTTATTATTGAAAGACACATTGGATGATCCTAGTACAACGCGGTTTCATGCGAAATGCAGTCACTTCAAGAGTATGCAACTTTATGTTCAATAGCAGCATTTCGTCAGTATTGACAGTTTATTGTTATGTCAAGATAATATATTTTATCTGGCTATAGGAATAATGATAAGTAAATATCACATATCTACCTAGATAGCACTTATGCAATACTAGTTTTCCATAAAGTATTGTTAGGGCCCCATACGTATGACATAAAAATGACTTCAAGTGTATGGTGGTGACCTCATGAAAGTGACGGTCGTTATGACGACAATTGAAACATATCGTATCAGGCTATAAAATGATGCATTTCATTATACAGAACATCATTATATAAACACATTTTTAATAGATTGTCTCAGATTGCATATGTTTTAGATTAATATATAGCTATATGTGGCTCACTGCAGCTGAATTGGTGCATACCAGATGGGCGCGTTGTGTTATTTAGCTAGGCTGTGTAGGAGCATGATCAAACTTTTATATTGCTGGTTAATGTGAAACGTTTGATCACAAAGCACATTATCTGCACGTGACTTAACCGGCGCTCATTAATGACAATTGCACACTCATTAACACAGTGCATGCAGAGCCAAAGAGTATACATTGTATGCACCAATGGAATATTGTTGGATGTTGCCAGCTGAATATACCTCGATCAGCCCTGTTATAATGCAAACCGTCCGTAGCTAGGGTTCAGCGATACTGTACAGCATACTTGACAATGCTACATGACGACCTTATATTACTGAATTCTGCCACATAACGATTCAGGATATTGCTATAGTACATTAACGGTCACCAGCAGATCCTCTGATCATTACTGGTGAAAGGTTACAATTGCCGAATGTCATTGATCACTTGAAAATGTCTTAAACCGGGAAAATTTAAGGCTTGAATATCGTGACTGGAATACGAGTCACATATTTTGGAAAACGCATATTTTGAATGGATTTATTAGAAAATATATGCATCGGTGAAGACTCTCGCCATAAAAGATATCACAATATGCCCGTCAAAAAGATGTGACTATAAAAATTAATAAAACGTTTGGGTCAATGAGCACATGAAGTGTTATATAAATGTCACGTCATGAATATTCCCTCCAGTGATTATTGAGCAGGATCAGCACTCGACCATCTTAATAACTGTGTGCAACGATTCATTGTCCCGTATATTGAGCTATGATAAAATTATTACACAAATTTACAAATATGTTATCGATATAAAAACGTTAGTACATGTCAGGCGGTGGTCACACTTCTTTCGAACTATATTTTGCAACGCGACCATACGGGGAAGCACCAGCACATTTTATCATTGACAATGTCTACCACCTGGCGATAGTGTGTACATTTGACAGATGAATCATACTCGTGAGACTTTACTGAAGAAAGCACAAGCTAGGCAATAAATCAATTTCCAGACGCTAACATGAACATGTTTTGTTAATGAGACAATTACCAGTCTTGTCATAGCATGATTACGTCATCTATTAACTGGTGATTACGTTTCTGTTTTGCATGACATGGCGACAGAAGTCATGATTTTCTTTATAGTCATAGTTTAGCGCAAGACGAGCAAAAATGCAACGCTTGTTTATATGCAATAGTTAAAAGTCTCCACTAACCCTATCATATATCTAAATGTAGCAAGGTTTATAGAATCTTCTCCTTAAAATCTTTTCTTGTCAGGTGTCAAGTACTCATAATGATGCGAATCAACAGGCACTTGTCTTTTTAATAGCGGTCGTAATCCAGGAATGGTCATTTTATCAAGCGTTATCTCCTTCATATATTTGCTATGAGCGGATACAATGTGCCTCATTTTATTTGTATCGTGGTGAGTGCGTACTTACAGTTGGAGGTGGGGTAATTCTGCTTTTATACATACCGGGTTTAAGCAATAGCCCTGAAAGATAGGGCAGGAGTGTGGCTTCATTCAAAATGAGCATGCCTCGGGTGAACAAGATGACCGAATGTGTGATACATTGGTGACATTTGTCTTTTCGTAAGCGATGAAATGTTACGTTTCATTGTCTAAAATGCACATTCAGTTGATGGTTTGTCGCGGTCTGCAGTATGTACCAAGTAGACTAAAACATGGGTAGTAACGCAGATGCGGAAGTTTCCATTGCTTACGTCCCCTTAGTGTTAGGTATGTTAATCGATAAACATAGTGTTAAATGATTCAATAAATTGGTATAATGTCTATATCGCCATCACGAACTTACTTATGCCTTAGACACGTTTTGTGCTATAAATAACTCACAACATGGCTTAGCTTTTGAATCTGCTACTACCCCCAATACATTATTACTATATTAATTGAGATGACATCCTAGGAGGCTATGCAGAGAATTCATGTCAATATAGAGTGGTGCTGCATGTGGACGCCCTTTATTCCACTATTCGATGCTACACTAAGCCAAACCATGTTCTATGGTATCAAATTTGTCAAAAATCTGCAATTACGTAGGCAAAACCCATTTTATGGAATAAGCGTCAATAATACAACCATCCCATAGGGAGATTACGTAATTACTTTTTAATGATTACTCTCACGACTCCACCAAATCCTCTGGCAGTACATTGTCATACTGGTTGCCTGACTTCTCTGGTTTTACTGTTTGCTTAAGGTACATGCCTCGAGACAACAAGACGGAATACGTGATCTAAATTGGCCTGAATGTTCGTGACAAAAAGCAGTTCTTGTCTGTAAATACCGAAGAAACAACCCATGCTGTGGCTATTAAATGCAGCATGAGTCAATTAACGTTGCCTTTTAGTACCTCTTTTATATGAGCATACATTCAGTAAAGACAAATACATACGCAGTTGGGTTGGGTTCGGCATTTTCCTTCCTCTCATTGCATATTATATCAAGGATAGGTGAGATTAAACGTAGGGATATATGACGCATGTATTAAATATATTACACATAGAACATCGCATGGAACACCAAGGAATGAACATTATCTACCATTGTCTACTGCAGGGAAATCGCTGCATTAGAATCATCTGTTCAAAGTTTCAAAGTATTTACCTTTTCTCGTGCTTGGCACTGAGTTACCTTGAAATACAGGGACTAACGGAAGAAAAGGCTGGTGGGTGTAATGGCGTACATTGCATTTGGTGGTCCGTTACTACTGTGCAGATAATTGCTATCCAAACGAGCGTCGATTGACTACTGGTTTTCTATACCTATGGTGCAGTGCAAGTGACCTCATTTTATTGTAGAGATGTTTCCCAATTAACGACTCTAAATCTAGAAATATGAATCTAGAAAGATCAGATGAATGAAAAAAAAAGGCAATGACTTTGAACCATTACCAAAGCCCGTTGATCAAATTCGTGAGAAGGAGCAGTAGTTTAAAATATACTTATATATAGGCCGCTTAATATGCATGCTAGTCACACAAATGTCTCTAAAGCAATTAATAAAACAGATGGGTCAATGTGCACAAGTAAAGAGTCGCTGCTGTGTGTTTTCTATTTCAAATACATGTTCTGCTAATATTTGGTTTTCCAAAGATGCAATTCATTTTATGGCTTCCGTACATTTTACATGCCTCGGGTTGCAAGTGTTTTGTGTCATTTCTATAGATATCCTAAATGTACTCTGTCAAAGAACTCACATCTTGTATATTTCCTCCGGCGGTCATTTAGCAGATTTTAATTTAGATCATCTTACCAACTGTGTTAACGATACATCTTCTACTATTCTTAGAGGAAATAAAATCTCTAAACCCGGTGTAGAAAGATGCAATCTGTGTAAAAAGGCAATGCTTAGCGCCTTGAAAACGCGACCATGCAGTGAACATATAGACCAATGTAATGAGCTGGCTTACAACTAAGGTACTTAGGATGTTATAAAGCACAAGACCTACAACATGTATTCATTGACAATGTGTTATTTCTTGCGGTTATGTGGTAAATCGTTAGTCTGGATACATTTTGGAGATGAGTCATATTTAAGTGTAAACATTGACTATTTACTCAGGTTTCCATGAACGCTAACAATAATTTCAGTTGTTCATGATGGGACTCGCTGTAGTAACTTAAAAAGAAGCACAGCAAAGTTTGGTTAATGAGATTACAATATCTATTTTGCCGTATGATTATAGTGCAACTTATTTAGTGGCGTCTTCGTGGATTTGATCGATAATATGACAGAAGTCGTGATTTTCTAACCGGTCATACTTGAAGGTACAACAAACGGCAGTATGATGTTCGAGTGTCTGCTTCAGTAACAAACCTCAATTCTTTCACTAATCTCGCTTCCCATCCTTTAATAGTGCTAGGTTTATTGAATCTGCAACATGTAACACTCTCTTTTCAGATTTCAGGTATTCAAACGCCCTTTATCATCTAACCTGTATTCATGTAAATCGACACGCGACGCCTTTTAAGCAGGGCTCGGTATCCAGCTGGCAAAATCATATTGATGGAAGTACTTGTTCCGTTAGATTTACAGAAAATCGCCCCCGCTGTGTTCACAGCGTATATACAATACGTCTTGAATAATGAGATGAGGGACAACCACATCGTCAAAAATGCAGATATATCGCAAGAGCAGATTCATATATGGGAATATATATATATATATATATATATATATATATATATATATATATATATATATATATATATATATATATATATATATATATATATATATATATATATATAAATATATATATTTTATATATATATGTATATATATATATATATATATATATATATATGCATATATATATACACATATATTTACATATATATATAAATATATATTTATATAAATATAATTATATATATATATGTATAACTGTATATATAACTGTATATATAACTGTGATACAACGTCGGAAACCGTCATTAATAAGCACTGGTTAATATAAAGTGGCTTTGATAGGCGACAGTAATTGAATAATTCAGTTATTAGTTGATTGAATATATGTATATATATATTATATATCAATATATATATATATATATATATATATAATATATATATATATATATATAATATATATATATATATATATATATATATATATATATATATATATATATATATATCTATATATATATATATATATATATATATATATATATATATATATATATATATATCTATATATATATATATATATATATATATATATATATATTGACCAGCTGCCGACGCTTATCGCTATTGCCGAGAAGTAAACCGCAAAAGTCATGACTTAAGTAGAAATGTATTGCCCATAATATGGCACTGTCATCATTAGCCTCTTTCATAAATCGCGGAACCTGTACTTTCTTGACGCAGGAAGAATATATGCCGATATTGATGAAACTGACTTTTCACGTTTATCTTACATGTATGGTGCTTATAGTTGCAAGAAATACAAATGTCAAGTATGATAGATAAAAACGGAATATGACAGCAGCCAACTATCTATGCCTGTTTTGTGTACTTGTGATGATTTTCTTCATACATACCGCGCATAATAGGCACACCATGAAGACGCTTCATTGATGGCCATTCAAACATACTTCAAGTAGGGTCAGTGAGCAGTCAGTGAGCTATATTGCTTGTTCATGCTTCCTAACACGGTCTTTTAAAGATCTGTGGGAACCATGACTGGACACATGGGACAAAAACGCCTTCTAGCTAAGAATAAAACGCCAAATAATCCGGGAAAAAGCGATTGACATAAAGGTTCATGCATAGTTCCATCCTTCCAAAAATGGAAGGCAGCTATATCCATTTTCATATGGCTTCCAACACCAATTTTGTCGGGTCGCCTTACAAATGATCTCAACATGCTAGCCACGCAATGTTCTCTCATGTAAGTAATTAGAACTGTGAGTCAACGTGCACATAGAATGTGCCTCACCAGTCGATCAAGTTCTCACACGCATTCGCCCATTGTGTCCCAAATTATCACCACTTGCACATGATATTTGACAAATGTCAGCTTCAACGTATCTATGATTGCATACATTTTGCAATGTTTACCAGTATCCACTCTGGCCTAGATAACACTCATTGAACATTGCCTATGATGAATGTTAAGTTCAGGAGTATTTTGATCTTCTAGTGATTTAGCATGCTGCTACCCCTGACGTGAATTGGCATGATAAAGCATTATCGTATATGTCATAATTTAATTAGCAACCACTGCACGAACAACATGTTGGCCAAAATAGTACAACATTTCATCTAATAATAATAACGCCATTTTCCCTCATATAAATAATTTGAACTGTGAGTCAACGTGCACACGGAATGTTTCACAACAGTCGATCAAGTTTTCCGACGCATTCAACCATTGTGTTCCACGCTACCACCATTTGGAATTGATATTTGACAAATGTCAGCTTCAATGTATCTCTGATTGCATATATTTTGTAACACAAACCAATTAGAACACTCATTGAACGTTCCGTATGATGGAGGTTAACTTCAGGAGTATTTTGATCTTCTAATGATTAAGCATACTGCTACCACTAACGTGAATTGGCTTCATAAGTATAACAGCAACACACGCTTGCATTTGATATGCCATTTTCATCGCGATTAACAAAACACAATTCATACAGAAATACTTGGGGTCATGGTCACAAATCCCTACAAATATGCCGATTTCGAACGATATCAGATGCCCTGCATATTTTAAAATAGTCGGATATTACACGCCATGAGCCGTGTGTCTGCATTACGCACATACGTTGGCAATTATCGCATATGTCATAATTTAATTAGCAATAACTGCACGAACAACATGTTGGCCAATATAGTACAACATATTATCCAGTAATGGCAAATGTTGCTGTTGTTATGGTTCAGAAATGTTTATGGCTAATGTGCCTGCAGGTGCAGTGGACAAAAATGGAGCACAGTCGTTTTGTATATAATCTCATAATAGCCCTCGGTAAAACCAAACAATTTTCATCTAAGAAACAAAACGCCACACAGCCGAAAAACAGTCGGTTGGCATATTGCTTCATGCATAATCCCGAAAATGGAATGATCCTGTATAGTATCCATTAAGCTGATGGCATCCAACTAGAAAAAATAACATGACGTCTGATGCAATATTGCCGGAATGCCTTACAAATTATCTTAACATGCTAGCCACGCCTATATCCCTCCAGCAAATCATTCGAAATGTGAGTCAACGTGCATACGGAATTAATCGCACCGAATTAATGAATCGATCAAGTTCTTTAACGGTTTCCCCCACTGTGCTCCAAACTATCACAATGTGCGTGAGGTATTTGGCAAATGTCAGCTTCAATGTTTCTATGATTGCATGTATTTTGTAATGCTAAAAAAGACACTATACAATTGTCGGGGTAGTCTTTGCATTCAGCAAGGTCTTTCATCACCACACCTTCCACATTTAAAGCTCAATGGTTAATACCCATTGTTAGTTATGTCAACACGGCAGAACAGAACTCCGTCGTTGAGCCCAACTGCCACCAAGGGAAGGTCTCAAATCATTCACTGACCACTTAGCTACCCCTTATCAATAACCATTTGATGGACATCACCAAGCTGGATCCACGTCATGCACATCATATACGGCATTGCGTCACAGCTGTGTTTAATAAATAGATTTCATGATATTTGATTTAACATTTGGCATGTATATGTTACTTATTTCTAGGCAAACGAAAAATATGTAAGCGTTACAAAACACAGTTACTTGTCGTTTTTCTAAACGGTGACTTACATTCTACTAAAAGGAACTGATGATTGAGATTCACCATTAGAATAAATCAAAAATAGAGACATCGCTTTGTTTTGATATAATGAGTGGCACCAACAGTTACATCAAGCAATAGATATATGCACGACAATATGGGCATAACTGCTCAAGATCCTACCATTCCCAAGCGAGATTTTCTAAGTAAACACTGTGCTCTCCATGTGTTTACTTGCCCAATTATGTCTTATCTTAGACTTGGCGCCTACCAGACGAATACAGGAAATAGCAGAATGACGATATAAGAGCCCACGAGCATATACAAGGACAATCGCAATCAATAATTGCCGAAGCACAGTGATTAATTCGTAGGGGAAAATACTTCGAATGTGGGGAAAATATGAATCGCATATCAGTCACATATAATGTAAAGTGGTTGTACAGCCATTATCATACATATGTGGTGTGGATGTTATAGAAAATATATATTTTTGTTCGGGCTTCTTCTGAAGTTCTATCGGGCTGCCGTACGGCTGTTCACACTTTGTCAGTCAGCCAAATGTCCCTCAAGGAATTGATCAAACTAGTGGGTCAATGTCTACACGAACGTATGCAAGCAATGGGTCTGGTTTAGTCGAAAGCTGCAATCGTGGTTCCATGTATTGTGGCGATACTCAAGGTCGAAGTATCAATGTGTGATTTAATTTTCTTTGTTTATCTATACACACTCCGACACCGAATTCACGTTATGTATGGTCCTCCGTTGATTGTTAAGACAAGTCATAATTTGAAATGTTTACTTAGTGGGAGCAATATGTCGTTGTCGCAGAACGTCCTACAAGTTACAGTTATCTAATTTCAGTGTGTTCTGCTGCTGAGCGCGATGTTTAAAAGACCATATTCAGTGCCGTCCAGGCACACCATTTGGGTATATAATATCTTCAAAGCATAAACCTATGGTTTTCAATGGTTGTTCCACAATATGACAGACATGCAACGCATCAAGCTATTAAACAAACGTACGTACGAAGAGAATTATTGCTGTGTATTTTCAGAAATATCGAATACATCAAATTAGTTCAAGCTTCAGGTCAAAAGTATAATTGATTTTTCATTAATTGCCATTAGCCATTTTATACGATTCAGTGGCTCTCATTTGGTGTGCACTGCTGTGCGCTAGCGCGGATGATGTAAATGGAAATAGGATATGAGAAGAGATTTTAGTATGGCAATATCTAGGCACTATAAGGGCGTAGTAAAGCTGTGATTAATACGTACTTAGATTACATGTCGAATTACCATATGGCTTCCAACACCATTACCGAATTGTTTGTTGTTGCTTTTAATACATCCTCGTCGGATTTTAGTTATACATGTTGATTCTAATATAACTTAAAAGAGAACAACATAGTACGTTATGATAAAATTGAAATAACCCGCATTTTTCTACATTGTATAAGTTAGCCTCATTGAGGAATGTTTAAGTAATGGTTAAAGATACCAACATAAAGAAATCATGGTTATTATGGAGCAACAGCATGTATTGAGTTATTGCCATGAACTAGTGCATGTTAAATGGTATGGTCCATCATTTCAGCATCAGCATGTTGTATTTAAATGATTCAATAAATTGGTATAATGTTACCTACAATATATATATCGGATATCTCATACAATTACGGGCTTACTTATTTTAGCACCGTAATATACCGTAATGGTGAGCCACTGTCTGTAGCGCTCAGCTGTGGCGAGCTATAGCAAACGAGGCATGAATGAAGGAAATATCCAGCGCTGAGTAAGGTTGCAGGCGCAATGCAAACCCTCATACTAATATTCATTTCCATATATTATAATGCTTGTTGACACATAAGGAATTTTAATGTAATGCACGACATAGGAAGGAGGGGACACTGTATATGGTTTTTGTTGACTGCCTTGTAAATTCTCTCTTGTCCGGTGTCAAGTATTCAACCGCCCTTAATCACTTTTCTTCGTGTGATTCGACAAGCGACCCTTTTTAAGCAGGGGTTGGTACCAGCTGGCACCATCAAATATATTGATGTACTTGTTCCGTCAGAATAAGTAAAAAATGCAAGCAGATATCCCGCATGAGCAGATACAATGAATCCTTCCATATTCGTATGAATGATACCAAGGAATTACGATCCGATTGCCAACCGATTTGATTATAATACGAAAGCCGGTGATATCGGACGTATGAAACAAGGCACGACTATTTTTCCAATGGCAATGTTACAGCCACCACTCGGTGTATAATACAAGCTTACATATGCATTGGCAGATAATCCTCACGTGATCATGTCCATAACGTGACACTTTGCTTTCTATGCATGACCAAAAACTGTGTATGACAATTGAGAGGGATTGAGTTGCAAATGTCATGGATGGACTTTCGGTCAATGATCTAGAACATAAGCCAACTTAAGCTACCTTGTAGCGCGAAATGTTTGATAACGCTGTCCACAAATAGACTCAATACATCCGTAGTAACGCAGGTTTTGGCAATTGACATTCTCGAGGTATAGAACATGACTACCGAGTACCTTAAGTTTTACGCCATATAAGGATTCGGGTTGGTACTTCCATAGATTAATGACATGCACATGAGAGCGATGAGAAGCAATCCAAATTCTTGCTATAAACCATCTTTTACAGACAAACTTACACCAAACTTGAGAAATGATGACGGAAAATACGATCAACAACAATATGATTATACGAGGTTACATTTGTGATTATTACTACGGATTGACAGACAATGTTCGGAATGACAGATGGCAAATAACGAATCGATGTGACCAAGTACACATGTGTAGATTTTGCTATGCGTTGCTACCCAACAACGTTATTATATATATAACATAGAACCTTAGTTGATAATGAATGACAATGTTTTTTACATCACGATGACCACGCTTTTACTACCTATGACAGTCAATGAACTACAGATCAAACCAGTTCATGTTACATATCAAAGTCTGCATTTTGTACAACTTACCATAGCAAAAGCGCACCTATGTTGTAGTACGGCGTATATATTTGCAACATTAGGGCGTTTTTACACTTTAAGTGGTCGAAATATATATGAGGCATGTTGTGCCGTCAACCACATGTCAACTCTACACAGCCAACGTCCTAATAATTCTTCCAAATGCAAACCGCGGACTGTGCACGTGACTGGAGAAGGAGAAGAAGAATGAGTTGGGCTTTGATGAATTGAATATGGGAATATTAAAGAGAGAAAGCAATTCGTTAATGTCGCGACTTTCAGTTTTGTCAATTAATAAAAGAAGATGCTACCTTTTCCCGTATAAGGACAGGATGAGCTGCAATGTGTGGTTTATTCATTCGGATATGTCACAAGCCTCAGCCCGCTCTTTCACTGATACCTCTCCCATCTCCAGACGGAGCTAGCCTAATTGAATCCGTGAATATGTTATTCTTTCTTTTCAGGTCTCAACAAATCCTGTTCAGTTTCTTGATGTGAATCAACAAAGGATCGTTTTTCCAGAGGGTGCCCTATATTATATGCCAATATGTATGTGAGCAAACAAAATCTCAGCTTCCCTAGTATTTCAAACATGTTTAATATGTTAACAAGACGTACAAATTTAATGCATGATAAATAATAACGGAAATACAACAGCAACCAACAAATCATACTCATAATGTACATTGTGGCAACATAATATGGCATATATGTTTTTGTTAATATCTTGCGCCCACAATACACATACAATTAATCGAACAGTGTCACTGAGTCGTCAATAAAAAAGTTAAAATAACTTAACTGATTTTAAACATTGATTTGCAAAAACCTGTTTTCTAGCGCAAATATTTTAATAACAGACTTTTTATCAATCAGACTAAAGCTGGATATAATACCCTGAACTCAAGGCTTAGTTCAACAAAGTCAATCAGCGAAAGCTTACAAAGCTGGCAGATCAGACAAAAATTACCCACGGCTTCTAAATTAAGTGGTCGCATTAAAATCACTACCATTTAATTTATGACAGTCAATAAGCGAAGGAAATGTCCCCGAGGAATAGCGATGTGCTGCCTTTATAGCATATTCAAAATGCAAATCGCCAACAGTTCATTATCTGATACGCATGCATGGTCTTAACAGTGATTTGCTATTCAAATATCTACAGCCCGAATTTATTTCTGTGGACCAGAGTGTTACCAATCACAAGTTTCCCATCGTCATGAATTAATCTAGGCAGCAGAATAAAATGACATAGCTTTACCTTGCAAAAATTGCAAGTGGACTTATAATCCCCATGACGTCTGAATACCAGTAAATATGACTGAACCGGTTACTTTTGTCGACACAATCTAATCAAGTAAGGAATGAAACGCTGAGAAACAGTCGACATATGGCTTCACGCATATTGTATCGCACAAAAATGGAATGCAGTTGTACAGTATCAATTCATCACAAGAAAAAAACCTACAATGCGGTGATAACATCTGACGCCATTTTGTCGGGCTGCCTCACAAGTGATTTCAACATGCTAACCACGCCATCGTCCCTCATGCGAATAATTAGAACTGTGATTCAAAGTGCTCACGGAATCACTGGCACCGAATTAACTAAGCTATATTATTCACCCATTGTGCTTAAAACTATCCCATCATGAATTTGGTATTTTGTAGACCTCAGGTTCTATTGCTTAGTATTGTTGGCAAACAGGCCACAGCTTACGTTCTGTACTTTGTATTCTGTTCAATCGCTCATGACGTTCAAGATGTTTTCTACGATTTACATATTCTTCGTTCTACGCTGAGACGTTATTATGTACACGAATAATATGTTCATTGATCCTTATGGAAGACAAAGCGAGTACTCTACTTATTCACGGTGAATTTGGCAATCGGTCTTGTCATTGATTCATTACCCATAGTTCAGAGTGTCATTCTCCATACGAGGTTGTCGGTACACCGTCCATTAAAATATTCTCCGGGTAAATAGTTCATGCATTACATATAATCAACCAAATCTGGATTGATCGTAGAATATTTATATGTCTGTCATATTTTGAATATCATATATCTTTCAGCACTAAATTCTCCTACGGTTTATAAATTGGCTGTTTGAGTTCGACTGTTATTACTTACCAATTCCTACGTTCTTATCTTTGGCAAAGTCAAGGCTAGGAATGAGGTCACTTGAAGGAATAGTGAGACCATGATGTAAATTGGCATCGTTAACATAACATCATCGCATGTAAGAAGTTTCTATGGAATGAAATAGCTTTGAAAACCATACGGTAATGACGTTGACGTCCACTTGAGGTGTTTACATCAGCGTTTATGCTTGTTTACGGCTGTAGGATGTATTTGAATGGCATGCCATATTGGTATTAATTAAGAATTATGCCAGTTAGGTAAGTCATATTCTATCATGACAAACGAGTGAAAGCCAGTTTTACTAACTCTGTAGTTCGTCTTATTAACTGCCGTCCGCAGTAAGATAGCCTTGTCATATAAGGCTTGCATAATGCCCGACTTCCACTGACCGCCCATATGCCCCTTTGTTAGTGATGATAAGAGGCAATCGCCATTAACGCCCAGTAGGACCCCGTTCTACATAAAACTGTTATAAACGCCCAGCAAGACTCCGTACTATAACGGATACCTTACAATAATACTGCTATTAACGCCCAGTATGAACCCCTCCTAAAACGGACACCTTGCCAATGTACTGTTATTAACGCCTAAATATACCCACTATACGCCTTTCTATACCGGATACCTTGACCTAGTACTGTTATCATCGCACTGCACGTCCGCGTTCTATAACGGATACCTTGCTGAAGTACTATTATTGCCACATAGAATGACCCCTTTCAATGACGGATACTGTGCCATAATAGGTTTTAACAATGTTTAGAACAAACTATACACGGTTCATCAGGTTAGCTTGATTCTGTTAACTTTGAGGACGTCGGCGACATTTGCACGATTGTCTTCATGCTGTGTATCCATTAATGACAGCGGCATAGAACTGGGTCCGATGCTGTCTTCTATCTACCTGCTGTGGATGATATGATCTGCAGATATCAGCTTGAGCACTTCAAATCAAAGCGTGTATATGCCCAGCAAACTTTTGCACAATTACATGTAATTAATATGCATAACGCTTGCGCTTTATCGACAATTGTCTGGCTTTATTAGTTACAAAATGGTACAGATTGTGGGTTGGGAATATTCGTTGTACTGTGTCACTATTAGTTCCCACGCTTTCGCGATGGCCAATTCGCTGGTGGAAACCCTGCGCCATTTTGAACATTAGCCTCATCATTTGGCATCTATGTCTTAATTAAGTCACTATATTACACACTACAACGGCAGCCTAAAATTGGATTACTCACACTTTGATCTAGAGTCATTAATGTTCCAGACAAATAAAATGTAAAGTTATGTTAATACTGCTTTATTAGTTACAAAAGGTATATAGATATATATAGATATATATATATATATATATATATATATATATAGATAGAGATATATATATATATATATATATATATAGAGAGATATAGATATATATATATATAGATATATATATATCTATATATCATATATATATATAGAGATATATATATCTCTCTATATATATATATATAGATCTATATATATATATATATCTCTATTATATATATATATATATATATATATATATATATATATATATATATATATTAGCACGAAAACCTTTAGTGGGCAAACGGCCAACCTTTCGTAGACTTTGGTCCACGAAAGGATATACCAATATGTCCACATAAAGTCAACGCACATTTTCGTCCAAAATAATTGAAAATATTATAGTTTGACCATTCGAATGTGATAGTCTAGTCATAGTAACGAACACAGAAAAATTTTCACGCGGGATTTCTTTGGATTTTGAATATAATAGCGAAATAAAATTTTAACAACTAACCATTCGTTGACATAACCCGCACACCTCAATATATTCCATAAAACCATATATACTTCGATCCAAATTGCCGAGATAATGTGTAATCATGTGTGTAGGATATGTTTATTTGAAAAATTAGAATATTTGATTTATTTTTAAATTTCATTACCGAAAAAACTCTATTTTTCTCCTTATTCATTAATCTACAACATTGAATTAGATCGCGAAATGCTACCAATGGTTCATAAAGATCATATCTACAACAAATATTATGTTTCTAATCCATGATGACTAAAAATGATTTAAATATTTCGATATTAAGCAAATATTCAAAAATATATATGGGCACGAAAGGTTGGATTTATACGTATAAATTAATGTCTTGACCTTTCGTGGACGACCTTCGAGGACTAAATGTATATACCAGCAATAAAAAGTGATAAAAAGATTTTTATACGCTTTAAACTATTTAATTGTATCAATTAAAAGATGCCGAATAAATAATTGCTAATTAAAAATAACAAAAATGTACTATAAAAATTTGTATATATATATATATATATATATATATATATATATATATATATATATATATATATATATATATATATATATATATATATATATATATATATACTGACGATAACAACCATTCGTGGACTCCAACCATTCGTGGACAAATTTTTATAGTGCATTTTTGCTATCTATCATAATTATCAATTATTTATTCGGCATCTTTTAATTGATACAATTAAGTAGTTTAATGCGAATTAAAATCTTTTTGTCACTTTTTATTGCTGGTATGTACTTTTGGTCCTCGAAACGTCGTCCACGAAAGGTTAAGACATTAATTTATACATATAAATCCAACCTTTCGTGCCCATATATATTTTTGAATATTTGCGGAATACTGAAATATTCTTATCATTTTCAGTCATCATGGATTAGAAAAATAATATTTGTTGTAAATGTGATCATTATTAACCATTGGTAGAATTTCGCGATCTAATTCAATGTTGTACATTAATGAAAAAGGAGAAAAATAGAGTTTTTCGGTAAAGAAATTTAAGAAAAAATCAAATATTTTAATTTTTCAAATAAATATATCCCACACATATGATTAAACATTATTTCGGAAATTTGGATCGAAGTATATACGGTTGTATGGAAGATATTGAGGTGTGCGTGCTATGTCAACGAATGGTTAGTTGTTAAAATTTTATTTCGCTATTATATTCAAAATCCAAAGAAATCACCCGTGAAAAATTATTTGTGTACGTTACTAAGACTACACTATCACATTCGAATGGTCAAACCAAAATATTTTCAATTATTTTCGACGAAAATGAGCGTTGACTTTATGTGGACATACTGGTATATCCTTTCGTTGACCAAAGTCTACGAAAGGTTGGCGGTTTGTCCACTAAAGGTCGCATTCGTGCTAATATATATATTTATATATATATATATACATATATACCTATATATATATATTTACAAATGCACATATATATGTATATAATATATGCATATATATATATATATATACATATATATATATATATATATATATACATATATATATATATATATATATATATATATATATATATATATATATATATATATCTATATATATATATATATATATATATATATATATATATATATATATATATATATATATATATATATATATATATATATATATATATATATATATATATATATACCGCAGCAACCAATCAATCGTAGTGACATACATGTCTTTGTTTATACCTGCCGCACATAATACACACAGCATGAAGCCGTCTCAATTATGTCTATCCAAGCATATTTCACATAGCGTCAGGAGCGGTCAGCGAACTATTGACTTTGTTCATGCTGTCTAAAGCAGTGTGTTAAAGAGCCTCATTGCTGTAGGCATCATGCCAGGTCACGTTTGAAAATGACGCCATCTAGCCCATAATAAAACGCCATGCAATTTGGAAACAGTCAGTTGACATATAAAAAAGCAACTTTGCATATTGAATTTCCTGGGGTCATGGTTGCAACTCCCTACATACAAGGCACTGATTCCAAAACTCTGTCAGATGCCTTGCACTTTCTAACGTCGTTAGAAATTACTCCACATGAGCAATTAACGTATATCGCATGATTTAATTAGCAATTACTTCACGAACATCATGTTGGCCAATATAGAACAAAATAGTATTCAATAATGATGAATACTTTTATGGTTCCCGCCCAGGAATGCCGACCGTGTGCTAATGTGCTTTGCATATAATTTTATCCCATAATAGCCATTGACGTCTGAAGCAATTTTGTCAAGCTGCCTTACAAATTATCTCAACATACGATCCACGAAAATGTCCCTCCAGTAAATAATTAGAGCTGTGCAATCGGAATTACTCGCACCAAATTTATCAATCGATCAAGTTCTTTAACAAATGCGCCCATAGTGTTCCAAACTATCACAATATGCATACGGTATTTGGCAAATGTATTTGGTTATGCTACCAAATATCACATCTGGCCAAGAACACACTCTATGAACATTCCGTATGGATCAGTTTAAGGGGTGTTTTGATACTCTAATAATCAATCATTCACACCGTAGTTTAATTGACACCATGAATATAACAACATTACGATTGATATGTCATTATCATTGAGCTAAAAAATAGCACAATGCACATACATTTTGGGTCATGGTTACAACTCCCAGCTACCAAGAGACCCTTCACATCCTAACATTGTCGGATATAATTTCACATGGGCCACCTGGCATTAAGAAAAAATGTGCTAATTAATGTATATCACATAGTGTAATTAACAACAGCTACACGAAAGTCATGTTGGCCAATGATGTACGGAATGGTATCCAATAATATTCAATGCTGTAATGACTACGGCTCAATTATGTAAATGTAACACGTTTGCCAATGCGCCCTGTATACCCCTTGCTTCCGCTGACCGCTCACTGACCCCTTTGTAAGTGATGACAGGAGGCAATCGTCAATACGGCTCTATGTTTGGTGCATTACACTGACAGGTGTACTATTCACAAACATGGTTCCACACGTAGCATGACTACCTGAGCTGTTATACTTTCATTTCTAATGGGATCCATACGCATTACCGTTGCAGGAGTTTTTAGAGGAGTGGTTGGATCGACTTCTTTATTTGACATACAATTAAAACGTCTTCAGTTCGCCTGTGCAACAATTACATATTATACACTTGTCGGGGCAGTCGTTGATCTCAGCAACGTCTTTCATCACCACATCTTCCGCATTAAAAACTCAATGGTCAATATTCATTGTTAGTTACGTCAACACGATTAAGTTAAACATGAAGCAACAAAAGCAAAGTTGGAATTGTAAAGTCATGTGAATAATATAATGGCCAGGGTAAGAGGAACGCAAGTTTTACCTGCTGCGATATTTATTGATCAAGCCAAGCCACGGCTGCTACGCAAATGGGGCCAAAACTACAATAAAGAAAAGAGACTGATGCCCGTCATTTGCTGACCACATAGTTACCCACTTACAATTACCGTTAGATGGACATCACCAAAATGGTTCCACGCAATACACATTATATGCGACAGTAATGGAAGAAGACGATTACACCACTTTGTGTCACCGTTATGTTTATGACAACAGAGTTCATGATAATTAAAACAACATTTTGCATTTCTTGGTTGCTTCTCTCGTGGAAAATGAATGACATGGCGATTTCACAAAGGTGACTTACGGTCATACTTTATAATTTTGATTCACTAGTTAAATGATGACAATCAGAATACACTTAATTTTGATATAATGGATAGCGTCAAGTGATACGTCAAGCTTTAGATATATGTACGGCAATATGGTCATAACAGCTGATGATCCGACCACTCTAAAGCGAAATTTACGTAGTAAACAGTGCTCTATTCATGAGTATACTGACCCAATTGTCTCTTTGAAACATATTGTAAATCATTACCACTATTAGCCCCATCTGATGTTGATCTATCATTTCAAAGATGTTTGGCTTGGCAAAAAGAAACAAGCGAACGACCATAATGTGGTTGTTATTTTATTTCAGTGAGCGGTTCGCGATGTACAAAGACCATTTTCAGTGGTGCCCGGAAGATCTAGTGACAGATGAAAGTTATAGGGAAACACCACAGGTATGAGGTCGACCGGAGCTATATAGTACCTCTGCAACTTTAAAAGATTGTTTTTCCTGTGTGGTTTCACTGGCGCTAATTGACACTATGTGATCTCCTTCACAAGCAGTATACCCCATTGTACACATTTAACATGAAATTGGCCCGCAAATAACAATAGAGATGGAACAATCGATCTTACATTCAACATTGTTAATGCAATTAGGCATGTCATTAGGAAGAATCATTACATGTACTTCACGGCTACATTACCATGCTCTCCCTAACACGAAATAACCATCATTCACTTATTGTCCTGATTGCAATCTAATATTTTTTAATATTGAGCAAAAGCTTTAGTATATTCCAATATGAATATTGGATTCAATGTTTTATATATCAAATTATCCCAAAAGTTGTCTTATTCAAACTCACGTTTCAAGTTTAATATTCCCACCAGTATGCGATTTCTTGAATTATAATTATTCTGACAACATAACTGACAATTAATGTGAATGCTCAATTGGAGCCATGTAGCCCATGGGTAGGGATCAATGCAATCAATGTAAAGGGCAGCGAAGCCACTCGATTCCGTTTAATATTGCTGCCTTTTTCTAGTTAATCTTACCTTTGGGGCATGAGTGAATGATTTGCTGTATCTGTAAATGATTTATGTTTTAATAAGTTGTATTTTAGTAAACTTAGATGATCAAATTGTGTGCAGGATCATGCCTTCTATTGGCTTTGAATTGCACTCACTGTCTGCCTCTATACCTTTAAGTGTAATGCGTCAAAACTCAAAGGGAGCTATATTACTGTTGGCACAATCTAATTTTACCAACCACCGAACAGGTACAACCTACGACAATGGTTGATATTGGTGCTGATTTTTTTAAGGTTTGCTCCTATGAAAGAGAAGAGATGGAAGCAGCCTAAGAAATATACTAAGAATAATTCCTAAGTTGAATATTTATAAGAGTTATTATTTTATATTGTTGCGATTGATCAGTGACGACCAAATGTCTATATTCCTTTCCTGAGCGATAACAATGTACGCACAATAGGCATAGAAAGCAACTGTCAAAAAACCCGCAGAACCGAACGAAGTGATTGGTTTTTTGGGTAAATGTTTAAGCCCGTTCAAAAAAGCCACCATAACGTAAGTTACCATTGAAAAGAAGATTCTATAAAATCAGAGCACCGATGATTTAGTGAAAACCATCTCCTTGAACATTGAAACAGTGTTACCTTGGTCTGTGGATCACAGACCCACGATTTGGTGGAACGGCATTGACAGGTTAGACATTAGTTTTTTGTTGTTGGAATGACTTAAGCCATTCCAGAGGCTGAAAGTACAGCGTGGAACAAAGTGCTAGTTATTGTTACTATATTGAAACGTTATAACATGCTAACATATCATGATCTTCGTAATCTGACTATCGTTTTGGAATCAGGGCCTTGCCTGCTGTAACCATTAGAAGATTTCGTTACTGAGCTAACAGATGTCCCGTTAGTAATTAAATATGTGAGTCGATGCCATTTTGCGGTGCAACAATAAAATTTCCAATATATTCGCTAAGTGGTTGTTGCAAGACAACTTATCGATGAGTGTAATGTATGATTAATTAATTGCGCCTGGAATAATCAAAGATGCCTTTTGGGGTTATGTGTGAGCCAAATCACGACTATTAATTAAACAAGATGGACATAAGCAACGTTTGCACAGAACACGTTCTGTAGAGGTGTATGTTACAACGCTAAATCAATACCTTGATTCCAAAACGATAGCCTGGCACATGGGTCGTCTGGCATTATGCAAACGTGGTGACAGTTACCGTATAAAACATAATTTAATTATGAATAAGTGTACGATCATCACTGTTTCTCATCTTATGAATCTTGCATTGTCAAGGAATATACTGAATATACATATATAACCTTAACTGCTGCGAGGAAGATATTTTTTCCTTGGCAATTACTACTTTTTTTTGTCGAAGTACTCACTAGTATTGATGGCTAAACTAGCTGCAATCATGACATAACCTTAAGACTACTAGCAAAAATATTATTCAACAGACGCAACAATTAAAAAAAAGACGCAAAAGGCCATAACACAGAAGAACAAGAATTTTGGATAAACATCGTGCGGGAAGAATATTCATGATTCACAAAACCGAATATATTTTCCAAAAGTTAGTCGTTGCTTCGTATTGGACCCATGTTTAAAACAGAGTGCGTCCTAACAGCTCCATTATTATATATATATATATATATATATATATATATATATATATATATATATATATATATATATATATATATGTGTGTGTGTGTGTGTGTGTGTGTGTGTGTGTGTGTGTGTGTGTGTGTGTGTGTGTGTGTAGTAGTAAATCTAAAACCATTAACACCTTCCTTTGTGGCTGTTACTAAATGGATTAGACTATAAATGTCTCATCAGACGCTAACCACTGCCTCGTGCGGTCTTTGTCCACAGGCCACTCCTACTACACGAACCGTCAGATGAGATATGACATAGGTACCATATGCCGGGCAGCATATCACCAGCCGCGTGAATCATGGTCTTCAGTGCCTTCTTAAGCCATTCAATTAAACGCCCATGTCGTGTAACAGTTTGTTGTGCTTTATGATTAGTACTTACAGTACTAACTGTACACCGGTACACGTGGAGGTGGGTAACGAATTCTTCAATATGATCGTACCATTGATTTTTCTTACCATTCTAAATTACAGGTATGCCTCGCTGCTTCAATTACACCCAGCACCTTGGAAATGATAATATTTACCATATCTACCACGGGCCTTGGTTTGTAGCAGTGTCAACGCGCAAGACATTCAGCACTTCGCCTGAAGCATTACAATTGCTTTTGGACATGAAATTGGATATGATAACTTTCGCCGTGTGCTCACCTAAGTGAGTAAGAATAGGCTAAAACATATTTATCTATATTTGGAAGTAATTCTTATCGGGGGTAGTTGAACGTGAATAAACGGATGTAGATGAAACTCGATTCTTTGTGATGGTTCAATAGATAATCAGCTTTAAAAGTTAAGCCACAACAATTTAATTTACCAGGCAGTATGCAGGTTTTTCTAAGTCAATCAGGAACCCAAAAAACCAGCACGAGTATGTGCATGCTTTTGATACTAAAATGATGTGGCTAGGTATTCGTGTGTTCAATCATAATCACGTAGAATCACATTCGTCGTCGGTCTCCTAGACAAATTGCCGACAGGTAAAACATCCAAATATACGTGAAGAAGGGCGGATATGTCAAGAAGATGACTTTGGTATGGATAATGTACGTAGTTTAGCTATCTGTTGGCCCTTTGATTTGCCCTGTACATCATTGTATGGCGCATGGTATATTAAAGTCAACTTTGGTGAACAAATATATTGAATGTACCCGTCAAACTTACAACTGTTGCATGGATAATATGATAATTTTTCTTGGCCCTCCATTGTGCATTTGTACAAACCGAAAGAAAAAGCTCCTCGTAGAGCGTGTTAATGTGTGTTAGAACATGGCTTCTATATAAGAGATCTTACAGTTGAGACGGGGTATTGTTACAGGTGATCTGCCGTAGGGTTAACAACGCTGAGATTCTATTATTTAGAAAACATATGACACTATCTTGCTTGATAATTATCTCATCGACCAATTTGATTCTGTCAAATCCAAGCATTTTGGCAAATCGTTGAACACAAGCTATATATTTAAACTCACACATTAAGTGACATTCTGATATTCCGAAAGCAAATTATCTGCAGAACAGGTATCTATTTTGGTTCACAATGTGTCCGTCGTATGAACCATTAAGTACAGATTGACATTAAAGCATGGAGAGGAATAGTAACGTATTGATCGCTACCCAGATGCATTTTGAATGATCCATTATATAATACAAATTCACTACTTTTGGGTATACATTTGGTAATGATGACGACATTGGATACATTGCATCAATGATTATTTGTTGGCTCTGGTGCTATTTGGACCCATTGGTACCGTATTTTACATGTGAACACGCTTTATACTATGGGCATGGTGTCTGAAATAAACTGTTATTATTATTGCATGGGATTGATTCTACGCCAGGTATGTGTTCAAAACATGTTGTCATATTTCACGTCAGCTCCTTACAAGTGCTCATTAGTTTTTCGGTCATTCACAAGCATTTCGTGCAGTGTTTTTTAAGTGAATTTCAAGAATAGAAGCTCAATAAATTCACAAGGGATCTGCCATTAATTAAGAATATTCCTGCAATAATTCACATTAGAAGTCCATCGAAGGAAAGAGAGCATTCAACGCGTGTATACTCTCTTGATATTGAGTTGATCAATCTTTAAGATGAATGAGTCGCAACTCCAGATGAATTATTCATCTCAGCGCTGTTATATTGTGCAGGTATATTCAGTAGCGGTCCGACACATATAATGATGATGTATTGTAGAAACAAGTGTAACGAAACAAACAAAGAACGGGCAGTGTGAAAGATGTAGCAATACACACCTTCGTTATTGACAGCGACATAGCACTGATGAGTTGAGGGCTTTGAATTTGATGCAATATACACTAATGAAATCAAACATTCTGCGCAACTGCAATACCGATAATGAAGCCAAATCCGGTTAGAAACAGATATATAAATTGTTCTCAATTTCGAACCTCATTAAAAATGTTCCTTCATTTGTGAACTTTGCATGAGCAGAGGATTAACAGAATTCACGAAAAAATGGTTGCGACAGCAATCGAATCTATCCTATTGGTGACGGTAAATAGATCAATTTAGAAACTGGAAAGTTTCGAATAAGTTCACTGTCGGCTTAACAATGACGACATATCGATCGTCCACAAAAGAACTCGTTTTCACAAACTAGTACAAATAAAAAATGGCCAAGTTGCATCATTTGGTGTGGCTTCCAGTAGAAATTACAACGCGTTTATCAGATAATATATGCTGAGTCGATGACGACCAATGATGCCATTTGCAAACCACAACTAGACATGTTTCCCTGCGAATTAATAGGTCACATATAACAAATCGTAATATATTTCGAGGATTTATTTTAAGCACGGTTCATATAAAACTTGTGTGCGAGATTGAGGTCATTGAACTGTAGCAATCCTGCCTAAATTTGTTAAACATTATACCTAGTACATATAATCATGGGCATGAATAGGTTCTAATAGAGACCGCCAAGGAAGATGTGAATAAATGGCTGTACAAGAATTTGAAAACCGTTATTTTTTATAAATGACAGTGGAGATGTGCTGCCGGAAAAACTAAACACCATTTTCGGTGAGATTTCCCCTGGTTGATGGACCTGAAATGCCTCTCCCCCTTTGTAACGCATCTTGATTAAGCATCCGCTATTTCCTTGGTTACATCTATGGTTACATGGTTGTTATGCTGGCCCAGTTCCATAAAAGGTAAAAGCATGCATATAATTTCTAGATACTATATTCATCTTCTACTCCTGTTCCTGTCATACACGAAGCCGTATCCACGATAGCCCCTTCCATGTTATCTAAAAGTGATAAGTGAGTGGTCAGTGGGATCTGGCAATTATCATGCGTGAGTTGCGTATATGTTACTAAGTATATATTTCTAAAGGCTTCAGTTTCGTGAAATACCCCCTGTATAACGATCATAAAATGAAGCCATGACCTAAAGGGGCACTATTCTAGAGGTACTATCGTCGATACATCGTTGAAGATATCTGTTAAGAACAGCTTCAAAAACAAATTATTTACTTTTATAGCCAAAATATCGAACATAATGGACTGAAAAATGAAACAGAGCTGGAATAAACAAATATTATCTGTCGCTTCGATGACAGAGCAGTTATAGAGGACCCAGTTGCTTGCATTTATATTGTTACATTAAAACACTTTTTCCTTTTTATAATGCCGTTAAAACGCCTCATCGCTGTGATATAGCTGATAAAAAATAACAACGCAATCCTTAACGTTTTGCATGTAAACTAACATAATAGCAAACTAGCTGGACGCAAGCGGAATGGTGACATGGTAGTGTTACTATACTTATTTTGCATAACGCCTGGTGTACATTCAGTCATATGCGGTAGACCTGTCAAACGAATAACTATGGTTTATGTCAGAATGCACTACAGGTAACCCATTACATATAATACTTGCTGAATTATGTATTCACCTATTGCCATTATCATTGGTGTCTTCACTTGTCAGCGAAATGTGGCAAGCCCCAAACCTTCTAGAAAATTGCACCTCTTTGGCTGCTTACAAATAGGCCTATCTATTTAGGAGTCTTTCAGACCGAGTTACGTTAATGTCACTGAGCACCAAATAAGTAAACCCGACGTACCACGAATGCTGACGCCTTGGCTGAATGGACACAATTAAGAGATATTGATAGACAGACGTTGGTACGGTTTGCAAAATCAACGGGATGTAGGTGTCCCAAATTTCATTGCACTTCCTTGCTGTGATAACATTGTTGCTGTACTTCAATATGTAAGAAATTGATATAAAACAGTGTAATATACAGGCGGATAATTGTAGCCAATAGCTTGGATAGAACTGTAGAACTGACTATTTGTTTTTATATATGATATAGTGTATAACTCCCCATCTTATGCGCTATAGTGTACACACTAGCTACCACGATGGGCTGCCAATTAATGTAATAAATGATTGCACTGATTCACAAGATTAATATATACATTACTAAGATCTTTTATGTCACACGGGATTTTTTGCATATCAATGGGCTTAAAGAAAAGCTGTGACCCTAATCACGTTTGTGGATTTTCTGATGGCTCTCATCGTACCATATTGCGACAACCGCAATTTCATTGCAATACTATGTTAAAGCAATTACATGCTGACGGGTTGGCTTGTAAAAATGTTTTGATAATATGGGATGGGTACCAGCGGCTTATTTAGAATGGTCGGATATGTAGGTAACTTATTGATATGTCATTCTGTTCCTTGTGACTGCTCCATAGATAATCAGCCAATTCCGTACTCAGATGTGTACATTGGCAATAATCCTATCGATAATCCGAAATGCTGCCTGCTTCAAACGTGTTTCGTGACTTATATCCTTATCATCATTTAGTCGGCTAAGTAATTAATTAAACAGACCCTTTAGGAAGTAAGAATTTTGACCTGGGACTGTGATCCCATGGGAAGTCATCAAGGCAATCAGTGTAACAGATTTAGGTGAAACCACAAAATGTCATTTAACATGGCTTTCCGTTCAAGTACACCTTACCACCGGACATTGATAAGTTGCGCCTGTACATGTGGAACGTTTCAATACGCGGTGTACACTAATGGCGTTGGTATGCAATCATGTCTGAAAATTGTTTAGTACTTCCATTATCATCTGCTTCAATACCTATCACCGCCATACAACAAACCTATAGCTATATTAGCAATATTCCTAACCGTTGCTTACTAGGATGTCAGTTCGCATACAGCGGAAGCCGGGGATTATTCAGACAGAATAGCGCGGAGTTTTCTTACTATAGCTGGTGGCTTATTCGACACACTCCCGAACGGGCGAAAGTGGCTTTCCTAGAATGCTGGTCAGTATATAATATCACAGTTGTATTTGACGGCACAACTCTAGCGAATGTATTGCCTGGTTTCATTTCTATTGCAACAGAGCGTGACTCCTCCAATGTGAACTGTTCCCACTGGGCCCTCGACTTATGCAGTACGACTATATGGCCACCCTCGACGGATCAATCTGACCAACGAGGCCTACATCGGCAGTTACACACACAGGCAACATTTTACTGAATTCGACCACAGCAGTTATAAGGTGAGGTTAATCATGCAGCGTTTGCTTGGATGTGTATTATACAAGCCAGCGATAAATGCCCTTTATCGAGTTAATGAACGGATAAGGAGGAACATATATATGCGTCTTACATACGTCAATATGCTGTAACTGTTTGACTCAACATGAATAATAATAACACGTTGGCCGTGCTTACACCATGGTTTGGTTGTCTCTTGTAACAGAATCGTAATGTTGCGAGAATATGCAATACATGATTCGTTCTGCCCCTCCTCGCATTGTTAATGCTGAATATCGCGTGGAACATGCATGGTGGGTTCCTCTAATTACTATGCATTCTCCAAGGTTATGAATCAGTCAATGTTATGCTCATAGGGTCTAATTTTGCAAATGGTTATGAGATTATACAAGCCATGCATTGTCAATTAACTCTTCAAATCCATTCGCGTTGTTTCATTTCGATCCACCTACAATAATTAACAGCTCATTTTTCGTAATTTAAACCGGTTTAACGCTGACGATCTTAAATGACACGTGGTACATAATTTAATCTTTATATAGATATAATAATACCAGTAAAAGTAGTCAAAACACCACATGTTCCTGGCTTAAAAAAGATTAGCATAACATAGATATTAATCTGAAAGGTGCGACAAACCATTGCTTAGTTTTACGGCTGTCCCAGAAAGTGTATAATGTTAAGGTGATGCAGAGGCGAGTTGAATACGGTTGATTTCGATCGCATGATTTGCCATATATACCTATTTAGCCTATAGCAAACCTAACACAAACAATGTCGGTTCTCAGAATACTACATTTTTGAGACCACGTCTGAAATAATCCTTCTCCATTTCAGGGGAGCAATCCATGCAAATGCCTGCTGCAATGAATATTAACACAGGTTGAATATACATAGAAAAGCGATAAGACTATCTTACTGGTATTTCAGAGGACAAACTCTATCAGTTACGCTGTTGTCTATAATATCTTTATTGGCATCATGATTGAAGTATCCGTGGTTTTCATGCGATCAAATACGAACAAACATGTTCATAAGTCAGCGATAACAATATCCTGTTGCAAAGGAACAAAGAGCTATATAAAGGCAAAAAGAATGGAATACTTAATTGTATGCTTTAATGGTGGTTGAACAATTTGGTATCTGTGTTACCTTGGTTGTGGATCCCAGACCCTATTTGGTGGAATGGCATTGACAGGTTAGACATTAGTTTGTTGTTGTTGCAATGACTTAAGCCATTCCAGAGGCTGAAAGTACAGCGTGGAACAAAGTTCTAGTTGTTACTATATTGAAACGTTATAACAGGCTAACATATCATGTTCTTCGTAATCTGACTATCGTTTTGGAATCAGGGTCTTGCCTGCTGTAACCATTAGAAGATTTCGGTACTGAGCTAACAGATGTTCCGTTAGTAATTATATCTGTGAGTCGATGCCATTTTGCGGTGCAACAATAAAATTTCAATATATTCGCTAAGTGGTTGTTGCAAGACAACTTATCGATGAGTGTAATGTATGGTTAATTAATTGCGGCTGGAATAATCAAAGATGCCTTTTGGGGTTATGTGTGAGCCAAATCACGACTATTTAATTAATCAAGATGGGCATAAGCAACCTTTGCACCGAACACGTTCTGTAGAGGTGTATGTTACAATGTTGAATCAAAACCTTGATTCCAAAACGATAGTCTGGCACATGGGTCGTCTGGCATTAAGCAAACGTGTTGACAGTTACAGTATAAAATATAATTCAATTATGAATATGTGTACGAACATCACTGTTTCGCATATAATGATTCTTGCATCATCAAGAAATATACTGAATATACATATATAACCTTAACCGCTGCGAGGAAGATATTTTTTCTTTGGCAATTACTACGGTTTTTTTGTCAAAGTACTCACTAGTATTGATGGCTAAACTAGCTGCAACCATGACATAACCTTAAGACTACTAGCCAAAAATACTATTCAACAGACGCAACAATTAAAATAGACACAAAAGGCCATAACAAAGAAGAACATAATGAATTTTGGATAAACATCGTGCGGGAAGAATATTCATGATTCACAAAGCCGAATATATTTTCCAAAAGTCAGTCGTTGCTTCGTATTGGTCCCATGTTTAAAACAGAGTGCGTCTTAACAGCTCCATTATTCGTTCCCAGAAGGCATTTGGTCTAGTCTAGCGGTC
Organism: Urechis unicinctus; assembly: GCA_034190875.2. Taxonomy (NCBI): domain Eukaryota; kingdom Metazoa; phylum Annelida; class Polychaeta; order Xenopneusta; family Urechidae; genus Urechis; species Urechis unicinctus. Next base: position 67,239,247 of record CM067353.1, on the reverse strand, counting down.
GCCAATTGACACTGGAAAGATGGAACAATAAAAATAATTAATACCATGTTGTCAATGGTTGAATATATGCTTATATATATATATATATATATATATATATATATATATATATATATATATATATATATATATATATATATATATATATATATATATATATATATATATATATATATATATATATATATATATATATATGTGTGTGTGTGTGTGTGTGTGTGTGTGTATGTGCGCGCGCGCGTGTGTGTATGTGTATTAAATGTAAAACCTTCCCGTGTGGCTGTTACTTAATGGATTAGACTATAAATGGGTCATCAGACGCTAACCACTGCCTCGTGCGGTCTTTGTCCACAGGCCACTCCTACTACACGAACCGTCAGATGAGATATGACTTAGGTACCATATGCCGGGCAGCATATCACCAGCCGCGTGAATCATGGTCTCCTGTGCCTTCTTAAGCCATTCAATTAAACGCCCATGTCGTGTAACAGTTTGTTGTGCTTTATGATTAGTACTTACAGTACTTACTGTACACCGGTACACGTGGAGGTGGGTAACGAATTCTTCAATATGATCGTACCATTGATTTTTCTTACCATTCTTAATAACATGTATGCCTTGCTGCTTCAATTACACCCAGCACCTTGGAAATGATAATATTTACTATATCTACCACGGGCCTTGGTTTATAGCAGTGTCAACGCGCAAGACATTCCGCACTTCGCCTGAAGCATTATAATTGTTTTTGGATATGAAATTGGATATGAAAACTTTCGCCGTGTACTCACCTAAGTGAGTAAGAATAGGCTAAAACATATTTATCTATATTTGGAAGTATTTCTAATTCGGCTGTTATCCAGAATTCCGGGATCACAAGAATGTATTGGGGGTAGTTGAATGTAAATAAACGGATGTAGATGAAACTTGATTCTTTGTGTTTGTTCAATAGATAATCAGCTTTAAAAGTTAAGCCACAACAATTTGATTTACTAGGCAGTATGTGGGTTTATTAGGTCAATCAGGAACCCAAAAACCAGCATGAGTATGTGCATGATTTTAATACTAAAATGATTTGGCTAGGTATTCGTGTGTTCAATCATAACCGTGAATCACGTAGAATCACATTCATCGTCTGTCTCTTAGACAAATAGCCGAGCAGGTAAAACATCCGAAAATTCGTGCAGAAGGGCGGATATGTCAAGAAGATGACTTTGCTATGGATAATGTACGTAATTTAGCTATCTGCTGGCCCTTTGAATTGCCCTGTACATCATTGCATTGCGCATGGCATATTAACGTCGATATTGGTGAACAAATATATTGAATGTACCCGTGCAACTGTTGCATGGATGATATGATAATTTTTCTTGGCCCCCCATTGTGCATTTGTACAAACCGAAGGAGAAAGCTTCTCGTTGAGCGTGTTAATGTGTGTTAGAATATGGCTTCTATAAGAGAGATCTTACAGTTGAGACGGGGTATTGTTAACACGTGTATTCTCTCATGATATTGAGTTGATCAATCTTTAAGATGAATGAGTCACAACTCCAGATGAATTATTCATCTCAGCGCTGTTATGTTGTGCAGGTATATTCAGAAGCGGTCCGACACATATAATGATGATGCATTGTAGAAACAAGTGTAACGAAACAAACAAAGAACGGGCAGTGTGAAAGATGTAGCAATGCACACCTTCGTTATTGACAGCGACATAGCTCTGATGAGTTGAGGCCTTTGAATATGATGCAATATACACTAATGAAATCAAACATTCTGCGCAACTGCAATACCGCTAATGAAGCCAAATCCGGTTAGAAACAGATATATAAATTGTTCTCAATTACGAACCTCATTAAAATGTTCCTTCATTTGTGAACTTTGCATAAGCAGAGGATTAACAGATACACGAACAATAGGTTGCGACAGCAATCGAATCTATCCTATTGCTGACGGTAAATAGATAAATTTAGAAACTGGAAAATTACGAATAAGTTCACTGTCGGCTTAACAATGACGACATATCGATCGTCCACAATGGAACTCGTTTTCACAAACTTGTAAAAATAAAAAATGGCCAAGTTACAAAAGTCATGTTTGGTGTGCCTTCCAGTAGAAATTACTACGCGTTTATCAGATAATTACATTTTAGGTCGATGGCGACCAATGATGCCATTTGCAAACCACAACTAGACATGTTTCCCAGCGAAGTAACAGGTCACATAAAACAAATTGTACTATATTTAGAGGATTTATTTTAAGGATGGTTCATAAAAAACTTGTTAACGGATTGAGGTTATTGAACTATTGCATCTTGCCTAAATAAAAACTAGTACATATTCTAAGTTCTAATAGAGACCGCCAAGGAAGATGTGAATAAATGGCTGTACAAGAATTTTAAAACCGTTATTTTTTATAAATGACAGTGGAGATGTGCTGCCGAAAAACTAAACACCATTTTCGGTGAGATTTCCCCTGGTTGATGGACCTGAAATGCCTCTCCCCCTTTGTAACGCATCTTGATTAAGCATCCGCTATTTCCTTTGTTACATCTATGGTTACATGGTTGTTATGCTGGCCCAGTCCCATTAAAGGTAAAATCATGCATATAATTTCTAGATACTATACTCATCTTCTACTCCTGTTCCTGTCATACACGAAGCCATATCCACGATAGCCCCTTCCATGTTATCTAAAAGTGGTCAGTGAGTGGTCAGTGGGATCCGGCAATTATCATGCGTGAGTTGCGTATATGTTACTAAGTATATATTTCTAAAGGCTTCAGTTTCGTAAAATACCCCCTGTATAACGATCATAAAATGAAGCCATGACCTAAAGGGGCACTATTCTAGAGGTACTATCGTCGATGCATCGTTCAAGATATCTATTAAGAACAGCTTCAAAAACAAATTATTTACTTTTATAGCCAAAATATCGAACATAATGGACTGAAAAATGAAACAGAGCTGGAATAAACAAATATTATCTGTCGCTTCGATGACAGAGCAGTTATAGAGGACCCAGTTGCTTGCATTTATATTGTTACATTAAAACACTTTTTCCTTTTTATAATGCCGTTAAAACGCCTCATCGCTGTGATATAGCTGATAAAAATTAACAACGCAATCCTTAACGTTTTGCATGTAAACTAACATAATAGCAAACTAGCTGGACGCAAGCGGAATGGTGATATGGTAGTGTTACTATACACATTTTACATAACGTCTGGTGTACATTCAGTCATACGTGAAAGACCTGGTAAACGAATAATTATGGTTTATGTCATAATGCACTACATGTAACCCATTACATATAATACTTGCTGAATTACGTATTCACCTATTGCCATTATCATTGGTGTCTTCACTTGTCAGCGAACTGTGGCAAGCCCCAAACCTTCTTGGAAATTGCACCTCTTTGGCTGCTTACAAATAGGCCTATCTATTTAGGAGTCTTTCAGACCGAGTTACGTTAATGTCACTGAGCACCAAATAAGTAAACCCGACGTACCACGAATGCTGACGCCTTGGCTGAATGGACACAATTAAGAGATATTGATAGACAGACGTTGGTACGGTTTGCAAAATCAACGGGATGTAGGTGTCCCGAATTTCATTGCACTTCCTTGCTGTGATAACATTGTTGCTGTTCTTCAATATGTAAGAAATTGATATAAAACAGTGTAATATACAGGCGGATAATTGTAGCCAATAGCTTGGATAGAACTGTAGAACTGACTATTTGTTTTTATATATGATATAGTGTATAACTCCTCATCTTATGCGCTATAGTGTACACACAAGCTACCACGATGAGCAGCCAATTAATATTATAAATGATTGCACTAATTAACAATATTAATATATACATTACTAAGATTTTTTATGTCACACGGGATTTTTTGCATATCAATGGACTTCAAGAAAAGCTGTGACCCTAATCACGTTTCTGGATTTTCTTATGGCTCTCATCATTGCGACAACTGCGATTTCATTGCAATACTATGTTAAAGCAATGACATGCTGACGGGTTTTGATAATATGGGATGGGTACCAGCGGCTTATTTGGATAGGTCGGATATGTAGGTAACTTATTGATATGTTATTCTGTTCCTCGTGACTGCTCCATAGATAATCAGCCAATTCCATACTCAGATGTGTAGATTGGCGATAATCCTATCGATAATCCAAAATGCTGCCTGCTTCAAACGTGTTTCGTGACTTATATCCTTATCATCATATAGTCGGCCAAGTAATTAATTAAACAGACCCTTCAGGAAGTAAGAAATTTGACCTGGGTGTGTGAGTCCATGGGAAGTCATCAACGCAATCAGTGTAACAGATTTAGGTGAAACCAAAAAATGTCATCTAACATGGCTTTCCGTTCAAGTACACTTTACCACCGGACATTGTTTGGTTGCGCCTGTACATGTGGAACGTTTCAATACGCGGTGTACACTAATGGCGTTGGTATTCACGTCCAGTATGCAATCATGTCTGAAAATTGTTTCGTACTTCCATTATCATCTGCTTCAATACCTGTCACCGCAATGCACCAAAACTATACCTATATTATCAATATTCCTAACCGTTGCTTTCTAAGAGGTCAGTTAGCAGACAACGGAAGCCGGGGATTATTCAGACAGAATAGCGCAGAGTTTTCTTACTATATCTGGCGGCTAATTCAACACACTCCCGAGCGGGCGTTCCTAGAACGCTGGTCAGTATATGATATCATAGTTGTATTTGACGTCACAACTCTAGCGAATGTATTGCCTGGTTTCATTTCTATTGCAACAGAGCATGACTCCTCCAATATGAACTTTTCCCAATGGGCCCTCGAGGAACAATATGACCAACGAAGCCTACATCGGCACTTACACAGACAGACAACATTTAACTGAACTCGACCACTGCAGTTATAACGTGAGGTTAATCATACAGCGTTTGCTAGGATGTGTATTATACCAGCCTGTGATAAATGTCTTTCATCGAGTTAATGAACGGATAAGGAGGAACATATGTGTACGCCTTACATACGTCAATATGTTGTAACTGTTTGGCTCAATATGAATAATGATAACACCTTGGCCATGCGTACACTATGGTTCGGTTGTCTCTTGTAACAGAATCGTAATGTTGCGAGAATATGCAATACATGATTCGTTCTGCCCCTCCTCGCATTGTTTATGCTGAATATCGCGAGGAACATGCATGGTGGTTTCCTCTAATTACTATGCATTCTCCAAGGTTATAAATCAGTCAATGTTATGCTCATAGGGTCGAATTTTGAGATTATACAAGCCATGCATTGTCAATTAACTCTTCAAATCCATTCGCGTTGTTTCATTTCGATCCACCTACAATAATTAACAGCTCATTGTGCGTACTTTAAAACCGGTTTAACGCTGACGATCTTAAATGACACGTGGTACATAATTCAATCTATATATAGATATAATAATACCAGTTAATGTAGTCAAAACAACACATGTTCCTGGCTTATAAAACATTAGCATAACATAGTTAGATATTAATCTGAAAGGTGCGACAAACCAAGTTTTACGGCTATCCCAGAAAGTGTATAATGTTAAGCTGTTGCAGAGGCGAGTTGAATACAGTTGATTTCGATCGCATGATTTGCCATATATACCTATTAAGGCTATAGCAAACCTAACACAAACAATGTCGGTTCTCAAAATACTACATTTTTGAGACCACGTCTGAAATAATCCTTCTCCATTTCAGGGGAGCCATCCATGTAAACGCCCTGCTGCAATGAATATTAACACAGGTTGAATATACATAGAAAAGCGATAAGGCTATCTTACTGGTATTTCAGAGGACAAACTCTATCAGTTACGCTGTTGTCTATAATATCTTTATTGGCATCATGATTGAAGTATCCGTGGTTATCACGCGATCAAATACGAACAAACATGTTCATAAGATAGCGATCACAATATCCTGTTGCAAAGGCGCAAAGAGCTATATAAAGGCAAAAAGAATGGAATACTTAATTGTATGCTTTAATGGTGGTTGAACAATTTGGTATCTGTATTACCTTGGTTGTGGATCCCAGACCCTATTTGGTGGAATGGCATTGAGAGGTTAGACATTAGTTTGTTGTTGTTGCAATGACTTAAGCCATTCCAGAGGCTGAAAGTACAGCGTGGAACAAAGTTCTAGTTGTTACTATATTGAAACATTATAACAGGCTAACATATCATGTTCTTCGAAATCTGACTATCGTTTTGGAATCAGGGTCTTGCCTGCTGTAACCATTAGAAGATTTCGGTACTGAGCTAACAGATGTTCCGTTAGTAATTATATCTGTGAGTCGATGCCAATTTTGCGGTGCAACAATAAAATTTCAATATATTCGCTAAGTGGTTGTTGCAAGACAACTTATCGATGAGTGTAATGTATGGTTAATTAATTGCGGCTGGAATAATCAAAGATGCCTTTTGGGGTTATGTGTGAGCCAAATCACGACTATTAATTAATCAAGATGGGCATAAGCAACCTTTGCACCGAACACGTTCTGTAGAGGTGTATGTTACAATGCTGAATCAAAACCTTGATTCCAAAACGATAGTCTGGCACATGGGTCGTCTGGCATTAAGCAAACGTGTTGACAGTTACAGTATAAAATATAATTCAATTATGAATATGTGTACGAACATCACTGTTTCGCATCTAATGAATCTTGCATCGTCAAGAAATATACTGAATATACATATATAACCTTAACCGCTGCGAGGAAGATATTTTTTCTTTGGCAATTACTACGGTTTTTTTGTCAAAGTACTCACTAGTATTGATGGCTAAACTAGCTGCAACCATGACATAACCTTAAGACTACTAGCCAAAAATACTATTCAACAGACGCAACAATTAAAAAAGACGCAAAAGGCCATAACAAAGAAGAACATAATGAATTTTGGATAAACATCGTGCGGGAAGAATATTCATGATTCACAAAGCCGAATATATTTTCCAAAAGTCAGTCGTTGCTTCGTATTGGTCCCATGTTTAAAACAGAGTGCGTCTTAACAGCTCCATTATTCGTTCCCAAAAGGCATTTGGTCTAGTCTAGCGGTCGCCAACTGACACTGGAAAGATGGAACAATAAAAATAATTAATACCATGTTGTCAATGGTTGAATATATGCTTATATATATATATATATATATATATATATATATATATATATATATATATATATATATATATATATATATATATATATGTTATATATATATATATATATATATATATATATATATATATATATATATATATATATGTGTGTGTGTGTGTGTGTGTGTGTGTGTGTGTGTGTGTGTGTGTGTGTGTGTGTGTGTGTGTGCGTGCGCGCGCGCGTGTGTGTGTGTATGTGTATTAAATGTAAAACCTTCCCGTGTGGCTGTTACTTAATGGATTAGACTATAAATGTGTCATCAGTCGCTAACCACTGCCTCGTGCGGTTTTTGTCCACAGGCCACTCCTACTACACGAACCGTCAGATGAGATATGACTTAGGTACCATATGCCGGGCAGCATATCACCAGCCGCGTGAATCATGGTCTCCTGTGCCTTCTTAAGCCATTCAATTAAACGCCCATGTCGTGTAACAGTTTGTTGTGCTTTATGATTAGTACTTACAGTACTTACTGTACACCGGTACACGTGGAGGTGGGTAACGAATTCTTCAATATGATCGTACCATTGATTTTTCTTACCATTCTTAATTACATGTATGCCTCGCTGCTTCAATTACACCCAGCACCTTGGAAATGATAATATTTACCATATCTACCACGGGCCTTGGTTTATAGCAGTGTCAACGCGCAAGACATTCCGCACTTCGCCTGAAGCATTATAATTGTTTTTGGATATGAAATTGGATATGAAAACTTTCGCCGTGTACTCACCTAAGTGAGTAAGAATAGGCTAAAACATATTTATCTATATTTGGAAGTATTTCTAATTCGGCTGTTATCCAGAATTCCGGGATCAAAATAATTTATTGGGGGTAGTTGAATGTGAATAAACGGATGTGATTCTTTGTGTTTGTTCAATAGATAATCAGCTTTAAAAGTTAAGCCACAACAATTTGATTTACTAGGCAGTATGTGGGTTTATTAGTTCAATCAGGAACCCAAAAACCAGCATGAGTATGTGCATGATTTTAATACTAAAATGATTTGGCTAGGTATTCGTGTGTTCAATCATAACCGTGAATCACGTAGAATCACATTCATCGTCTGTCTCTTAGACAAATAGCCGAGCAGGTAAAACATCCGAAAATTCGTGCAGAAGGGCGGATATGTCAAGAAGATGACTTTGCTATGGATAATGTACGTAGTTTAGCTATCTGCTGGCCCTTTGAATTGCCCTGTACATCATTGCATGGCGCATGGCATATTTAAGTCAATATTGGTGAACAAATATATTGAATGTACCCGTGAAACTTGCAACTGTTGCATGGATGATATGATAATTTTTCTTGGCCCTCCATTGTGCATTTGTACAAACCGAAGGAGGAAGCTTCTCGTTGAGCGTGTAAATGTGTGTTAGAATATGGCTTCTATATGAGAGATCTTACAGTTGAGACGGGGTATTGTTAACACGTGTATTCTCTCCTGATATTGAGTAGATCAATCTTTAAGATGAATGAGTCACAACTCCAGATGAATTATTCATCTCAGCGCTGTTATGTTGTGCAGGTATATTCAAAAGCGGCCCGACACATATAATGATGATGCATTGTAGAAACAAGTGTAACGAAACAAACAAAGAAAGGGCAGTGTGAAAGATGTAGCAATGCACACCTTCGTTATTGACAGCGACATAGCTCTGATGAGTTGAGGCCTTTGAATTTGATGCAATATACACTAATGAAATCAAACATTCTGCGCAACTGCAATACCGCTAATGAAGCCAAATCCGGTTAAAAACAGATATTTAAATTGTTCTCAATTTCGAACCTCATTAAAATGTTCCTTCATTTGTGAACTTTGCATAAGAGGATTAACAGATACACGAACAATAGGTTGCGACAGCAATCGAATCTATCCTATTGCTGACGGTAAATAGATAAATTTAGAAACTGGAAAGTTACGAATAAGTTCACTGTCGGCTTAACAATGGCGACATATCGATCGTCCACAATGGAACTCGTTTTCACAAAAGTCATGTTTGGTGTGCCTTCCAGTAGAAATTACTACGCGTTTATCAGATAATATATTTTAGGTCGATGGCGACCAATGATTCCATTTGCAAACCACAACTAGACATGTTTCCCAGCGACGTAATAGGTCACATAAAACAAATCGTAATATTTAGAGGATTTATTTTAAGGATGGTTCATATAAAACTTGTGTACGAGATTGAGGTCATTGAACTATTGCAATCTTGCCTAAATTTGTTAAACATTATACCTAGTACATATAACCATGGGCATGAATAAGTTCTAATAGCTACCGCCAAGGAAGATGTGAATAAATGGCTGTACAAGAATTTGAAAACCGTTATTTATTATAAATGACAGTGGAGATTTGCTGCCGAAAAACTAAACACCATTTTCGGTGAGATTTCCCCTGGTTGATGGACCTGAAATGCCTCTCCCCCTTTGTAACGCATCTTGATTAAGCATCCGCTATTTCCTTGGTTTCATCTATGGTTACATGGTAGTTATGCTGGCACAGTCCCATTAAAGATAAAAGCATGCATATAATTTCTAGATACTATACTCATCTTCTACTCCTGTGCCTGTCATACACGAAGCCATATCCACGATAGCCCCTTCCATGTTATCTAAAAGTGGTCAGTGAGTGGTCAGTGGGATCTGGCAATTATCATGCGTGAGTTGCGTATATGTTACTAAGTATATATTTCTAAAGGCTTCAGTTTCGTAAAATACCACCTATATAATGATCATAAAATGAAGCCATGACTTAAAGGGGCACTATTCTAGAGGTACTATCGTCGATGCATCGTTCAAGATATCTATTAAGAACAGCTTCAAAAACAAATTATTTACTTTTATAGCCAAAATATCGAACATAATGGACTGAAACATGAAACAGAGCTAGAATAAACTATTTCTTATCTGTCGCTTTGATGACAGTGCAGTTATAGAGGACCCAGTTGCTTGCATTTATATTGTTACATTAAAACACTTTTTCCATTTTATAATGCCGGTAAATCGCCTCATCGCTCTGACACAGCTTATAAAAAGGAACAACGGAATCCGTAACGTTTTGCATGTAAACTAACATAATAGCAAACTAGCTGGACGCAAGCGGAATGGTGACATGGTAGTGTTACTATACACATTTTACATAACGTCTGGTGTACATACAGTCATACGTGATAGACCTGGTAAACGAATAATTATGGTTTATGTCAGAATGCACTACAGGTAACCCATTACATATAATACTTGCTGAATTATGTATTCATCTTTGCCATTATCATTGGTGTCTTCACTTGTCAGCGAAATGTGTCAAGCCACAAGCCTTCTTGGAAATTGCACCTCTTGGTTGCTTACAAATAGGCCTATCTATTTAAGTGTCTTTCAGACCGAGTTACGTTAATGTCACTGAGCACCAAGTAAGTAAACCCGACGTCCCACGAATGCAGACGCCTTGCTGAATGGACACAATTAAGAGATATTGATAGACAGACGTTGGTACGGTTTGCAAAATCAACGGGATGTAGGTGTCCCGAATTTCATTACACTTCCTTGCTGTGATAACATTGTTGCTGTACTTCAATATGTAAGAAATTGATATAAAACAGTGTAATATACAGGCGGATAATTGTAGCCAATAGCTTGGATAGAACTGTAGAACTGACTATTTGTTTTTATATATGATATAGTGTATAACTCCTCATCTTATGCGCTATAAGCTACCACGATGAGCAGCCAATTAATATTATAAATGATTGCACTAATTAACAAGATTAATATATACATTACTAAGATCTTTTATGTCACACGGGATTTTTTGCATATCAATGGGCTTAAAGAAAAGCTGTGACCCTAATCACGTTTGTGGATTTTCTTATGGCTCTCATCGTACCATATTGCGACAACTGCGATTTTATTGCAATACTATGTTAAAGCAATTACATGCGGACGGGTTGGCTTGTAAAAATGTTTTGATAATATGGGATGGGTACCAGCGGCTTATTTGGAGTGGTCGGATATGTAGGTAACTTATTGATATGTCATTCTGTTCCTCGTGACTGCTCCATAGATAATCAGCCAATTCAATACTCAGATGTGTAGATTGGCAATAATCCTATCGATAACCCAAAATCTGCCTGCTTCAAACGTGTTTCGTGACTTATATCCTTATCATCATATAGTCGGCTAAGTAATTAGTAAATGTGATCCCATGGGAAGTCATCAAGGCAATCAGTGTAACAGATTTAGGTGAAACCAAAAAATGCCATCTAACATGGCTTTCCGTTCAAGTACACCTTACCACCGGACATTGATAAGTTGCGCTTGTACATGTGGAACGTTTCAATACGCGGTGTACACTAACGGCGTTGGTATGCAATCATGTCTGAAAATTGTTTAGTACTTCCATTATCATCTGCTTCAATACATATCACCGCCATACACCAAACCTATAGCTATATTAGCAATATTCCTAACCGTTGCTTACTAGGATGTCAGTTCGCAGACAGCGGAAGCCGGGGATTATTCAGACAGAATAGCGCGGAGTTTACTTACTATAGCTGGTGGCTTATTCGACACACTCCCGAGCGGGCGAAAGTGGCTTTCCTAGAACGCTGGTCAGTATATGATATCACAGTTGTATTTGACGACACAACTCTAGCGAATGTATTGCCTGGTTTCATTTTAATTGCAACAGAGCGTGACTCCTCCAATGTGAACTGTTCCCACTGGGCCCTCGACTTATGCAGAAAGACTATATGGCCGCCCTCGATGGATCAATCTGACCAACGAGGCCTACATCGGCACTTACACAGACAGACAATATTTAACTGAACTCGACCACAGCAGTTATAAGGTGAGGTAACTCATACAGCGTTTGCTAGGATGTGTATTATACCAGCCTGCGATAAATGCCCTTTATCGAGTTAATGAACGGATAAGGAGGAACATATATTTGTGTCTTACATACGTCAATATGCTGTAACTGTTTGACTCAATATGAATAATAATTACACGTTGGTCGTGCGTACACCATGGTTTGGTTGTCTCTTGTAACAGAATCGTAATGTTGCGAGAATATGCAATGCATGATTCGTTCTGCCCCTCGCGTGGAACATGCATGGTGGTTTCCTCTCATTACTATGCATTCTCATAGGTTATAAATCAGTCAATGGTATGCTAATAGGGTCGAATTTTGCAAATGGTTATGAGATTATACAAGCCATGCATTGTCAATTAACTATTCAAATCCATTCGCGTTGTTTCATTTCAATCCACCTACAATAATTAACAGCTCATTTTTCGTAATTTAAACCGGTTTAATGCTGACGATCTTAAATGACACGTGGTACATAATTTAATCTTTATATAGATATAATAATACCAGTAAAAGTAGTCAAAACACCACATGTTCCTGGCTTATAAAAGATTAGCATAACACAGTTAGATATTAATCTGAAAGGTGCGATAAACCATTGCTAAGTTATACGGCTGTCCCAGAAAGTGTATAATGTTAAGGTCATGCAGAGGCTAGTTGAATACAGTTGGTTTCTATCGCATGATTTGCCATATACCTATTAAGGCTATAGCAAACCTAACACAGACAATGTCGGTTCTCAGAATACTACATTTTTGAATCCACGTCTGAAATAATCCTTCTCCATTTCAGGAGAGCCATCCATGTAAACGCCTTGCTGCAATAAAATATTAACACAGATTGAATATACATAGACAAGCGATAAGGCTATCTTACTGGTATTTCAGAGGAATAACTGTTTCTATATTATCTTTATTGGTATCATGATTGAAGTATCCGTGGTTATCACGCGATCGAATAAGAACAAACATGTTATAACTCAGCGATAACAATATCCTGTTGCAAAAAAACGAAGCGCAATATAAAGGCAAAAGTAATGGGTTGCTTAAATGTATGCTGAATGGCGGTTGCACAAGTTGTGTCATTTGTCTGCACAACTGTGTTAGAATATCATCGACTTCGTCATATTGGTAGGGATTAAGCCGCGGTTGATGTTAAACGCTTGCTGCCTTTGCTTGGTAAATGATATGGTATGTACTTGACAAAGCTTTCCTATGTATGTCATTGGTAGACGCTTGGTTAATTGACTGCAGAATGAATCAATCAGTGTTGCCTTTTAATGCCGCTTTGATATGAATGTGCACGCATCAAATCACAAATTCATGCGCAGTAACACAGATTCCCAGAGAAAGAGAGAGAGCGAGAGAGAGAGAGAGAGAGAGAGAGAGAGAGAGAGAGAGAGAGAGAGAGAGAGAGAGAGAGAAGAGTGAGATAAAAATAGAGAGAGATTGAAAGAGAGAGAGAGGTGAGAGATAGAGAGAGATAGAGAGAGGAGATAGAGATAGATAGATAGAAAGAGATAGAGGGATAGATAGATAGAGAGATAGATAGAGAGAGAGATAGATAGAGGATAGATAGATAGATAGAGGGAAAGAGCCAGGATAGATAGAAAGGGAGATAGATAGAGGATAGAGAGATAGGTGGGAGAGGGAGAGAGGGAGAGAGATAGATAGAGAGAGAGAGATATAGAGATGGAGAGGGAGGAGAGAGGGAGAGAGATTAAGGTGTGAGAGAGAGTGGGAGAGAGAGCGAGAGAGCGAGAGATAGTGAGAGCGAGAGAGAGAGAGAGAGAGAGAGAGAGAGAGAGGGGGAGTGTGATAGACAGGTGAAGAGATATAAAACGAGAGAGAGCGACAGATGGAGAGAGAGACAGAGAGAGTGAGGGGGTACAGTACTATATGCGTATCACGATTGATTAGCGTGTATTAGTTGTATAAAATTTCGGCAGCTAGAAATGTCGCATCTCTCTCCGTAAATATGAATGAAATGCCCGGCACGACCTTTAAATCCGCCATAGGTAATTGGCAAGCCATGTCAAGCATAAAACCACTCTGCTTACACAAACGGTCACGGTGATTGGCCAGTAGGATCTGGCAAAGCATCCAATGAGAGTTCGACTGACTCTCATTGGATGTGAGTAGTTTATAGCACAAGCCTTGTGCTGGTTCTCAAGCTGATCAGTAAAACTTACTGGTGTAATTGGACCAAAGACCATATTCTGGAAGAAATTTATAAAGCCATGATTATATTGGAAGAGAATTGCAGCCATTCAGCAATCGTTGACGATGGCTTCTTCAGCATGGCCTACTACAGAGGGGCGGAAATAACCACAGGTGTTCATATGATAGGAGGCTTATCCGTTTTGAAAAACTTTTCCACGATAGGCAAAACGAAAAAGTTGCTGGGAGTACTATGATAAATGACTAGTACTCGGGTTATTCAATTTAGATTTTAAGTGACTGACCGATTGATTGCATGAACAAGCGAGTGACTGAATGAGTGGTTATGGCAACCGTTTTGGTCCGTGGTAATTAGGCGCATCTTAATGGGTTGCATTATATAGCGCGGACAGTCTATTTGACGTTCATTTAGAGGAACCTTGTAACATGTATGTATCTAACGTCCGACTTGTGATAAAATGGCGCTAGCCATCGTATCGAATCAAGCAACAGTCTTATCATCACGCGTCAATAAATGTAAGCATATCTGAGCGATCGAATGCCAATCACCATGAGAAAGATTTATTAAACGGCGCGTGAAGACTAAGGTGTTCCATTAAATATTAGGTGCATGGCTAATTCCATATTGGACATGTCTGACAACTAGAGATGCACAGTGAGACAGCAGGTAATAAATCAGACACCCTATTAAAAAAATCACGAATACGCTTGTTTGCTCTTAACAAACTGTCGTATACAGATCATCGGTTATTCCTTACACATAAAAATGCGCAGTGTATTAAGCCATTTTAGTGATACCCCCTATATAGAAGCCCCAAGCGGTCTCTCAATGACTGGCTCAATCCATAGTAGAATTTAATATGGGGTTCATTGATGTGACATTGGTCCCCAGACGTATTGGACAAAACCCTCATCAGGGCAATGTTTAGTCATATCATGAACAATATTTGATTCAAAAGGTAATTGGGTTTCTAGCTCTTTAATGAATGTATGTATGCGTATGTACTGTAGCTTTATAAATGTAATGTATTTCGGAATAAACCACATAAAAATAGCATTTGTAATCATACATTGACGGAATCAAATGTCAAGCTGCCGGTGTGTTCTATCATACAGGGACTTACTGAAGGCACCATTGCTACATATTATAGAGAAATGTGTTTAAAATGTAACTAAACATTACACCGAAAGCAACGTCAGTGCGATACTAAGAAAACAACATAGGCATTGTCAGTTCACAAGGGGACGTCCTCTTATTGTTTCACCCATGAAAAACTTAGTATGAACAGATTATCACCAATTCTCGAAATGTGGCTTGTGACAATATCTGAACGTACCTTTTAAACAAATAAATATGGGTAAAATACATATATCAATCGCAAATAATTGTGCAAAAGTTTGCCAGTGGTATTACACCCTTGAATATTCTCTTGGTGTGTGTGCGGTTGATTGTATATGCATTTTTTATTGTACCTTATTCATCGTCTGCTTCTTAAGTTGTCATCGTAATGAGCCAAATATAGGCCATATTGACGCTTGTCATTACTTTCGGAGGGGTCAGTGAGCGGTCAGCGGAAGCCGGAGATTGTTCAAACAGGATATGGGCAGAGCTTTCATACAACAGACGACAGCTAATTGAACACACCATCGAGCAGGTTGGACTGGCTATCGTCTTGTGCTGTCGATATTTGATGCCGTGATTGCACTAGGTGCCACAATCACAGTGGTAGAGTCGCGTGTTATCCTTAAAGTATTTTGGTGTGCATTATTAAATTTGTCAATGTTAATATCGAAACTAACCTGTCGAAAACTGCACCAAAAGCTGTGTTGACAATTTGTTTTACCTCCACGCGCTGATACGACAGAACGGCAATGTGCCACTTCATTTGGAGGTTTTTTAGTGGGTCATATCATTCCCTAGTGTTTTTGTATTAGAATCATGTACGTTAGAATATGATTCAATCGGGTGGCATACGAATTTTCCTCATTCAGCACCAACATTGAAAATATCTATGCATTTGTCACAATTAATGCTAATGTCAATATACCAATGACTGTTGACTGTGCTATTTACAAGTCAACGCCTATAACTCTTCTCTCTCTGAACAACGGTCAGAATATTTATAAGTATGTACATATATAAGATAATAATTAAATATATAGTATATATATATATATGATATAGGGAGATATATATATATATATATAAGATATATAGAGATATATATATAGATATATATATATATATATATATATATATATATATATATATATATATATATATATATATATATATATATATATATATATATATATATATATATATATATATATATATATATATATATATATATATATAATAACCATACCTCACATGGGATCAGCAATCGGTCAGAGAAAACCGACAATTATACAACGAGGTAGAGTTGCATTATTGTTATTGAGCCCATCACTTGTAATTGTCAAAGGATAGTACCTGTGTAACCGACGTACTGAACAAGCTGAGAGTACATATTACCACTGAGGTGTAATGCGGGAAATATTGGTAAATAGCTCTGTCCTAGGGCCAATGCCGTGACAAGTCCACACAAACTGGTTTATTGTAAGGATTAGATATCCAGAATAATAGTCTACAATATAGCCATAAATAACCCAAATTACAGATAATGGTTATCTATATGGCTTGCGGGTCGCAGTTCCCTTCCGACGCACAATAATGTATATCATTGCGTTTAATCAACTTTTGACTCCATGCAATCAATCACATTAAATGAATAATGTGGTTTTTAATTGATTGTGTCTGTACATGTGTTATATTTAAAGCAACAAAAGCGTAATGGTCAGTTCGGGATGCTATCAGGGGGTCAGTAACCGTTCAGCGGAAGCCATGAATTATCCAAGCAGAATATGGGAAAGGGTTTCATTCAAGACACGTTATAGTGGTAAAGAACTGTGCAATTGTCGTTGAACATAACCAAACCACAGTGGCTAGAGCGATGGAGAAAATGGCGACAAAATTTGCGGAACGCAATACTTCGTCGTTTTTTCTACCGAGCTATCTTGCATTCAAATGTGAGGTGCCTAATGATGTCACACTATGTGAGAATAAGCACATTACAATTTACAATACATCACAGGTCGAAAACTAATATATGGGCACGATTATAAATGGCACATACCTATATTCAACGAATTTTCCAAATGTTATGCAACAATGCAGTCTATGGGCTAAATTCTTTCACCAAAGAAGGGTGTGTCACCACTGTGAGAAGCATAAATTGTCGGCTCCCAGAGTCAGACGTTGAGTTGGATCTGATTGAGGGAATCAGATCAAACGCAGTCAGATGTAGTTTCTTCCATGAAGTCCTTCTGCACAATGGGGAGGCACCAGATAATATTGTACTGTTGTTTTCAATATATATGTAGAGCGTTTCCTGCACCAATAAGGTTTCGTTAAATTCATACCCCGAGTAGCCAAGCGTGGATTTATTTTGTATTTGCTTTGCTTTCAGCGGGAAAAGCTGTGAATATGTTAAGTGAACCAATCAGTGTTGCTTCAATTATGCAGGCACCCGAGGTACAATGATAAGCAAAATAGAGCCTTGCATTCACTGGCAACATGTTAACAAGCCAGTATAACATATTATTTGATTTACAGAATAAATATAGTTATACTGTTATACTCACGAAAGTCAACAATTAAAACATTTGATCAAATAATAATCATTATCAATAAAGTCAAGTTATTATATCAACATATTCAGAATTCTATTTAGCTTCGAAATGGCACGAAATATCCGAAATGGCCATTCATTTGTATAACTGACTATCGAGTAGATGACACAAAACAATCAATTCGATGAACTAACCCCTTTTCCGCTCTAGGTATGCCTATAGAGCAGACACCCTCAAACACAATAATTTTAACATTTACAATAAGAGATAATGTTGTATGTATTTGGATGTCACTTGCATCGAATAACATATGGTTCCAGAAATAAAATAACCATAATATATATTGTGTCGCCACTTCTGCCAAAAGGATATGTAGTAGACGAACACAATAGACATAAAGAATTATTGAGTACAATCTAATGACAGTTAACTGTATAACCATCAACGCAGGGATATCAAATGAAACTGGTGGACGTTTTGCAGCCAAATGTCTTGGTGTCATGTGTCGCCGCCACTGAGACTGAAAGGTGTCATAAAACATCGTTTGTTACATAAGAAGTGATGCGTGGTCAGAATTAACATTACCTTATGCATATATTTATTACAATGTGTGCAAAATGTCTGAGCCTTCTAGGCAAAATTGCATCTATATGTGACAGATATTAGACACTGAATCCATTCCATGTCTGGGATGCCATTGTGCACCACAAGATGCCGCATGCGCAGCCGAGTAACGGAATCATTGGCGTGGTTATTGTGGTCGGCTGTCACCACCGCAGTGCAAGGTAGGTGAAGGTGGCAATAGGGGCGCGAGGTGCCGGAAACTATCCAGGGACAATGACACAAATAGATTAAAGTATGATAATCATTCTGCAACGGTCTGGCGTTTCACTTTATCACATTAATGTAACAATAGAAGGATAAAACACAGAATAATAATGCTGGCCTGTGACAAGATAAAGTACGCCTGCTTGAGGTTCTGTTCGAGAAATAACAGATCTATCACTCTGATTACTAAGCTGCATAAACTACATGATATTAGAAGGCATGGCCTAAAAATGGAATACATCTACATGGTTGCACATGAAAGGATGAATCTCCGTCAAGATTTTATTCCAATCTTTATTTATTTATCTTGGAGCAGTCGTTTGTCTGAATGATTTTTTAGGTAAATTCTGATTAAATCGTGCAACATTTATTCCGAGCTTTTTTTCGCCGAATCAACGGTCTGCGTAACATTTCAAATAATAGCAAGTATAACGTACCATGAACAAAGGGATAAACATTAAATCTGAACGCTATCACGATGACATATGCCAACAGTAGCTCTCATTCGAGGAATAACTGATTAATCATCTTGTTTACTTGGTACCAATGCCTGAATTCACATCCGTCTAGACATCAAATCGTGATAAAAGAATTACTTCTCAATTATGACCATCCGGTTGGCAGCTGAGGAAAATGGTTATGGAATCTTGCTTTGTTAAGCCAAGTAACCCAAACGAGTATCACCAGTTTAACTGTCATCTGTGGAGGTAATAAAATTTCCCAGCCGGCTGCTTGGATAAAGGCTTGAAGATAACAGTAACGCACAATCATCTAATGGCCCATCAATGAATGCCAAATTACCAGGCATAGTCGCCCATGTCGGCCATGTGCTGTGCTTGAAGTTGTAGCTGGAGTTGCTTAGTGGTGAATCAGCAAGACAACACAGTAGTAAGCCGAAAATAGTCCAAATGCTTTATTGGCTGATTATTATGAAAATACGCAGAAAGGTCAGAAAGAATGCCGTTTGGCTTTTGCTTTAACCTATGCATAAATATGTCCGCTGCAATTGTATATCATTGCCTTCACCACAGAGTTTGTATTAATGCTGTCAGCACGATATACTACGACAACATTCTTTCATTAGGTAGCTACTAAGACACACGGCAATATGAGTTACGCATTATATGGTATCATGTGTTAAGTAAGCAAGCCGTTCATCAACATACATCAAGTGGGCTGAGACCTATACGAACACACATTGAAATCATGACGAAGATAGCCGCCTGTTTTGCATGTCGACAGCAAATTTCGTCCCCTGTCTGTGAATACCACGTTCATACTTTTAATAATGCCTCGGTGTTTGAAATCTTACAATTTTAATTATCATACATATGTGTATTTCAAGTATTCATATTTTATGCTTGTCTGTTATTTTCAGACATATCACACAAAGGAAATATTCAGTTTAACTATGACAAGATCTGTGGTGAACAAGTGCTGTAATAATTGTGGTAGACGGTAGCATTTTATGCAGTTCATTTGCCATACACACCATATATATCATAAGCAGTAGAAGCATGGTGTCTGTTATGTCAGCTGCATGCCATCTTAAAAGGTCAACAATTTAACATGAATACAATTCATAAATACAACAATGAGCACTTCAAGGTTGCAAAATAGTTAATTCATTATGCTTAGAAACTAACAGCTAAACGACTATTTATGTTATAAGGCAAAGGAACCAATTAAATTGATATAACATGATTTATGCCATCCATCTGGAAGCATTGAATGATTTACCATTGTTGAGGTAGCATCACGTGCAAGTCAATTACAATACCTGCTTAATCATTTTTCGAGGGTTAGGCACTCTAACTGAGATATCGAGAATACATATCGTAGTTAAGATTCAACAATAAACTACTAAATACATGGTAATTCTCAGTAGCATATTTGCCAGTTCAACTCATTCACTGATTGAACATTTTGTAATACCGTCATGCAATTGTGTCGTGACATACAAATACGGTCATTGAATCAACGTTTGACTTAAAGGGGGCTTTCCCCAAAGAGTTATAAACGTAATATATTGTTTTGCTTAAACTAAGACTGGTAAACATTGGTCCTCTTGATCGGGTAACTAGTGCAACAAATAAGTATACAACACGAGTATGATTCATTAGCTATTAGTCTAATATCATTGCATTCTCCGAATGTAGTCCTGCTTGGGAAGTTTGACTTGCATAACTTTGCCAAGAGTCTTGTTTTCAAATGATCAACGCGGGATATAGACCGTTTATGTCAATCGGCGTTAGATATATTGCTGTGCTCTGGATTCGATTTTATAACTATATTGTTCTGTGTTTTCAGGTATAGAAAATAATATCGTAATATGTATGAGTTGAGGGGAAATTCCCTGTTGCAGAGACATGAGAAATTATGTAATCTTTAGGGCCATATCCATAACGCGTGATACAAAATATGCCATATGGTCGGTTGATAAACAGTTTATTCATTGTAATTATCGAACTCAAAGCTAACCGAGATAGCATTGAGATATCATGTGATGGAATGAAAGAGTAATGTTGGCAAACACATGTACATGAATTAGCGTTTACGGGAAAAAATATAGAATGGGTTAATTGTCTATGCTGTATGCCCACAAATTCGCTGAATATAGGACAATTTGCCAAATAAACAAAGTAGTCGTGACCCAACTGCTCTTGCGATGGGACATGATGAGCAGCAGTGTGTAGCTTTAGTGCTGTAATCGTCAGTTTCCTCTGTTCCACTGGCATCTCTGTGTAAGACGTAATTATTTCACGCAGGAGTCTTGTAGACGTCAGCAACTATGAACATCATGTGAAAGGCGGTTATATTATCGGGTGCTGTTGTGGAGGCATATTAAGCTGTTCTTCTTTTGCGTACCTTCACATATAATACACACATCATGTAGATTCATTGACAGGTAAAGAACGAATTGTTAGGCCTACGGTAGGGGTATAGTCCGAGAGCGGACGAAAGGTATGTCAATAGTCACAAGAGAATTTTCGTTGCAAAAACATTATAGGTTAATCGCAGGCGCATTAGACAATGGACAATTCAACCGGCTCCAATTGTTTGAATGCGATTCGCAGTTTCATTGGAAAAAAAGCAAATTAGTGGAAATCTAGCTTACCATGCCGGTCAATTAATGCAGCTTCATCAGTGAATTGTAGAGGTGTGTCATTGTAAAATGCAGCGGAACATATTTTTGATATTGTTCAGCACATGTCAAACCAACACAAAGCGGTCCACAGTTGTTCTCCTCTTAAAACATGTAGGATAACCAGATCCTCAGTAAAATGGCTTGTAACAATTCGAAACAGCTTCCATACTTAGAGATTATTTAAGAATTCACTGATGTCGTCATGCATATCGGCCCCATAAAATGGTACTCGATTAAACAAATATAAATAAGCGCCATTGGAATAGACCAAAACCATTTCTCAAAATCAGAGCGCCGAACTGAAAATATTCGGGCAGATATTGTTTTTGCAGCATGGGAAGCATTTATGCTGTTGCCATAATACGTACTAAAAATGAATGGAACCATGCAAATCACAATAAACTGAATATCAGGGCCCGTGTACAAACATGTAATATCAGTTGCAACCAGTCCAAAAGGCTTGTATCTAAGAGAGACCCGCCAACTATTGTTATATATATATATAGAATTATATCTATAAAACGAACGATTAGGTTTGTGTATTTTACCCCGGGGAATTAATCCGCAATATTGTAAATGTTATCATGTGGTGGTGATTTCATGAAACATAACATCGCGAAATAACTATGTTTGGTCATAATCAACCGCTGATAAAATAGTTGGAAACTATGCTTATGCTGCGCGTTCAGGCGCCGACTAATGGGAAATTATATGACAACGGATAATTATTTGATTAACTGCAATATCCGAGCATTCAATAATGATGCAATTTATTTACTCCACAGATGCAGTTTATATTGTAGCATGGTTGGGATGCAATACACCCATTGGCACACAATGGGAATGCTATGTCTGAGATGCTACCGCATTATTACATTATAAGACATGTGGTTCGCTGAAGCAATATCTCTGAATACAAGACGACACCGTTGTATAATACATTTACCTACAGATGATACACTTCATTATGTTTATGTGGACCAGAGTCGTGTTAAATGTATGTTGGCTGGCTGTGCATTACAAAATACGCAGCTAGTGGGTAGCAAACATTTCCTCTCTATAAATGTCAAGTGTGGGCGTTCGGTTTATTAATCAATCACGTGATATTGCCTTTAGAGTCATGTGTATATATACCTGCAACCTTTATTGTACAAATATTTGCGAAGTTGGGTAATTTTGGTCCCAACAACATAGTCATAAAGCATTCAAATCTCTTAAGACCATTTGCTTCCAATCACCGACTAAACTTGTCATAGGCAACATTACCCGGTCTAAAGTACAGCTGTCTACACCCGTGAGTATTTGGCCTAAAGTATCGCCCAGTGTATTCTGAACAGGGTACGACATAAAATATTGCAGTGACCACACATTCTGTGTTGTATGGGACATTTGAGTAAATTGTAAGATACACATAGCATAGTGTCACTGTAATTAGTGAGTGTTAGCTCCCGTCATGACCTTGAATAACGATGTGACCAAGAATGAATGGCCGATATGTTTAAAATACGCTGCGTTCGTTAGTGCGGTAATTGAATGATGACATGAGTATCAGCGGGCCAATCAATCGTAATCCCTCTTGGTAAAGTAATCTTGAAAAGTAAGGCATCTTCATTTCTCATTAAAATCCAACATACGCAATGGTCATTGCTTACATCGAACAAATATCATTAAAATGTAAAATAATATGTCTGATGTTGTATGGTTTGCAGGCATACTCAAACGACGCGTTAAGCGAACGATTATGGTGATGTCATTTTACACTTATGATAACAGCACTTCAAGTGCTGTGCTTCTCGAAATTTGCCTTGGTATTCTCGGGCTTTATGTTGGTCGTCAGCTTCCACACCTGGCAGCGGTAGGCATCGATCTTAAAGCCACTTTGATTATTGTCCCTCCGTTGCTGCTTGCGAGGGGTCAGTGAGTGGTCGGCGGAAGCCGTAAAACATCCAGCATAATAAGGTAGGGTTAGGCTGAATTGCGTCATGCATACGATACAACACTTTCATTAGTGGGTTACCTGACCAGCTGATTAATATACCATGTCATTATTCAGTCGGATATTATTATGGAGGAATAATCGCCTATGAAATCATTCATGAGTAATCGCCGAAAAAACATTAATGAGAAACTGCACTGACCAATCAACCACCATACATGATATGTACTCACGAACAAGAACAATTTTACCGCCAGCTGCCCATCTCGACAGCACCACGTCACATCCGGTTTGCCTCCCATTTCCTTGGAGTAATATGTCTCAATTATGCAACGTTATTTCTCAAATTTAGGGGTGCAGTCATGGGTTACAAATAGTGCTTGGTGGGTGTATTTGAAACTAGTTCTCAGCTTTGATTATCTTTTGAAGATGGAACATATTCACCAGCAACATTTCCGTTTCAGGGATCCTATAAAATAGAAATTTTGCATATTAAAATATTTAAGAGTTGGTGACAAAATCGATAATTCGCCAGCGAGAAAAACCCCCGCTTCAGCGTTAAGAGCTTCAAAGGGCCACTGCATCATCGGGAGGGTACCTACATCATCCCAGGTCACAAAAGGGGTCTGCCGAGGTACGTGTTATGACTACTGGCTCCGCCATGTAGCCTGAGGGTCAGTTATAGTTTGTTCATTGCGTTGCTACGATACACTGCCACAAGAGAATCTTGCGCTTGAGGGAAGATTTCAATATATATGTAAAACCTTCCCATACAGAATAGGTTTGCTTTATTTTATACCCCAAAGTATCGATGGTTCAGTGTTGTGATTGGTTAGCTTTCAGAACCATTGTATTAGTGAGAGGTGGTGCGAACCAAACACTTTCCCTTTAATTATGGTGACACTGTGAGGAGGTGTAATAATTGGCACAATAAAGCCTTGTTCTCACTAGCGGCACTATTATAAGCATACATAGCAAGCTTATCAAATGATTATTGCAGCAATGGACAGAATGCTCATTAAGGCAAGGGTGCTACTATTGTAGCATTCAATAAGTATGTTACCTCTGTTCAATCATATTAGACATCGAAATGTGTATCGCCGCCGCTAAAACTGCCTACTAGAGTTCCATTTGCGTAATAGCTTTTTATCATCCTGTTTACTCCTAACCCATGCCTGAATGTAAACACGCCAAAACATCAAATAGAGATAAAGTTTGACCCTCTAGTTAACCCCAAACGAATATGAACATTTTGACTGTCGTCTGTCGAGGTAATCAAATTATTACGGCAGAATGCTCGGACGAAGTCCTTGAAGATCATCCGGTTACACATGTACCTTCAATGCATGCCAAATAACCCGGCATCGTCGATTATGGGATAATATAAATCAAGGTCTTGCAACCTAATGATATTCTCAATGCAGTATGCACAATAGCGTTGCTTGTAGCTTGCTTAGAGAAGCATTCCTGGGTTCAATTAAGTTTATGCAATCGATCACAAAGCTCACCATAAATGCTAGATTATTTACATTACGTTGTGATGTCATATATTATTAATTTGATATATGAAGGCATATATCACAATCTTCTGAATATGTTAACGGTGCTGACTAAACGTCGCAACGAAGAGTACCAGCAACATTTAGTGTTGGGGTTCTTCATGTGTGATAAATTTAAATTAATATGTGCGTTGCGTTAACGCCAGAAGGGGCTAGGTGTTGACTCAACTGTTCATTTGGTGATGTATAGAGTATTTTATGCTATCTATGCGTATTGACAAGCAAGGCATGACCATGAATTAACGTTTTTAAAGTTGCATTTTGTTAATGAAGGAGTGACCATGTTGAGACAAGTGAACACAAAGACGACCGATACAAATACGCGATGGTTCGCAGAACAGAATTTGTGTAAAAGAGTCAATATCTAGAGAATAAATATATTGAGGACATATGGCTATGATCAGAGCTTGTTTTAGAGAGGTCTAACATATCGGCAAGTTTCTATTGTTATTTCAGGATTGTTTATTGATCAGTTTGAGTAACAGCAGGCTTTGGAACGGAAACGTTTTTAGTTCAATTATAAACACCAAGTAGGTACAATCTGACGTAAGCCGTAAGTGTGTTGTACGTAAAAGCATAGATACATATATCCGAATGCTAGCTGGCAAACCATTTTAAACAGAAATTACATGTAACACAAATAGGAGTACCTTGTAATTTTGTTTTAAATTTGCATATTAGATATTTATATATAATAATCAACGACCTTGATCTGGGTGGTAATCCAGTATATTAGTCCTAATTTGCGCTTCGTTTGAGACATCAGATGTACTTATTGTCCTGATTTGGGTCGCATGTGTAAAAATATTTTTTTGTCACACAAGAACGTTTCCACTAGCGTACAATATCAATGCAATAAACTCTACGTGAGATATTACTGCTAATGCACTGAACCACTCCTTAGAAAGCCATTAAACTGTATTATAGATAAGCCATTGATAAACAAGACCAACGTGTCACAGATGTGAATTGTTCTGAGGTTGTGCATGTTGACAGAGAGTAACTACTGGTGGCGTTTACACAAGCCGGTATTGTCAGCAGATAAAAAATGCAATAGATCAGGCGGATTCTTGATTGAGTGGCTCTTGATGATTGGCACTGAATCGATTATAACACCACATAACACTGCAGCCCTTGTTACTGGCGTGATGCTGATCCAGCCTTGCGTCACTTTCATATTGCTAGCATTGCTACCTTGGTATTCATGAACAAATCAGATACAAACGGTTATTATGTGATTGCATATATACTCATTAATCATAATTCGTCCTTATGAATCCGATGTATTTGCTTACTAGAAGCATCATGGAAGAAACTATCGAGTGATGTCGAAAAGGGCTTCACACAATGACCTTATACTTGTGATGAGTTTCATTGCTATGCCAAAATTACCCTATCAGATTGAAAGGAATTGAAACACCTATACTGGCACAAGCCGCAGGCAATAAGCAGTCTATTCGTATAATCCTATCTAATCTCCTAAAATTTGCACGTACTGAAATTATCATGGATGAGGAACCATGTATGTATGTATATATGTATGTATGTATGTATGTATGTATGTATGTATGTATGTATGTATGTATGTATGTATGTATGTTTGTATATGTATGTATGTATGTATGTATGTATGTATGTATGTATGTATGTATGTATGTATGTATGTATGTATGTGGACTGTATGTGTGCTGAATCCTAGTATGTATGTATATATGTATGTATGTACGTATATATGTATGTATGCATGTATGTTTGTATGCATGTATGTATGTATGTATGCATGAGTATTTGTGTGGACTATGTGCTGAATCCTAGTGGTAATGAAAACAGTAATAATCAAACTATGTCAGATATATAAATAGCATGCTATCAATTGGAATGTACAGTGATCTTCAGTAATTAGCGGATGTTTTCTATAGCCAATCCTCAATCATATTGTGTATTACGATTGACTTGATTACTTACGAAGTGTACAATGGTTGCAATATGTGCTTCTTGACTACCTTAACTGTGAAACATAGTATTAGATTGATATGTTCAGCGACTAAACCTTAATAGAGCATGAAATCAATATGTTTTGCAATAAAACCATCTCGCAGCAAGGACTGAATCATCTGCCAGCATGATGTATATGCAAGTAACCATCAATACCTCGCGGTTTGGCAACACGATGTCCAAACAGAAATGTTGATTTTTCCCTTGGTTGTAGAGTGAGTAAGATGGGTTTATATAGTCGTGATATAAATGCGAGTTAGAGAGTGTAATGATAGGCATGCATGCTGCAAATTCCACTAAATCGTTTACGGACATAAAGTTTAATTGTTATACAATGTCTCTTATTATAGATAGTAAAATAAATATCAAACGAACTCGACATTGTACTCGCTGTCTATAGCGCAGTACAGAGCATATATAATTTCGTTACCTTTGCCAGCTGTCGATATGCATCTAAGCAAATCAGATGATATGCGAGGTATACAGATTTGCTCGTCTAAATCTGCGTGTGTCGGGAGCTAAGCGATAGCATCCTGTAAACGCCCATCGAACGTTTCTGCTTACACGTGTGTGTGTAAATGTCATCACGTACTTGGTTGCGAAACTTGCATCTACGAAAACACAAACGCAATACGGAATAAGATGTACCAGAGCTCAATCAGCGTCGCTTATTGGCTTGCATATATGCAAAAAACATGTTGTTCCATTTTGACTGTGTTCTGAGTAAATTATTATGCACGACATCATTGATCAGTGATACAACTACGTTTTAGTATCGATTGACATCTTGGTGCACGAAGACGTCAATGTAGGAAATATATGACAATACCCGCCAATAAGTCACCCGCCGAATCCATTACTTCAGAGCGTAGAAAAACACCAACGCATACTTGAAATAACATTATATAGAGGATGCCAGAATGTTTATCACAGTAGGTTGTCGTAGTAAACTATCTACGATATAGCCAAGTTTCAGGTGTAATGAATAAAAAAGGCAACACCCATAATTTCATAATTTGCCGAATGAGAATGGAATAAATCACATGTAGTACATACCGATAGTTGAGCACAAATATTCAATCGCCTATTATGCTATGCCTATTCCTTAACACAAGGAGTTCTATCATTCTTTTGAAAATTCTATCGATTACGTCTGTATTGAACACTTGTGCATCACTCGTAGTCGTTGGTGTAAAATCGTAGGCACCCACGACGTGAGATGCACATATAGCATTCATGCAATAACCTGACCATTTAACGGGTATGAAAATAAACATTGCACTATTAAACAACCAAGAGTATTCACAAATAAATGTGGTGGTTATGAGTCGTTAAGCTACCTCTATGGTAGATATAAATACTTATGCATTGCTTGTAATAGTGTCATACAATCAACTCGCAGCCAAACTGTTGCAGTATTCGTTTTAAAGAAAGACGCCACCCTCTTCTGACAATGGACAATATGCGAATATTGCTATATTAATACGTTCCTTCTTTTCTCGATTGAGACATTAAGATTTAATTCTTTAGCTTGACGTCACTTAAACTGCTGTCTTTTGCATATATGGTATTCGTCACCTGTAATGCCAGCAGTTATGCATTATGCGATATGCGAGCTTCTATGGGTTACTACTGTCGTGATTGGTTATGTTGTAAATATAACACCTTCAACACCTTCATGTGTGGCCATTATTCATCGGATTAGACTATAAATGGGACATAAGATACTTACCAATGCCCATATCAGATGAGATATGACATGGGTATGGTCCGACATGCAGCATATCACCAGCCGCGTAAATCCTGGGCCCCTTGGGTTTATTTAGCCATCCATTCGATGGAACGCCTATGTCGTGTAGCAGCATGTTATGGTTCTGTGATTTATACACGGGTAAATATAACTTTCTACCCATCAGTACAGTTGCAGGTGATTAACGAATTCTAAGATATTCATCCATTCTTAATTAAAGGCGCCCCCATACGGCTTCAATTACTCCCAAACCTTAGAAACGATAATTGTAACCCACCATATCTTCCACGGACCTGGATGTGAAGCAGGTTCAACACGGTTAGCATTCAGCATTTCGCCTGAGGCAATATAATTACGTTTGCATTAAAAGTGCGCATTTAAGCATTCGTCAAGGCTGTTATCCTTAAATGAGTTCCAAGATAACATGGACTAAACAGGTGAAGTCAAATGTGAAGAAACTAATGTAGGTGCATGATTCTATGTTTGCTGACTAGATAATCAGCCTTAACAGTTAAGCCAAAACTATTTCACTTACCGAGCAGTTTGTTCTTCATCAGTCGGAAACCATATAACTAGCAAGCGAAGTTTAGTTGCGTAGGTACATGATATATATACTGACAGGATGGGGCAAGGTAAACGTGTGTTGAATCACAACCGCTTATCGTACAGATCTACATTAATCGAATGACTCTACACCTGTCGGCATAATGGGTCAAATGTAAATCCATATTGATTGTCTCCTGTCACAGGAAGCCGGATAATTCTTGAACTGTTTCGTACTAAGGTCGAAAGCTGATTAGACAGACTGTCGAGCAGGTAAAACACTCAAAAGTACGTGACTTACATATGTTATTTAGGAATAATCAACGGTCACAAGTTAAGCATACACATGCTGCTCGTAAGATGGCATTGTCACGCTATGTCATGGTTGCTAATTATATCAAAAACAAATCTGATTCTGCCAATACTATGTATTTTGATAAATCATAGCACATACGATATTTTAGTTCAATCAACATAACAAGTGACATTCTGATATTCCGTGAATAGATTATTTATAGTACCGGTATCTCGTTAAGTACACAATGCGTCCGTCATGTGGGAAAAATGCAGAATAATGTCAAGGCTTATAGATAAATAGTCTATTAGTGATCTCTGTGCACACGCAATCTTGAAAGCCATGGGCTTATCATACATAGTACAAATATAAAGTTATATATTAGAGAGGGCCGCTGAAGTGACTGTATACATTCAATAATCTAGGCGATTATTGTGTGTATTGAATCAATGATTCGCTGTACTCACTGGTACTACCTTGAACTCTTGGTAAGGTATTTGATATATATGTATATATATATATATATATATATATATATATATATATATATATATATATATATATATATATATATATATGAATATATATATTATATATATATACATGTATATATATATATATATATATATATATATACGTACATATATATATATATATATATAGATATATATTATATATATATATATATATATATATATATACCATATATATATATACATATATATGTGTGTATGAATATACATGGATGTTTTAGACATATAAGAGCCAACCTAGCTAATATTAAATGCATTCCATTCTTCGTTAGGATTTATACTAAAAGCCAGCTTCCCTGATTAGAATGAGGTTGATGGTCAGGAAAGGCCCACATGCCGCCTAGCCATCGCCAAGTATTAAGATAGCACGTCTTCATATATTCGATCATGATATTGTCTCTTAAACAGAGTAGTAATGAAGATGTACTGTTGCTAAACCACACTAAGGAGCGGTCGTTCGTTCTGAGACATGGTACAGTTTTCAGGCACAGACAGCTTACATGTTGAATTCACAGCATCGTACGTCAGCTTTATAACCATTACCGGCCATGATCGGTCTAACATCGCCTAGTGCTGATGTCGTATTAACCAACCTCCATATTGAGGGTTGCTTTTGTAAACCAGTACAAGAAGATCTTAGAATATGCAGATTAGATACTATCGGGCGTATTGTAATAAATGGTTAGTTTTAGGTAAAACTATGCTTGGAGTACATTGTAAGCGTTAAATTGACTAACTAACTTATTGTGTGAGTTACAATGTGAATGAATAATGGAGTAGATGACGATGTGAGATCGTCATGCCGTTATTGAATAATCGAGTGAGGCGGCCATTTGGTTTCCTTTGTTATTTGTCCCTGCATTATTGTTTGCGATTTCTAAGGATGGCAATTAATGTAATAATGATCTATTACTGCCATGATATAATTATTAAGAGATTTACGCTATCTATGTCAAAACAGAATACAAACTGGTCATATCCTCCCAATTCGCAAAATAATGATTGACAGCTAATAATTGACAGCTAATAACTTGAAGACCTTATGTATCATTGTCGTATTATTGCTGACTAACATACCTGATACAGGGCTAAGACCATGATAGTTTATATTTGTTGCAGTAAATAGTAGAGTTGTACAAGCTCTGATGATGTTAACAGGGGCGATCTTAAGAGGAGATCATGCAGGACCAGAACTGCATTTTTATAATGTTCATCATTGTAGAAACAGGACAATTTATGAAGATTAATGAGAATGATCTGCTTGTCAGTTTGGTTGGTTTGTTTAGTGAACGAATGACATCGAGAGAGAATTGAGATGGTCACCGCTATACGTGATGTTTTGCATAAAAGTTGGTTCCAGGAAAAAACAATCATTTGTGAAGGTGCCGTTTATAAATTGTTTGACCATTTATGAAATATTCATTCTATTTTAAGTACTTAAATGTTAATGCTGTAGTATGAAAGAATGTGCCCAACGTCAAATGTCTATGCGACAAATGGAAATCAAAAGCCTGTAAAGACCTCGTATTCAGTGGCATTCATCAGTTTACCATGAGATGTTGTTACCGCGATTTTATTATAGTACGTTGTTAATCTTTAGCATGTTGACAGGATGGTATGTAAACATGATTTAATAAAATGAGTGGATAACTTAGCATCAATATTTGGTAAAACTTTGTGTATTGGCTGGTAACGTTGAATGAGTCCCATGGTAGCAGCGGCTTATTTGAAGTGGTCGGATAGGCATTGAAGCAATCAGTTTAATGGTTGTAGGTAAAATCACAAAATGTTATTCAACATGGCTTCCCTTTCAAGTACATTTGATCTTGATGAAACCGGACATTGTCAGGTTGCGCCGAACAGGCGATAATGGCTTTCCTCGAACGCTGGTCTATATATGACATTATAGTTGAACTTGAGGTTGCAACGTCAGCAAATGCATTGCTTAATTCTATTTGATTAAATCCAATGGTTGTGCAACAGAGCAAGACTCCTCAAATGTGAGCTGTTATATGGGGTCTTCGACATATGCAATACCAAAATTGGGGCATCCTGCAGGGAGAATTAACAAACGAGGCCCACTTTAGTATATACCATTACAGACAACGGCTAAGTGAATGTTGCCATTGCAGCTATAGCGTTTTGTTAATCAGACTGTGTCTGCCCTCATGGGTTTTATGCCGGCCTATGATATTATGTTGTTCATCGGGTTAATGAAACAATAGGAGGATCCTATCTGTAGGTATAACGTGGCATGTCAATATGTTCTTAGTGTATGTTAAAACCATGGCATAATATGAATAATTATAAGAATACAGCTTGTCCATAGGTATTGCATGATTTTGTTGTCTTTGAAGAGAATTGTAGTGTGGCGAGAATATACAATATATGATTCATGGTACCGCTTTTTAGCTATGCTGAATATCGTGCTGTGCCTCGCCGTAATAACCTAGTGAGAAAAGCACATGAACGTTTGGCATTATAGTGCCACCTATCAAGTTGAGCGTTCGTTGCTTTGTTGATAACATGAAAGAAGTTTTAATCTAAGTGGTCATGCTTAAGAGCTGGATTAGCCGCAGTATGATGTTTGTGTTTTTGCTAAAGTATCAAAACCTCTACTTTGCCACTGACATCCCCTCTTAGCCCTAAATAGAGCTAGGTTGATTGAATCTGCGCATTGTAAATTCTCTCTTGTCAGGTTTCAAGTATTCTACCGCTCTTGATCACCTTACCTTTCTTCATGGGATTTGACAAGCGATGCCTTTTAAACAGGAATCGGTACCAACTTGCACCATCAAACATATTGATGTACTTGTTCCGTCTGATTAACATCAAATGGTCCACGTTATCATGTCCATAACGTGAGACCTTATTTTCTATGCATGACCACAAAATGAGTATGACAATTGAGAGGGATTGTGCTGTAAATGTCATGGATGGACTTTCGGTTAATGATCTTAAGCATAAACCAACTAAAGCTAAGAAAAATACAATCATGAACAATATGATTATAAGAGGTTACGTTTGGGATCATAACTACGGAATGACAGACAATGTTCGGAATGGCTGACGGCCAATCACGAATCGATTTCTCAAAGTACGCAGGTGTAGATTTCGCTATGCACTGCTACCCATGTGCCCTTAAATATTGGCATTTTCTGCACTAGCATTATGCATTTGATTAATCAAATGAAGGCTGTGAGAGACTTAACTGGTAACAATTTAGTTCCCAAGTGTTATATGTCACTTGGCTCACGCATACATTAGCACTTTAAGCCTCAGAAGAGATGCCATCTTCGTGTGAGTGAGCCATAAATTCATATAGAGGATTTACATAATTCACGAGAACGATACAATTTGGTCTATAGGCTCTGTACATCAAAGGAAAATGTATCTAATAATCAAAACAAGCAGACTCGTTACTTACCCGTAGTTGCTGTTTGATGTTTTGGTTGAATCGGACGCGCATAATACACACTATACAAAGCCATCCCTTTAATGCCCACCCAGTCATACTTCAAATAGAGTCCGTGTGTGGTCCGCGAATGATGGTCTTTATCCATGTTCCATCGTTAAGTATTCAAATCAATGCTACTGTGCTAATGTGTTCAGGTTTTCTCAACTTTGCGCCCTACTTAACCGACGTAAAAAAACGCCAAAAAACAAAACAAAAAGCTTGAGGAAGCAAGACGTTCAAGTCAAAAGAGAGTACAGGCAATGCGTAAAGACGGCGAATAAACATTTTGCGTCTGTACCGAGGGATGTATAGCGTCTGTATGTCGCACAGGTGAGCTGAAAACACTTGTATGTCATGCCATATTGTAAAATATGCATTTTGCTAGCTAATAGCAATAGAACTGGGGCATATTCTGGCCTGGCACTTTTAGGAAAGCAAATGACCTTCCGAGGCGGAATAAAACGAGGGCGAATCATACACTGTACAGTAAGGGTGCAATACCATGCTGTCCAAAAGACGGCGTTGCAACCAAGCACCTATGGCGGCGTTGTAATGTTTGATTTCGTTTTATAGTTGTGATTTAATCACGGTTTTATATTCCTATCAGTGTGTTGTATTCTTCATCCTTTATTAACAAAAACTTTATTTAAACATAGCTGTCTTTTTCTTGTTTATCAAATATTTATGGCACAAGTAAAGGATTGGCTGCGTCTGTAGGTGATTAATGTTTTAATATAATGTGGTCTTGATATCATGGGTGATACGCACAGTTTGTGGAACTATGACTGCAAAACGCATGGAATTACTCTCATTGTCTGTGCCTACACCTGTCAGCGTAATGCGCCAAACATAGAGCCATAAATATATGTATATATATAAATATATATATGCGTATATATGTATATATATATTTATATATATATACATATATATATATTTGTATATATATATATGTATCATATATATACATATATATATATATATATATATATATATATATATATATATATACATATATATATATATATGTATATATATCATATATATATATATATATATATATATATGTATATATATATATGTATATATATATATATATATATACATATATATATATATATATATATATTATATATAGATATATATATATATATATATATATATATATATATATATATATATATATATATATATATATATATATATATATATATATATATATGATATATATATATATATATATATATATATATATACATATATATATATATATATATATATATATATATATATATATATATATATATATATATATATATATATATATATATATTATATATATACATATGATGTCTAATTAGTTTAATCGGTCTAATAAGAACAGAGGAAATAGGGTCTATTGATGCAAAAGTTGAGTAGCGATTCTATCAACATAAG
The DNA here is from genome assembly GCA_034190875.2 of Urechis unicinctus. Taxonomy (NCBI): domain Eukaryota; kingdom Metazoa; phylum Annelida; class Polychaeta; order Xenopneusta; family Urechidae; genus Urechis; species Urechis unicinctus. Next base: position 67,203,838 of record CM067353.1, on the reverse strand, counting down.
AACAGTGGATACGCATCCCTATTGCCGAGAAGTGAACCACAAAGGTCATGGCTTAAGTAAAAATGTACTGCTCATAGAATGCCACTGTCATCATTAGCTGTTTTGACAAATCGCGGAACGTGTATTTTCTTGATGCAGGAAGAAAATATGCTTATAGTAACAAGAAATACAAATTTCATGTGTGATAGATAATAACGGAATGGGACAGCAACCTACCAACTATGCCCGTTTTGTGTACTTGTGATGAATCATTATGACTGACATGTCTTTGTTTATACCTTCCGCGCATAATGCACACAACATGAAGCAGTCTCACTGATGACTATCCAAACATACTCCGAACGATATGGCTTGTTCATGCTTTCGAACGCAGGGTTTTAAAGATCTGTGCGAACCATGACTGGGCAAACTATGAAAATAGCGCCTTCTAGCTGAGGATAAAACACTCAATAATCTGGGAACAGGCGGTTGACATATAGGTAAATGCATAGTTCTATCATTCCAAAAATGGAAGGAGGCTGTAGAGTATCCATTTATCATATGGCTTCCAGCAGCAATTTTGTCGGGTCGCCTTGCAAATGATCTCAACATGCTGGCCACACAATTGTCTCTCATATAAATAATTAGAACTGTGAGTGCACACGGAATGTTTTACACCTGTCGATCAAGTTCTCTCACGCCTTTGCCCATTGTGTTCCTAACTATCATCATTTGCATATGATGATAGACAAAAGTCAGTTTCAATGTATCTATGATTGCATACATTTTGCAATGCTAACCAATATCCACTCTGGCCTAGACCACACTCATTGAACATTCCCTATGATGAATGTTAAATTCAGGAGTATTTTGATCTTCTAGTGATTAAGCATGCTGCTCCCCCTGACGTGAATTTACATCACAAGCATTATCGCATATGACATAATTTAACTAGCAACAACTGCACGAATCAACATGTTGGCCCAAATAGTACAACATATTATCCAGTAATGATGAATGTTGCTGTTGTTGTTGTTCAAAAATGTGTATGGCTAATGTGCCTGCGGCTGCTGTGGACAAAAATGGAGCAAAGTCGTTTTGTATATAATCTCATAATAGCAATTGGTACAGCCAAACAATTTATCAACTAGGAAACAAAACGCTTATGGCTTCATGCATATTCCCGAAATTGGAGTGCAGCTGTATAGTATCCAATAAGCTGATGGCTTCTAACAAGAAAAATAACATACTTAGTGGACATGACGTCCCAAGCAATATTGCCGGAATGCCTTACAAATTATCTCAACATGCTAGCCACGCCTATTTCCCTCCAGCGAATCATTAGAACTGAATTAATCGCACCGAATTAATCAATCGATCAAGTTCTTCATCGGATTCACCCACAGTGTTCCAAACTATCACAATTTGCGTACGGTATTTGACAAATATCAGCTTCAATGTACCTATGATTGCATGTATTTTGTTATGCTAAAAAAGACACATTATATACTTGTCTGGGCAGTCGTTGCATTCAGCAAGGTCTTTTATTACCACACCTTCCACATTAAAAGCTCAATGGTTAATACTCATTGTTAAGTATGCCAACACGGCAGAACAGAACTCCATCATTGAGCCAAACTGTTAACAAAACAAAGTAACATGGCGTTTTTTTTAACGATGACTTACAATCTACTTATAGCGACTGATGATTGGGATTCACTATTGGAATAATTAAATGTAGCGCATTATTTTGATATAATGGCTGGCACCAACAGACACGTCAAGCGTTAGACATATGCACGGCAATATGGGCATAACCGCTTAAGCTCCTACCATTCTCAAGCAAAATTTACAAAGTAAACACTGCTCTCGTCATGTGTATACTGACACAATAATGTCTTCAAACGAATCATCAATCATTACCATTGTAAGCTCCAATACTATTTTGATCTACAGCTTCAAATATATTTGGCGTGGTGAACAGGAACCGAAGTACGACCCACATGTGGCAGTTATCTAATTTCAGTGTGTTCTACTGCTGTGCGCGATGTTCAAAAGACAAACTTCAGTGATGTCCTGAAGTAGATTCAGCCGCGGACGGAAGTTTAAAGTGAACACAACAGGTATCAGGCCACCCAGGTACACCGTTTGAGTATATAGTACCTTCCACGTAAGTTAAGAACCAACATACGTGATTGCATTTGGTAGATGAGTCATCGATTTTCTTGATGCGAATCAACAGGCACTGTTTTTTTTTATTTTCGTATGAACAGTTGCTATTTTCCTCACTTCACTTGTATCTTGGTGAGTGCGTACTTACATTACATGACGGATTGATGGATAAACAAACAGTTGGAGGTGGTGTCGTTCTGCTGTTTTGCATTAGGGCGTAACAGGCAGGGATGTGACTTAACGCAAAATGAGGATTGTGCCTCGCGTCAACAAGATGGCAGATACGGAACGACATTTGTCCATGCGCAACATACCATATCTTAATAAAATCAATATATGCCTCTTTGTCTGAGTGGCTGTGAGAATTAAATATATCATACATATAATTGCATGAATCACCAGCGCATCAACACCTGTCTTTTTTCCCACATTGTGAGCGACAGGAAAATGACTCCAATATTATTACTTGCCGAAGGCATATATACTAATTATATGTATGCAATGCTCATGGTGGGCGTTGTCGAGAAATGAGTAACCTGGAAATACTGGGATAAAGCCTTATCGATGATTCTTACTCTGTTCAATAAATCTTGAATGAGTGGTGCAACAGAATACAGGGTGCGGTTGTATTTGATGATTGAACACCGGCCATTACGTACAATTCACCATTTTATACGATTCAGAGGCTTTTATTAGGTGTGATGTAAATGGAGATGGGATATGAGAAGAGCTTTCAGTTAGGCATTTTCTTGGTGCGATAAATGATGGTAGCGTTGTAAAGCTATAATGAATGCGTATTTAGATTACATGTCGGATGGACAATTAAACGACAAACAAAGAGTTGGAGGTCGTGCCATTCTGTTGTTATTGGTGGTAGCAAGACCGCAGAAACAAATGACAACAGTGTAACTTAATGCAAAATGATTGTTGTTTGTGTTGACACCGTTAGTCTCATAGAGGCTCTACCATTATGAACTCTACGACGTTGCATTTTAAAGCAACTGTCATCAAACTAAAATAACGAGGTTATTAATAAATGATCGCGTCATACTGAGGACTATGAATCACCAATATTGGCAATATTTTTTTCACAAATCACAACATATAACCCTAAAAACCAACCTAACAAACTGCTTAATACGCCAGCCTACAAAAACTTCTATATTCAGATAATACCCCTAGCCTAGTGTTATGCGTAACAGATAATAGACATACACTGCTTTCCCACATATGCGCGATGATATTTTCGATTTTTGTTGTTGTTTTTGTTTTTGGTAAATCCTAAACTTTCCTTGTCAGATTTTGGCTATACTTGTAAATTCGTTTGACATGACCTGAAACAGAACTAGATGATACGCTATGACAAGCAATTAGATAATGCACATTTATGCACATGTTAGCCTCATTGAAGAACGTTCATGTAATGGTTGAAGATATCAATATAAGGAAATCATGATTATTATAGAGCAACAGCATGCATTGAATTATTGCCATGAGTTAGTGTATGGTTAATGGCATGGGTTAGCATTTCATGTGTATGTTGTATTTAAATGATCAAATTAATTGGTTTAGTTACACCTGCAAAGTATATATTGGTTATCTCTCACCAATACGAGCTTACTTATTGTACCACCGCAAGGGATCCATTTTCTGCAGTGCTCAGCTAAGTTCAGCTTGCGCAGACGAGCCTGGAATGAAGAAAATATCAACAGCGCTGGGTAAGAATGCAGGCGCAATGCAATCTCCATAGTAATATGCATTGCCATACATAATAATGCGTGTTGACGCATATTGAATTTCCATTATGCAATGACGACATAGGAAGGAGGGGATTCGTTGTAAAGTGATACGCATGGTACTTGGTATTTGTTAACTGCTCGACGTAGACACATTTTGTGCTATAAATAACTCACAACTAGGCTGACCTTGTGAGTCTGCAACTACGCTCATTACAGACTAGCATTGCGATAACATGCTTGGAAGCAGCGCATTCATTTCAATATGGAGTGGTGTTGCATGTGGAAGATCTTTATTCCGCTATTCATTGCTACACCCAGCCAAACAAATATTTAGAATAAGCGTCATTAATACTGTATTCGCATCGAAAATCAACGTGCTCACTTTTTAATGATTACTCTCACGACGATGTAAATCCGTAATACCTGAATACATTTAGAATATGAGTCATATTTAGTGTAAATATATACCAACTTTCCTTGGACTATGGTGTTTATAACGTTACCAGTCATTTCCATTTTTCATGTTGTGCCTCGCCGTGATAACCTAGTGAGAAAAGCACATGAAAGTTTGTCTGATGAGACTATTAGCTATTTTGACGTTGCATTATAGTGCCACCTATTAAGTTGTGCGTTCTTTGCTTTAATTGATTACGTGACAGATATGCGATCTAACTGGTCAGGCTTAAAGGCTGGACTTGCAGCAGTATGATATTTGTTTTTTTGCTAAAGTAACATATCTCTATTCTGCCACTGACATCCCTTCTTATCCCTAAATAGAGCTAGGTTGATTTAATCTGCGCCATGTAAATCCTCTCTTGTCAGGTTTCAAGTATTCAAACGCACTTTATCACCAAATCTCTCTTCATATGATTCGACAGCGACGCCTTTAAAGCAGGGGTCGGTGCCAGCTTGCACCATCATATAAATTGATGTTCTTGTTCTGTCAGATTGACAGAAAATGGTCCACGTTGTGATTGCAATAAGTCTTAAATAATGAGACGAGGGAAAACCTCCTTGTTAAAATGCAAGCATATATACCGTATTAGCAGACACAATGAATCCGTCCATACTCGTATTAATGATACCAAGGAATTATGATCCGAATGCCAGTTGCTTTGATTATAGTACGAGAGCCGGTGATATCGGACGTATGTAACAAGGCATGACCATTTTGCCTATGGCAATGTTACAGCCACCGTTATGTGTATAATACAAGCTCATATATGCATTGGCAGATAATTCCCACGTTATCATGTCCATAACGTGAGACCTTGTTTTCTATGCATGACCAAAAAATGTGTATGGCAATTGAGAGGGATTGTGTTGTAAATGTCATGAATGGACTTTTGGTCAATGATCTAGAACATAAGCCAACTAAAGCTACCTTGGGGCGCACAAGTTTTTAGCGCTGCCCACAAATAGACTTAATACATCCGTAGTAACGCAGGTTTTGGCAATTGACATTCTCGAGGTATAGAACATGACTACCGAGTACCTTAAGTTTTACGTCATATAAGGATTTGCGTTGGTACTTGCATAGATTAATGACATGCACATGAGGGCGATGAGAAGCAATACAAATTCTTGCTAACAATTATCTTTGATAGACAAATATGATCGACAACAATATAATGATAAGAGGTTACATTTGTGATTATTACTAGGGAATGACGGACAATGTTCAAAATGAGAGATGGCCAATCACGAATCGATTTGTCCAAGTACACATCTGCAGAGGTATGCATTGCTACCCACGTGCCTTTTATAATTAGCATTTTCTGCACTAGCACTATGCATGTGATTAATCAAATGAAGGCTGTGAGAGACTTAACGGATAACAATATAGTACCCAAGTGTTTAATTTCACTTGGCTCACGCATACATTATCACGTTAAGCCTCAGAAGAGATGCCATCTTCGTACGAAGGAGCTATAAATTCATTTAGAGGATTTACATAATTCACGAGAACGATACAATTTGGTCTATAGGCTCTGTACATCAAAGGAAAAGGTATCTAATAAACAAAACAAGCAGACTCGTTACTTACCCGTTGTTGCTGTTTGATGTTTTGGTTGAATCGGACGCGCATAATATACACTATACAAAGCCATCTCGTTAACGCCCACCCAGTCATACTTCTAATAGGGTCCGTGTGTAGTCCGGGAATGATGGTCTTTGTCCATGTTTCAGCGTTAAGTATTTAAATCAGGTTTTCTAAACTTTGCGCCCTACTTACCCGACGTAAATAAACCCCAAAAAGCAAAGAAAGGCTTGAAGGAACAAGACGTGAAAGTCGTAAGATTGTCAAGGCAATGCGTCAAGTGTGCGACTAAAACATTTCGCGTCTGCTCGGTGGGTTGTATCACGTCATTATGTCAAACATGGTAGCTGAAACCACATGCATTTCATGCCATATTGAAAATTAATGGATCCAAACATTTGCCTTAAATAACTTTACAGGCAGAGAAGCCCATCAAACATGAAAGATAATTCCTCTAATCCTGAAGCCACGTATTCCCTTATTTGTTAAATGCGGGTAATGGAGGATGAACAGATAAATGACAGTTACTTAAATACATGGACACTAGTGGGCGACTTTAGCCGAACCCGTCTCACTTTGTGAACTATACTGATTAATTAAAGGATAGAAAGCCACGAGCTAAGGAACGGTGGGTTCCCACTGAGCGACATGCATTTCAGTTGCATAAAATGACACCCTATGTAGCATTATATATGGTGGGTAAAATTGTCATATAACTTGTAGCCTCCACAGAAGATGACATTGTGGCGGCAACATATGAAATAATCTTACCCCATATCCATTGTTCGCAGACTGTGTAAGGGAAGCCCCTGGTCAATTCGTTGTGGTGTGGAAGACTTGTTTGGTACTCTCCTTCACTGGCAGTTGTGTGTAAACAGCTCATGATAAGAAATATCGGATTTCAAATTTGCATGAGTTAATCCACAGCACTTCATCCGTTAAATCCGTGGATACGGAACCAACACGTTCCATTTCTTAATGACATTCGATTAATGCCTCGTGGTCTGAGTCGCTGTGGGAATCAAATAGATCATACATATAATCGCATGAACCGCCAACGCATAAACACCTGTCTTATTTCTCACGTTGTATGCGGCAGGATAATGCCTGCAATATTACCTCTTGCCGTAAGCATATATAATTTATAAATGCTAATTATATATACGCATTCCCCATAGTAGGCGTCGTCAAGAAATGAGTAACCTGGAAATATTGGGATAAAGGCGACAACTTAGGATGGTGGTTCGGTTAAAGACTTATCGATGATTCTTACTCTGTTCAATAAACCTTGCATGAATGATAGAATCAAATGATGGGTGCGGTTGTATTTGACGAACGAACAACGTCCCTTAAGTACCAATAGCCATTTTATACAATTAAGTGGTTCACATTGTGTGTGCACTGCTGTGCGCTAGCGCGGATGATGTTAATGGAGATGGGATATGAGAAGAGCTTTTAGTATGGCATTGTCTTAGTAAGATAAGAACGTTGTAAAGCTGTGATGAATACGTACTTAGATTACATGTCGGATAATTAATTAAACGAAAAACAAAGAGTTGGAGGTGGTGTCATTCTGTTGGTATGGCTGGTAGCAAGAGCGCAGACAAAATGGCATAAGTGTCACCTTATGCAAAATGACTGTTGTTTGTGTTGACACCGATAGTTCTATAGTGGCTCTACCATCATGCATTCTACGACGTTATATGGTTGAAGCAACTGTCATAAAACTAAACAAAGCTTACAACACGCTCGCGTCATACAGAGGACTATGAATCACGAATATGATCAATGTTATCAGAATCAATCACAACATATTACCCTTAAAAAGCATATAATAAACTGCTGAATACGCCAGCCATTACATACTTGGATAGCACCCTTGGCATGGGGTAAAGCGTTAACATATTATAAACATACACTGCTATCCCACGTATACACGATGATATTGCATTTCCATAAGCCATGGATTTGTTTCAATTCCAATGAGGTTATCTTACAACCCTTTTATCGATATCGAATACATTCATCCGTCACAATGATTGTGGTGGACATGTCAGCTTCATTGCAGTAGTCATTCAATACAAAGTACGATTCAAAGTCAACATTGCAAAGGCAAATATAACGTAGTCTTACTTCACAGTAACCGTGACCGAATTGTTTGTTGTTGCTACTAATTTCCCGTTTCTTTGTTCACATACATATCCACATTGCATAGGTAAGCCTCATTAAGTAATGTTAATGTAACGGTTAAATAATATTTCAGTATGAGCATGTTGTATTTAAATGATTCAATAAATTGTTATAATGTTACGTACAATGTGTATATCGGATATCTCATACTAAAACGAGCTTACTTATTTTAGCACCGTAATACGCCGTAAGAGGTAGCCACTGTCTGCAGCGCTAAGCTCTGCTCAGATAAAGCAAACGAAGCTGGAATGAAGGAAATATCAACAGCGCGATGCAAACCTCTATACTTATATTCATTGCCATATATTATAATGCGTGTCGACGCATAATAAATAATCATATAATGCAGTGACGACGTAGGTAGGGGGAGATACATGTGAAGTTGATGCGCACGGTACATGGTGTTTGCTGACTGCGCCTTTGACAATCAACAGCTTATCAACTGAGTTGAATTTATTTAGATTAGCAGCCATGTCCATTGTCTTCTCGCTCTAGAAACATTTTGTTCTATCAATAACTCACAACTAGGCTGACCTTGTTAAACTGTTATTACACCCATTACTATATAAAGTGAGATAACATGCTGGGAAGCCATGCAGAGTATTCAGTTCAATATGGAGTGGTGCTGCATGTGGACGCTCTTTACTCCACTATTCAATGCTACACCAAGCCAAACCATGTTCTGAGGTATAAAATTTGTCAATGTTTTGCAATTACGTATGCAAAACTAATTATATGGAATAAGCGTCAATAATAAAACCATCGCAAGGGAAAACAACGTAATCACATTTAAATGATTACTCTCACGATTCCAACGAATCCTCTGCCAGTAAATTACTATGCTGATTCCTGACTTCCATGGTTTTACGGTTTGATTAAGGTGCATGCCTCGAGGAAACAAGACGGCCGAATACGTGACTACCACTTTGGTGCTATTTCTCTTCATTCAATGAAGGAAAGCGTCAGTTCTTAATAGGCCCAAATGTTTGTGACAAAAGAGCAGTTCTTGTCTATAGAGCAAAAGAAACAACCCATGTTGTGTCAATTAAATACCGTATGAATCAATTAACGTTGCCTTTGAGTACCTCTTTTGATCTTAACCTACATTCATTAAAGACATATACATACGCAGCCGGGTTACGTGCGACATATAAGCAGATATTGATGAAACTGTCTGAATAGCATCTTAGTTTTTCTCGTAAATCTTACATATATTGCGCATATATTAACAAAAAATACATATTTCATGTATAATAGATATCTAAAATCGGAATACGACAACAACCAACCAATCATGCCCGTTTTGTGTTATACATGTAATCTGTAAGCAGCCGGTTGACATATAGCTTCGTGCAATGTTCTATTATACCATAAATGGAAGGCAGCTATATAGTAAGACAAATATAGTCAGAAACAATTATGTCGGGCTGCCTTACAAATGATCTCAACACGCAAATGTTCCAAAGTAAATAATTACAACTGTGAGTCGGTACATACGGAAAATTTTTATCGAATTAATCAATCGATGAAGTTCTTCAACGGATTCACCCGCTTTTGCAAATGTAAGCTGCTATGCATTTATGTTTGCATGTATTTTGTAATCAATCGATGAAGTTCTTCAATGCATTTATGTTTGCATGCATTTTGTACAAGTTTTACATGCATGTCGACCGTTTGGGAACCATGCAGCTGCTTTTGAAAAAGGAGCAATATCGTTTTGTCATTAATCTTTTCATAATAGCCAACAAAGTCAAGCAATTGTTCAAGTAAGGAACAAAACGACATACAGCCGAAAAACGGTCGGTTGACATATGGCTTCTCCAATTAGCTTATGGCTTCCAACAAGAAAAATAACATACATAGTGGACATGACGTCTGAAACAATTTTGTCAGACTCCCTTACAAATGCTCTCAACATGCCAACCACGTCAATATCCCTCAAGCAAATTATTAAAAGAGTGAGTTAATGTGCATACGGAATTACTCACACAAGTAAAAGTCAAAAGATTGTCACGGCAAAACGTCAAGTGTGCGACTAAAACAATTCGCGTCTGTCACGGGTGTTGTATCACGTCATTATGTCAAACATGGGAGCTGAAAACACCTGCATTTCATGCCATATTGTAAACTTGGTCCAAACTTTTCCTTAAATAACTTTATAGGTGGTGAAGGCCATCAGACATGAAAGAGAATGCCTCTAATCATAAAACCACATATTCCCTTATTTGTTAAGTGTGCGTAAATGGAGGATGAACAGATAAATGACAGTTACTTAAATACATGGACACTAGTTGGCGACAATAGCTGAACCCGTCTCATTTTATGAACTATACTGAATAATTAAAGGATAGAAAGCCACGAGCTAAGTAACTGTGGATTCCCATAAAATGACACCCAATGTGGCATTATATAGGGTGAATAAAATTGTCAGTCATATAACGTGTAGCTTCCACAGAAGATGACATTGTGGAGATAACATATGAAATAATCTTACCCCACATCCATTGTTCGCAGACTGTGTTAGGGAAGCAACTGGTCAATGCGTTTTGTTGTTTGGTACTCTCCTTCACTGGCAGTTGTGTGTCAACAGATCATGATAAGAATTATCGCATTTCAAATTTGCATGAGTTTATCCACAGCAACTGCATCCGTGACGCACAGCTATAAAAGTGGGCGCCTCCCAGACGAATATAGGAAAGAACTGAACAATGATAGAAGAGCCCATGCGCAAATGCAAGGAGAGTCACAATTAACAATCACATTGATTAACTCGGTGGGGAAAATAGTGAATAGAAAATGTGAATTGCATATGGGTCTCATAGAATGTAAAGTGATTGAACAACCTCTGTCGTACATATGTGTTGTGGATTCAATACAAAATATATATTTGTTAAGGCTTCTTTCGAAAGTTCTGTCAAAGATTCGCGAGATTAAACACAGGAATTTATGACGCATTGAGTAATATATTATACACTAAATATCAAATGAAGCACCAAAGCATCGACACCTGCCTTTCTTCTGTCTACGTTTGCATGACTTCAGAATATTGTGTTGCAGAAAAACCGATAGTTAAATCTCACAGAGCGCTATAGGAAAGCATTCATTTGTCTAAAACGGGGCATTGTGCAGCGTATTTGAAGATGCGACATGACAGAGAATATTTGTTTCGAGATTATTATCTGGGCTTAGAGCATAGTTTTTGCTCTTATTGATTTGCTAAAAAGTACCGTACAGTGCAAATTGAAACATCCCTTGTAGCTCTTCGATGACGAATTGAGACGGGACAAATTAGTCGTATCAGAACCCTCGGAAGAATGTAAGGATAATCGCTTGAAACAATTGCCGATGCGCATAAATATGTTATGTTCTACACCACAAACCAAATATGGCGCACAGGTCACATTTATGTTGGTCTTATAGAATATCATTTGCATTGCCTTCCGTCACATGAAAATTCCTTTTAGAGATTTCTGAATAGAATTAACATATGACAGTCTAATTATATGTGCGTAACGATTCATTGACAATAATTCGGTAATTACTTGTGTCAATCGATATAATATTGTACAAAGTGAGGCATTTGATTGAACGCGCGGATACTTGTTAGACGCTAGCTTAAAACTCCAGCAAGTTTGATATATAAATCACCAGATCTTTCATTTTCAATGTATTATTCTTGTGATTATATGTGGAACCGTAATGACAGCTACTTTGTGAGATGAGGTATACTCGCGAGAGCTTAGTGAGGGAAGCATATGTTGCACAATAGATCAAAATACCTGACGTTGACATTATCATGTGTTGCAAATGATTACAAACCGTGCCATTACATCATATTTGGTGGGGCTTGCATTTCTCTACACAGCCAACGTCATAACAATTCTTCCAAATGCAAACCGTTGACTGTGCACGTGATTGGAGAAGGAGAAGAGGAATGAGTTGGGCTTTGATGAATTGAAGATCGATAGAGGAAGCAATTTGTTAATGTCAAAATGTTAAAGAAGTTGCGACCTTTTCCCGTATAAGGACTGGATGAGCGGCAATGTGCGGTTTATTCATGCGGATATGTCACAAGCCTCAGTCTGCTCTTCCACTGATACCTCTCCCAGCTCCAGACGTAGCTAGCCTGATTGAATCCGTGAATCTGTCATTCTTTCTTTTCAGGTCTCAACAAATCCGGGTCAGTTTCTTAATGTGAATCGACAAGCGTTCTTTTATACAGATAGTGCCCTATCTTATATGACTATGTGGATGCATGTGAGCGAACAACATCTCAGCTTTCCAAGTATATCCAACATGTTCCATATGTTAGCAAGAAGTATATATTTCATGTATGATAAATAATAACGGAAATACAACAGCAACCAACAAATCATACTCATTGTGTTCATTGTGGCCACATATCATGCCATATATGTCTTTGTTAACATCTGTCGCCCACAATACACAAACAATTAATCGAAAAGAGTCAATGAGTGGTCAGTGAAAAAGAAAGGTAAAATAACTGATCTTAAACATTTATTTGCAAAAGCCTGCGTTCCAGCGCAAATATTTGATACGAGACTTTTTATCAATCAGGCTATAACTGGATATAATACCCTGCACTCAAGGTTTAGTTCTACAAAGTCTATCAACGAAAGCTAACGGGAGATGGCAGATCACACAAAAACTACCCACGGCTTCTAAATTAACTGGTCGCATTAGTATCACTACCATTTAATTTATGACAGTCAATAAGCGAAGGAAATGTCCCCGAGGAATGGCGATGTGCTGCCTTTACAACATATTCAAAATGTAAATCGCCAACAGTTCATTTTCTTATACGCATGCATGGTCTTAACAGTGATTTGCAATTCAAATATCTTAAGCCCGAATTTATTTATGTGGACCAGAATGTTACCAATCACAAGTTTTCCATCGTCATGAATTAATCTAGGCAGCAGAATGAAATGACATGGCTTCACCTGGCACAAAATGCAAGTGGTCCCCATGACGTCTGAACACCAGCAAATATGACTGATTCGGTTACCCTTGTCGACACAATCCGATCAAGTAAAGAATGAAACGCCATATAGCCGAGAAACAGTCGACATATGGCTTCACGCATATTGTATCACACAAAAAATGGAATGCAGTTGTACAGTATCAATTCATCACAAAGAAAAAAACCTACAATGCGGAGATTACATCTGGCGCCATTTTGTCGGGCTGCCTCACAAGTGATCTCAATATGCTAACCACGCCATCGTCCCTCATGCGTCCCTCGTCCTTAATTAGAACTGTGAATCAAAGTGCTCACGGAATCACTGGCACCGAATTAACTAAGCTATATTACTCACCCATTGTGCTTAAAACTATCCCAGCATGAATTTGGTATTTTGTAGACATCCGGTTCTATTACTTAGCAAACAGGCCACGGCTTACGTTTTGTACTTTGTATTCTGTTCAATCGCTCATGACGTTCAAGATGTTTTCTACGATTTACTTATTCTTTGCTTTACGCTGAGACGCCATTGTGTACACGAGTATTATGTTCATTGTTCCTTGTGGAAGACAAAGCGAGTACTGTACCTATTCACAGTGAATTTGGCAATCTGTCTTGTCATTGATTTATTACCCATAACTCAGAGTATCATTCTCCATTAGAGGTTTTCGGTACACTGTCCATTAAAATATTTTCCGGGTGAATAGTTCATGAATTACATATAATCAACACAATCTGAATTAATCCTAGAATATTTATATGCCTGTCATATTTTGAATAGCATATATATTCCAGCACTTAATTCTCCTACAGTTTTTAAATTGGCTGTTTGAGTACGACTTATTTTACTTATCAATTCCTACGTCTTATCTTTGGCAAAGTCAAGGATAAGAATGAGGTTACTTGAATGAATAGTGAGACCATGACGTAAATTGGCATCGTTAACATAACATCAGCGCATTTAAGAAGTTTCTATGGCATGAAATAGCTTTGAAAACCATACGGTGATGACGTTGACGTCCACTTGAGCTGTTAACATCAGCGTTTATGCTTGTTTACTCCTGTAGGATGTATTGTAATGGCATGCCATTTTGGTATTGATTAAGAATAGAGCTTATGCCAGTTAGGTTAGTCATATTCTATCATGACAAACGAGCGAAAGCCAGTTCTACTAGCTCTGTAGTTCGTCTTATTAACTGCCATCCGTAGTATGATAGGCTTGTCATATAAGGCTTGCAAAAAGCCCGACATCCACTGACCGCCCACTGGCCCATATGAACCTTTGTTAGTGATGATAAGAGGCAATCGCCATAAACGCCCAGTAAGACCCCGTTCTATAATAGATACCTTGTCATAAAACTGTTATAAACGCCCAGCAAGACCCCATTCTATAAAGGATACCTCGCCATAATACTGCTACTAACGCCCTGTATGAACCCCTTCTAAAATGAAAACCTTGCCAGTGTACTGTTATTAACACCTAAATATACCCACTATACGCCTTTCTATACCGGCTACCTTGACCTAGTACTGTTATCATCGCACTGCACGTCCGCGTTCTATAACGGATACCTTGCTGAAGTACTATTATTATCACATAGAATGACCCCTTTCAATGACGGATACTGTGCCATAGTGGGTTTTTAACACTGTTTAGAACAAACTATACACGGTTCATCAGGTTAGCTTGCTTCTGTTACCTTTGAGGACGTCGGCGACATTTGCACGATTGTCTTCATGCTGTGTATCCATTAATGACAGCGGCATAGAACTGGGTCCGATGCTGTCTCCTATATAACTGTTGTGTATGATATGAACTGCAGATATCAACCTGGGCGCTTCAGATCAAAGCGTATATATGTACCCAGCAAGCTTTTGCACAATTACTTGTAATAAATAAGCACGTCGCTTGTGATCTATCGACATTAGCCTGGCTCTATTAGTTACAAAATGGTACAGATTGTGGGTTGGGAACATTTGTTGTGCTGTGTCACTATTAGTTCCCCCGCTTTCTCGATGGCCAATTTGCTGGCGGAAACCCTGCTCCATTTTGAACATTAAGCTCTTCATGTGACATATTTGTCTTAATTAAGTCACTATATGACACACTGCAATGGCAGCTCTAAATTGAATTACTCACACATTGATCGACAGTTATTAATGTTCCAGACAATTAATATGTAAAGTTATGTTAATACAACTTTATGGTATATATACATAACGCCATCTAGCCGATAATAAAACGCCATGCAATCTGGAAACATATAAAAAGCAACTATGCATATATAATTTCTTTTGGGGTCATGGTTACAACTCTCTACATACAATACACTGATTCCAATACTATGTCGGATGCCCTGCACTTTCTAACGTAGTCAGATATTACTCCACATGAGCAATTAACGTATATCGCATAAATGAATTAGCAATTACTTCACGAACATCATGTTGGCCAATAAAGTACAAATAGTATCCAATAATGATGAATACTTCTATGGTTCCTGTCCAGGAATGCCGACCGTGTGCTTATGTGCTTTGTATATAATTTTATCCCATATTAACCATTGACGTCTGAAGCTATTTAGTCGGGCAGCATTGCAATGTCTCTCAAGTAAATAATTAGTTCTTCAACTAATTCGCCCATTGTGTTACAAACTATCGCAATATGCAAACGGTATTTGGCAAATGCATTTGGCAATGTTACCAAATATCCCATCTGACCCAGAACACGCTCTATGAACATTCCGTATGATGAAGATTAAGGGATGATTTGATACTCTAATGATTGATCATTCACACAGAAGTTTAATTGACACCATAAACATAACAGCATTGCAATTGATATGTCATTACCATCGAACTGAAAAAATAGCACAAAGCAACCTAGATGCCCTTCACGTACTAACATAGTTGGATATAATTCCATATTGGCCGCCTGACATTAAGAAAATGCGCCGCCAATTAACACATATCATATGTGATTACCAACAACTACATGAAAATCATGTTGGCCAATGATATACAGAATGGTATCCAATAATATTCAATGTTTTAATGGCTACGGCTCAATAATGTTTATGTAACACTTTTGCCAATGCGCCCTCTTGCATTCGCTGACCGTTCACTGACCCCTTTGTAAGTCATGACAGGAGGCAATCGTCAACACGGCTCTATGTTTGGTGCATTACGCGGACAGGTGAAGAGGCAGAAGATGACTGTAATTCGACACATTTCAAAATCATGATTCCACACATAGAATAACTACCTGGAAACCTAAAGCAGTTGTAAGCTGATCGTTTGTTCCATGCACATTGATCCCGTTTTTATACTAATTTAGTATTTACATGGCTAGTTGTTTTGCAATAGATCAGGATTAATTCAGACGTTTCTCCGCAATGTTGCCATTGACAACCAACAGTAAACGCCTAAGTGTTGCAGCACCATAACATTTTTAAATGTCAAAACATGGGATAGGTTCAGTTTGTATCGCACGCAATGGTTTATATATTCATAGTGCAATTACGATTCGTCTGGTAAATGGAAGTCATGGACATTGGGGAGTTCGGGCATTATACTTTCATGTCTAATGGCATCCACATGTATTATCTTTGCGGGAGCTTTTAGAGGAGTGGTTGGATTGCCTTCTTTATTTGACATACAACGCAAACGTCTTCAATTCGCCTGTGCAGCAAGGTCTTTTATCACCACGAAGCTCAATGGTCAATATTCATTGTTAGTTACGTGAAAACGATTTAGTTAAACATGAAGCAACAAAACAGAATTCCATCATACCAGAACATTATTTCGTATACTTCTGCTGGAATAGTGATGTCATACGAATAATATAATGGCCAGAATAGGAGTACCGCCAGTTTAACCTGCTGCGTGATTTATCGATCAAGCCAAGCCAAGGCTCCTACGCAAATTTGGCCATCGAACAAAACTACCATAAAGAGAAGTGATTGAAGCCTATCATTTGCTGACAACATAGTGACCCCTTTTCAATTACTATTAGATGGACATCACCAAAATGGTTCCACACAATATACATTATCTGGGACAGTAACGGAAGAAGACGATTATACCACTTTGTGTCACCGCTGTGTTTATAACCACATAGTTCATGATAATTAAACCAATATTTGGCATTTCATGGATGTTTTTCTCGTGGAAAATGAATAACATGGCGATTTCACAAATGGTGACTTTCAGTCATACTTTGTTGACTGATAATCGGAATCACAGTTAAAATAATTAAATGATGACAATCAGACTACGCTTCATTTTGATAAAACGGATAGCGTCAATTGATACGTCAAGCTTTAGATATATGTTCGGCAATATGGTCGGGACAGCCGATGATCCAATCACCATAAAGCGCGATTTACGTAGTAAACAGTGCTCTCTTCATGACTATACTGACCCGATTGTCTCTTTGAAACGAATCGTACATCATAACCGCTAAAAGCCCCTTCTGATGTTGATCTACAACTCGGTAAAAAGAAACAAGCGAACGACCCATAATGTGTTTGTTATCTAATTTTTGTGAGAGGTTCGCATGTTCAAAGGCTATCTTTAGTGAAGCCCGGAAGCAAATCTAGTTATAGACGGAAGTTAAAGGGAAACACCACAGGTCAACCGGAGCTATATTGTACCTCCCTAGCTTCCTTTGTGGTTTAATTGGCGCTAATTGACACTCTGTGATCTCTGTCACAAGCAGTATACCCCATTATACACATTTAACATGAAATTGGCCCGCATATAACGATAGAGTAGGAACAACCGATCTTACATTCAACATTGTTAAAGCAATTGGGCATGTTATTAGGAGAATCACTAAATGTACTTTACGGCTATATTACCATACTCTCCAAAACACGAAATAAACAGCATTCACTTATTGTCCTGATGGCAATGTAATAATTCTTTATAATGAGCGAAAACTTTATCATTCTCCGATATGAAGATTGGATTAAATGTTTTACATATCAAATTATCCCAAACGTTGTCTTATTCAAACTCACGTTTCAAGTTTTATATCCCAACCAGTATGTGATTGTTTGAATTATTCTGAAAACATTAACTGACCATTAATGTGAATGCTCAATTGGAGCCATATAGCCCATGGGACAGTGGTACCACGCGGTTTCGTTTAGCATTGCTGCCTTTTTCTAGTTAATCCTACCTTTGTGGCATTAGTAAATGATTGGCTTTATCTGATTTACGTTTTAATAAGTTGTGTTTTAGTAAACTTAGATGTTCAAATTGCGTGCAGGAGCACGAATTTCATTGGCTTTGAATTACACTCACTGTCTATACGTGTAAGTGTAATGCGTCAGACATAAAACTCAAAAGGAGCTATATTACGGTTGGCAAATCTAATTTTACCAACCACCGAACGGGTACAACCTACGCAAGTGGTTGATATTGGTGTAGTGCGATAGTTTTTTTTAAAGGTTTAAAGAGAAGAGATGGTATCAGCCTAAGAAATATACTAAAAATATAATTTGATATTGTTGCGATTGATCAGTGACAACCAAATGCCTATATTCCTTTCCTGAGCGATAAAATTGTACTCCCAATAGGCATAGAAAGCCACTGTCCAAAAAACCCTAAATATTTCCTTTGAGAACAATATCAAAACTAACCCGTCTCGCTCATATTACACAAAGCAGGTATCCTTTCCTTTAATGTCTATCCAATCCCACTTCAAATAAGATCAGCGAGCGTTCAGCAAATTCTGGGCGTTGTCCGGTATGTCTCAGGTAGTTTTATTAGAAGGCCTGATTGGTGCAGGAGCCATGCACAGGCTCATTAGACCGAGCGCAGGTTAAATTGAACCAGATAAAAAAAAGCCACAGAGGATGTAGTCAATTTATCGCTAAGGCATATTTGTGACTTGCTGCATTTATTTACAAAACAAAGGATTGAGGGGGGGGGGGGTGCAAATCCGGATGATCAAATCTAGGAATGCAAAATGGCAATTGTGGGAATGTAAACCGTGGTTACGATTTCCTGCGTGGTACAACGTCGTACAAGCACGCTGGATCAATTCTTCGTACAAGTGAAAGCAAACATTCACCGGTACAGAAATGTCTAATTGATGCGAATACATGCATAGATTATGTGAATTAACTGAGAACGACAAATAAATCAGTTTCAGAGTGCGGCACACATTTTAGCTGATATAAATAAGTCAAATACAAATTACTATGCTACTATCTATGGTTGATATCACGTGTGCAGTTTAGTCGTTACTCGTGTAGACGTTGTAGAGACTACGTGTTAGACAGTCCGGACGTCACAGACGTAGAAAACATAGGCTGAATGTAGCAAACCTCTACGTAGATATGAATGGATGCATTATTGTAATTTCCATGAGGACCGCATGTCAAAATTCACAAAATTGCAGTCAGTCAAATCAACGAAAACATGTCACTGATGATTGTAAGTATGTAGCTATGGCAACATTTGTCGAGTCAAATTGATCAATTAAGGAACAAATGCCATGTAGTGTAGAATCAGTCGTTAGATTAATATCTTCGTGCATATTTGTATTACATCAAATATAATGTAATTGTACAGCATCCATTTATTACACGGCTTCCACAGGTAAATGATGGAGACGATAGTCTGGCACATGGGCCGTCTGGCATTAAGCGAACATGTTGACAATTAACGTATAAAACATAATTTAATTACAAATAACTGCATGAACATCATGTGCCATTAACGTACAGAATGGTATCCAAAAATAATCTATGTCACAACGTTTGCCGCCCTAGAACGCTAATATAACCCGTTTGCTAATATGCCTTGCAGCTGATGTGGTGTAATGAAGTCCATTCGTGTATAATTCTTATATTTTGCAATGGTATAATATCACCTTCGACACCTTCCTGTATGGGCGTTGCCTAATGGATTAGACATCGGACGCTAACCACTGCCTAGATACCTCGTGTGGTCTTTGTCTACAGGCCACTCCTACTACACGAACTGTCAGATGAGATATGGCATTGGTACCGTATGTCAGGCAGCCTATCACCAGCCGCGTGAATCATGGTCTCCTGTGCCTCCTTAAGCCATTCTGTTGAATGCACATGTCGTGTAGCAGCCGCTTGCTGTGCTTTATGATACTCACTTTACACCAGTACACGTAAAGGTGGGTAACGAATTCTTAATTATGATCTTACCCCTGTTTTTAGTCTACCATGCACAATTACAGGTACGACGCGCTGCTTCAATTACTTCCAACATCTTAGAAATGTGATATTCACCATATCTACCACGGGCCTTGGTTTTAAGCAGAGTCAATGCGCAAGACATTGGGCACTTCGCCTTAGGCATTATAATTGCTTTTGCATATGAAATTGGATATGAAATCATTCGCTGCGTGCGCACCAAAGTGGGTAGGAATAGGCCATAACATATTTATCTATATTTGGTAGTATTTTTAATTCTGCTTTTATCCTCAAATGAGTCCCAGAATAACAGGAACCAATCGGGGGTAATCGAATGTGAATAAACCGATGTACATGAAACTCGATTCTCTGTGTTGGTTCCATAGATAATCAGCTTTACAAGTTAAGCCACAACAATTTGATTAACCAGGCAGTATGCAGGTTTTACTGAGTCAATCAGGAACCCAAAAACCAGCATGAGTATGTGCATTATTTTTTACACTAAAATGATGTGGCAAGGTATTCATGTTGTCAACTTTAACAGTGAATCACGTAGAATCACATTCATCGTCTGCCTCTTAGACAGACTGCCAAGCGGGAAAAGCATCCAAAAATTCCCGCAAGTGGAACAAAACCGAAGAAGAAAGCTCCTCGTTGAACATGTAAATGCGTGTTAGATTATGGCTTGTATATAAGAGATCTAAGGGTTAAGACGGGGTACTGTTAAATCCAGGTGATCTGCCACAAAGCTTATCAACGCTGAGATTCTATTGTTTAGAAAAAAGATGGTAGATAATTATCTCATCAACCAATTCGATTCTGCCAAAATCTAGTCAAGGTCCCCTAGTCCCTTGGCTGCGGGCCCTGTTTACATGTTAATGATACTCGCCAAGGGCCTAGGCTAGGATGCGGTCTTGAACTGATGCGGCATCCCAGATTTGCGATGCTCCAATCAGAAGCCATGTCTCTTGGTCACTCTCGGGTACTTTTGAGTCATTGTCTCTCATGGGTCAATGTCACATCTTCCGAAGATTCGGCGCCATATTTTTTGTTGCGCTCCGTTTTACTAGTATTCACTAGAACTGAAGTATATTCTCTTGCTTAACATGGAACTGACTGCAACGGAAGCCCACGATTACGCGCAACAGTCACATGGCGTGGTATCGAAAGACTTGTTCGCTTGGCTGCTTGATGGGTTGTGACTGTTTTGTGAATGTGCCTGCTGGGGTGGGGAAACATTTTGATATACGTTGTTAACTACTGCTCTCGATGCAATGCTTGGAATGGGTCAGGATTCGACACCAATGGTGGTCCGCTTGCCCGGGACTAATGATTTGTCATCTCGGACAAGGGACTTGCCAAGTCAACTTGTCCAACCGGACGAGTGATTTTTACGAGCCAGGCACATATTCTACAACACCCTGATTTGTTGTTTTATGCTGAGCGGCACCGTTAATCACACAGTCGGTGAGAGAAGCAGACACACAACTTGTCTATTAAACTGACTGCATTACGAAACACATTATCATGCAGCTTAGTGATTAAAGCGCTTGTTGTTGTGCCAATTTGAACTTTTGAGACGCCCCATGATTCCAAAAGACATTCAGTGTGTTCTCAATAGACGTAGTCCACAACAATGTGCATGACATCACATAAAACCGTCGATGCGTATCACAAGCCAGTTTCACGAGCCAGACGCGCGCAAGTAAGGTCACAACCTTTGCGTTGATTGGTCACGAAGATTAACGAACGTGTCTAATGAATATTCGGACGCATCAGTTTTAGACCTTGGCTTGTCGTAGACTCTAGGGTGAGAAGCGTAGCGGAACCCCTAGAGTCTGGGACGTAGACTAGCCAAAACCAAGCATTTTGGTAAATCGTGGAACACACGCTATTGTATTTCAACTCATACAATTAATGACATTCTGATATTCCGAAAGTGAATTATCTACAGGGCATGGTGTCAGAAATAAACATTTCGTGCAGTGTTTTTTTTGGTGAATTGCAAGAAGAGAAGCTCACTGAATTCACAAGGGATCAGTCAAATTAACATTAGAAGTCCATCTAAGGAAAGTGAGCATTAAACGCGTGTTTACTCTCCTGATATTGTTTGGATCATTGTTTAAGATGAATGAGTCACAACTCCAGATGAATTATTCATCTCAGCGCTTTTATATTGTGCAGGTATATTCAGTGTGCGGTCCAACGCATAAAATGATGATGTATTGTAGAAACAGGTCTAACCAAACAAACAAAGAACTGGCCGTGTGAAAAAAATTAGCATTGCAATCCTTCGTTAGTGACAGCGATATAGCACTGATGAGTTGAGGTCTTTGAATTTGATGCCATATACACTAATGAAATCAAACATTCTGCTCAACTGCAGTACCGGTAATGAAGCCAAATCCGGTTAGATACAGTTTCGTACTTCCATTATCATCTGCTTCAATACCTGTCACCGCAATGCATCAAACCTATAGTTATATTAGCAATATTCGTGACCGTTGCTTACTAAGAGGTCAGTTCGCAGACAACGGAAGCCGGGGATTATTCAGACAGAATAGCGAAGTTTTCTTACTATATCTGGTGGCTTATTCGACTCACTCCCGAGCGGGCTTTCCTGGAACGCTGGTCAGAATATGATATCACAGTTGAACTTGACGTCACAACTCTAGCGAATGTTTTGCCTGGTTTCATTTATATTGCAACAGAGCCTGACTCCTCCAATGTGAACTGTTCCCACTGGGCCCTCGACTTATGCAGTACGACTATATGACCATCCTCGACGGAACAGACCTACATCGGCGCTTACACAGAGAGACAACGTGAGGTTAATCAAACAGTGTTTGCTATGATGTGTATTATGCCAGCCTGCGATAAAATTCCTTTATCGAGTGATGAACGGATAACGAGGAACATACATATAAGTCCTACATACATCAAAATGTTGTAACTGTTTGGATCAATATGAATAATCATAACACTTTGTTTATAGGTACACCATGGTTTTGTTGTCTCTTGAACAGAATCGTTATGTTTGGAGAATATGCAATACATAATTCGTTCTGCCCCTCCTCGCATTATCAATGCTGAATATTGCGAGGAACATGCATGGTGGTTTCCTCTCATTTTCTTGGTTTTTAATCAGTCAATGTTATGCTCATAGGGTCTAATATTGCAGATAATTATGAGATTATACCAACCATGTATTGTCGATTAACTCCACTTTAAATCCATTCACGTTGTCTCATTTGAATTCACCTACATTAATTAACAGCTCGTTGGGCGTAATTCGCACCAGTTTAACGCTGACGTTCTAAAATGACACGTGGTACATAATTTAATCTATATTTAGATATAATAATTCCAGTAAAAGTAGTCAAAACACCACATGTTCCTGGCATATACAACATTAGCATAACATAGTTAGATATCAATGTGAAAGGTGCTACTAACTCTTGCTAAGTTTTACGACTGTCCCGGCGAGTGTTCAATGCTAAGCTGTGGCAGAGGCCTGTTGAATAAGATTAATTTCTATCGCATACTTTGACATCTTACTGGTATTTCAGAGGAATAACTAATCCTTCTATATTATAGCAATTATTGGTATCATGATTGACAAGTATATCCGTGGTTATCACGGTATCATCGAATAAGAGAAAAACATGTTATAACTCAGCGATTACAATATCCTGTTGCAAAAAAAACAACAAAGCGCAATATAAAGGCAAATGTAATGGGTTGCTTAAATGTATGCTGAATGGCGGTTGCACAAGTTGTGTCATTTGTCTGCACAACTGTGTTAGAATATCATCGACTTCGTCATATTGGTACGGGATTAAGCCGCGGTTGATGTTAAACGCTTGCTGCCTTTGCTTGGCAAATGATATGGTATGTACTTGACAAAGTATGTATGTCATTGGTAGACGCTTGGTAAATTGCCTGCAGAATGAATTAATCAATGTTTTAGTGCCGCTTTGATATGAATGTGCACGCAAACAATGACAATTCATGCACACTAACACAGAACGAGAGAGAGAGAGAGAGAGACAGAGAGAGACAGAGAGAGAGAGAGAGAGAGAGTGCGATAATGATAGAGAGAGATTGAAAGAGAGAGAGAGAGAGGGTGAGAGATAGAGAGAGAGTGAGAGGAGATAGAGAAGGACAGAAAGAGAAAGGGATGTAGAGAGATAGAAAGAGAGAGATAGAGAGGATAGAAGGAGTAGGAAAGAGCCAGAGAGAAAGGGAGAGGTAGAGGATGAGAGAGGGTGGGAGAGGGAGAGAGGGAGAGAGGGACAGAGGGACAGAGGGACAGAGGGAGAGAGAATGTGAGAGAGAGATGGAGAGAGCGAGATATAGATAGAAAGAGAGAGAGAGAGAGAGGGAGGGAGTGTGATAGCCAGGTGAAGAGAGATAAAACGAGAGAGAGTGCGACAGATGGAGAGAGAGATGGAGAGTGAGGGAGTACAGTACTATATGCGTATCACGGTTGATTAGCGCGTATTAGTTGTATAAATGACGGTTGCAATTTCGGCAAGAAATGTCGCATCTCTCTCTGTAAATATGAATGAAATGCCCGGCACGACCTTTAAATCCGTTGTAGGTAATTGGCAAGCCATGCCAAGCATAAAACCACTCTGCTTACATAAACGGTTCCGGTGATTTGCCAGTAAGTTTTACCAAACCATCCAATGAGAGCGCGACTGACTAATGGTAGTTTGTAGCACGAGTCTCGCGCTGGTTCACAAGCTAATCTGTAAAAATTAGTGGTGTAATTGGACCAAAGACTGTATTCTCGAAGAAATTTATGAAGCAAAGATTATATTGGAAGCAAATTGCAGCGGTTATATCATGTACATATCTACATTTATCCTATAGATATCTACATGTACTCCGAATGTATCATAATGAAAGATAAGAACTGCGCGCCATTGGTCTTATTTGCTATTTTCTTGACAGCGCTGACGTTTTCTTAACGCATGAACTTTTATGTAGGGCTCCAGTCCTCTGCATTGATAATGATACCATACGCAGTGATAAATTAAATTCAACTATGGATTTAATTCAACAATAGCAAGCGCTCTTAATGTGGTAGTATTGTAATCCCAGAACGTTTATGAACTATTTCTCTGTAATATCGCATCTGATGCGATGTTAAAAAAATATGCATACCCAAAAGTTATATCTCGGGAAAAAGTACGGTTTATGTCAAATAACGTTTCCGAATATAGTCATCTGATAATGCTTGAAGAAAAATAAATTCACCCGTTGCACTCTTCCTCTGATTCTACACATGTTAGTGTAATGTTCCGGATAATACCCCATCTTGTTGATTGATCTTTTCATACATATAACTGTATCAGAGAGCAGGGACAAAGTGCTTGCTTACTTCATTCAACGAAAACAAGGCAGAGATGCAAAACACCAAACCGGGCCTACAACACATGTTGAGCATTACCCAACGACAAGGCTAGCATTCAAAGCTGCTATGAAGGGCAATTTGATACCAATATTTCTTGCAAAATAACTGGCATTCGCGGACAATCTGTTGGACGTTCATTAAGCGTTACCATGTACCATGTATGTATCTAACGGCCGATGTACCATATGCTGCCGCTATCCATCATATTAAAACAAGGAACTGTGTTATCATCACACAGCAATAAATGTTTTCATATATGAGCGATCGAATGCCAATCACTATGAGAAAGATTTAATTAACAGCGCGTATAGCCTAAGGTGTTCCATTAAATATTACGTGCATGGTTAATACCATTTTTGATATGTGAGACAAATAGAGATGCCCACTGAGACAGCAGGTAATAAATCTGACACGCTGTTCATACAAACACGTTTTCGTTTGTTTGCTCTTAACAAACTGTTGTACGCAGATTGTCGTAGCAGCGAAAGCAGCGTAAGTTCACACGGGGACGTCCTCTTGTTGTTTAACCAATGAAAAACAGATTATCACCAACTCTCGAAAAGTGGCGTATGACATATCTGAACGTACCTCTTAAACAAATATATATGGGTAAAATTCCACAGACCCGGTTGTTATTGGTACATCAAAAGTGAAACTCATATCAATCGCAAATAATTGTGCAAAAGTTTGCCAGTAGTATTGCACTCTTAATAAATTATTCTTGTTATATATATACATTACTTTCATCTTCAAAGGCTTCAAGCGGTAATTATATTGGTTGGTATTGTTGATACAGCAGCTGACGCAAGTTGAAGCCGCTGCTCTGAATGTGTTCAAAGCATTAAGCCAATCGTGTAGATGTCTCTGACATTATAACCAAAGGCAACGTTTGCGTATGGAAACACCCGGTACGCAGATCTGATGAATCTTCGTTAAAGGCGGTTTGTTGATTTGGGTGATTTGCCACCAAATGTTAGCTTTTAAAGAGCGGGCGGTCATATAACTGGATGTTTGATTGCATCCATACCTGTTATATGATTTATCTTCTTTATCAAATGTTTTAGGTATTTACTAGGTGTGTGTGCAGTTGATTGTATATGCACATTTTATGGTATTTTATTCCTCGTCTGCATCAACGTAATGAGCCAAATATAGGCCATATTGACGCTTGTCATTACTTACAGAGGGGTCAGTGAGCGGTCAGCGGGAGCCGGATATTGTGCAAACAGGATATGGGCAGTGCTTTCTTACAACAGACGACAGCTAATTGAACACACCATCGAGCATGTGGAACTGGCTTTCGTCTTGTAGTGATCGATGTTTGATACCGTGATTGCACTGGGCGCCACAATCACAGTGGAAGAGTCGCTATCCTTCAAGTATTGTGAGGTGCGTTATTAAATGTCAATGTTTATAATGAAACTAACCTGCCGAAAAGCTGTGTTGTACATTTGTTTTTACCTCAACTCGCTGCTACGACCGAACGGCAATGTGCCACTTCATTGTGAGCTGTGTTAGAAGGCCATATCATTCCCTAATGGTGTGATACTACAATCTTGAAGGTTAGAATAATCGAGTTGCGTACGAATTGTCCTCGTTCAGCATATATATATATAGATATAAATATAAATATGTATATATATATATATATATATATATATATATATATATATATATATATATATATATATATATATATATATATATATATATATATATAAATATATATATATATATATATATATACGTATATATATATTCAGATTCGAAACCAAGTAGTCTCTACCATATTAAACAATGTGGAATAGCAATCTTACTCCTTATATTCTACCACGTAAGGCTCCAAGTTATTACTACTATACCTCACAGGGGGTCAGCAACCGGTCACAGAAAGTCGACACATGCAACGAGGTAGTGTTGCATGATTGTTAGTTACTGAGCACATCACTTGTAATTGTCAAAGGTTAGAGCTTGTGTAACCGATGTACAATGATAAGCACAATAAAGCCTTGCATTCACTAGAGACATGTTAACAAGTCAGTGCAGCATGTGATTTTATTTACAGAATAAATATAGTCATCAGCATTCAGATACATTTATCAAATAGCCATTGCATAACGTGGCAGCTGTTAAAAATAATGTCAGCAATTGAAACTTTTGCTCAATTAATAATCATCATTAACAAAATCAAGTTATTATATCATGATATTAAGGATCCAATTTACCTTCGAAATGGCACGAAATATCCGAAAATGCCATTCATTTGTATAACTGACTATCGAGTAGGTGACACAAAACAATCAATTCGATTAAAAGACTAACCCCGCTCCAGGTACGCCAAGGGAGCTGACACCCCAAACAGAATAATTTTAACAATTACAAAAAGCGATAATGTTTTATATGTTCGTGTTGTCACTTGCATTGATCAACATATGGTTCAAGAAATTAAATAAGCATAATGTATATTGTGTCGCCACTTCGGATAAGTAGCAGGCGAACACAATTGACATAAATAACTATTGAGTACAATCTAATGACAGTTAACTGTGTAACCATCAACACAGGAATATAAAATAAAACTGGCCGAACGTTTTGCAACAAAATGTCTTGGTGTCATGTGTTGCCGCCACGGAGACTCATAAGTGTCATAAGACGTCGTCTGTTACATAAGAAGTGACGCGGTGTCAGAAATAACAAAACCTTATGCATATATTTATAACAATGAGTGCAAAATGCCTGAGCCTACTAAGCAAAACTGCATCTATATGTGACAGCTATAAGACACTGAATTCATTCCCTCTCTGGGATACCATTGTGCACCACCACATGCCGTCTGTACAGCCGAGCAAGGGAATTAATGGCTTGGTTATTGCTTTCGGCTGTCGCACCCGCAGTGCAAGAGGAAGGTCACAGGAGGGGCGCCAGGTGCTTGAAATTATCTGGAGACAATGACTCAAATAGATACGACTATGGCAATGATTCTGCAACGGTCGGGCGTTCATTTGATCACATCAATGTATCAATAGAAATGCTGCACAAACTACATGATATAAGAAGACAGGGCCTGAAAATGGAATGCATCTACATATTGCACATAAAAGGATAAATCTTTGTTCAGATCATATTCTAGTCTTTATTTATTTAACTTGATTAAGCGTTGGCATGAAAATTCTGATTAAATCGTGCAACATTTATTCCGAGCTATATTTTCGCCGACTCGACGGTCTGCGTAACATATATGGAAAGTCTGAGAAATAGATCTGCAAAAGAAACACTGCACAGGGAGGCCTATGACGAAAGCGGCACTGTTTATTAAATTAATGTTCCTACAATTCAATAAAACTACAATGAGTGCTTCAAAGTTGCAAAATAGTCAATACGTTATGCGTAGAAGCTAATAGTTAAGCGACAAATTATGTTATAAGGCAAAAAGAACCATTTTAATGTACAAAACATTATATATGCTATCCATCTTGTAGCATTGAATCATTTACCTTTGTTTCTAGAATATTAAGGTAGCATGACGTGCAAGCCGATTAAAATACCTGCTTAATCATTTATCGAGGGTTAGGCACTCTGACGGAAAGATTTGAATACATATCGTATTTGAGATGCAACAGTTAACTACTCAATACTTGGTAATGCTCAGTAGCAAATTTGGCAGTTAAAATCTTTGTATCGTAACGTACAAATACTGTCATTGAATTAATGCTTGCGTTAAAGGGGGCTTTCTAAGAAGGCTTTCCAACGTAATAAATTATATTGCTTAAACTAAGACTTGTACACATTGGTCCTCTTTATCGGGTATCAGGTGCAACGAATAGGCATACAACACGAGTATGATTCATCAGCAATCAATGTGATGTTGGACGGCCATCTAACATCATTGCATTCTACGAATGTAGCCCTGCTTGGGAAGATTAACTAGAATGATTTTGGCCAATAGTCTTGCTTTAAAACGAGGGACGTTAGAGATAACTCTATGCTCTGGAATCGATTTTAGAATTACATTGTTCTGTGTTTGCAGTTATATTAAATGATTTTGTATCATTTATGAGTTGTGAGGAAATTCACTGTTGCAGAGACAGGAACAATTATTAAATCTGTAGGGCCATAGTCATAATGCGTGATGCAAAATATGCCATATAGCAAATTTCCCGGTCGGTTGATAAAACGTTTTATTCATTGTAATTATCGAACTCGAACCTAACTGAAGTAGCATTGAGATATCATGTGATGGAATGAAATGAAGAGTAATGTGGGCAAATTCATGTGGATGAATTATCGTTGACGGTAGCAAATATAACATGGGTTTATTGTCTATGCTGTATGCCTACAAATACACTGAATATAGGACAATTTGCCAAATGAGGAGAGAAGTCCTGACCCACTGTCTTTGTGATGGGACCTGATGAGCAGCATATATTGCACACAACAGGTAGATTTATTGACATTTAAAGAATTGTTAGGCCTTAGTCACAAGAGAATTATATTGTAGCATGGTTGGGATACAATGCACCCATTCGTACACAATGGGAATGCTATGCCTGAGATGTTACGGTGATATTACATTATATGTCATGTGCCTTGCTGAAGCAATATCTCGGAATACGAGACAAAACCGCTGTATAATTAATTATACACCAAAATACACTGCATCCCTTGTTGCTGGGGTGATGCTGATCCAGCACTTGTCACTTCCATATTGCTAGCATTGCTTATCAAAAATTCATGCTCAAACCGGATACATACGGTTATTATGTGATTACATATATAATCAGGAACCATACTTCTTCCCTATAAAGTCCGATATATTTGCTAACTAGAAGTATCATGGAAGAACCAATCGAGTGATGTCGAAAAGGGCTTCAAACGACGCCAAAATAACCCTATCGGATTGAAAGTAATTCGATACCTATACCGTCATAAGCCGCAGGCAAAAAGCGATCTATTCGTATAATCTCATCGCATCTCCTAACAATCTGCACGTACTAAGTTGTAATGGATGAGGAACGATCGCATATGTTGCGCCATAAATACACATTCAAATAAAATGTCGGCCTTGTATAAATTGCTTCGGATGGAGGATAAATCGTGCTTTGTCGGTACAACTAAACTTACGCATGAGACTTCCTCTATACATTCAGTTATTTCTCATGTATTAACTGGCTTCAATGTTATGTCTTGTATTTTTTTCCCCTAGCTATCCACAATTATCCAAATGTTTATGTGATTAAGGAAGAATTAGTAACACACGTGTAGATACCATTCTGAGGCACATAAATTATTATTTTTACTTGGCCTTGCCAACATGTTAAATAAATGCTATAGACATTTATCTATAAATTATATTTATATCTATATATTTATATATATATATATATATATATATATATATATATATATATGCATATATATTTATATATATATATTTATATATCTATATACATACATATACACGTTTATATATATATTTATATGTTTATATATATATGTAAATATATAGTTATATATACATATATATATATATATATATATATATATATATATATATATATATATATGTGTGTGTGTGTGTGTGTTGTTATATATTTATGTATGTATATATGTATGTATGTATTTATGTAGGAATGTAGGTATGTATGTTTGTGTGCATGTATAAATGCATCTGCAGAGTATTTGTGTTGACATTGCTTGATCCTAGTGATAATGAAAACAGTAATAATTAAACGATGTGTTGAATCATAGTCGTGAATCGTTTAGATCTACTTTAATTGAATATATCTACACCTGTCGGCATAATGCGCCAAATATAAACCCATATTGATTGTTTCCTGTCGTAGGAAGCCGGATAACTCTTGAACAGTTTTGCACTAAGGTTGACGGCTTATTAGACAGACTGCCCAGCAGACAAAACACTCAAAAGTACGAGCAATTTGACCAGGAGGACCGATTAGTTTGCTCTGGTATAATGTATCTGTTGAACATAATGTGCGTAGTGTAGCTATCTGACCTTGAGAGAGAACTGCGATGGTGACCGCTACACGTGATCTGTTGCATAACAGTGGCTTCCAGGAATAAACGATCATTTGCGGAGGTACTCAAATGTTAATGCTGTAATATCAAAAGTCTCTCACGAAATCGTGTTTACATGTTAGAATAACACGTGCACAATCATAAATGCAGGCTAATTATGATTGTTTGTTGTTTTGGAAGGGTCAATAAGGAAGCAGAAGTTGTGAACGGGGAGAGGTATTGTGAAACTGGGGAAATATGCAACCCTTCGGCCTCAATTTACACATTTGTTTCAATAATGATGACCACTTCATCACCTGTAAATTGTTACAGCACACATGATAAACATTATGGGCATTCTTCATTTACCCTGATATGTTATAACCGCGATTTTATTATGGTACGTTGCTAAAGCTTTGGCATGCAGATAGGTTGGTATGTAAACATGATTTAATAATATGGGTTAATAACTTAACATCAAAATATGATAAAACTTTTTGTTGTGGCTGTCAACGTTGAATGAATCACGGGGTAGCAGCGGATCATTTGAAGGGGTCGGATAGGAGGGAAATTATTGATATGTCATTCTGTTCTTTGTGCCTGCTCCATAGATAATCAACCAATCATATACAAAGATATGTAGATTTTCGGTAATTTTGTCGATTTCTTGCCTACTTCAAATTCATATTTCAATTTCCTTACCACCATGTAGTCCTATCAAAAATTCACCGAAAACAATCCCTGAGGAAGTGAGAATATTGAACTGTAGCCGTGAGCCCTCGGAAATGAATAGAGGTAATATAATATTAACATGGCTGTCCTTTCAAGTTCATTTTACTTTGATGAAACCGGACATCTTTATCGGCATCATGCTATAAGTGTCCGTGGTTGTCATGCGATCAAATACGACAAAACATGTTCATAACTCAGCCATTACAATACCTCGTTTCAAGGGAACAAAGAGCGGTATACGGGAGAAAGCAATGGAATACGTTTATATTTGCTGAATGGCGGTTGTACAAGTTGTGTCATATGTCTGTATGAGCGTATTAGGATAAGTTTAGGTGATAAGTTTACGGCTTTTTCGTGCCAAATACCATGGTATTAGCGTGTCAAATAATACAACCTGTGAGTGACAAAGTACATAGCTTTCTTATGTGTGTCATTGGTCGAGTTTCGGTTAATTGACTACGGAATGAATCAATTAATGTTGCCTGTAAGTGGG
Organism: Urechis unicinctus; assembly: GCA_034190875.2. Lineage (NCBI taxonomy): Eukaryota > Metazoa > Annelida > Polychaeta > Xenopneusta > Urechidae > Urechis > Urechis unicinctus. The sequence continues at coordinate 67,170,890 of CM067353.1, read as the reverse complement.
GCTTTTGATATCATTTTGCACGCATCAAATGAAAACTTCGTGTGCAGTAACACGTATTTACATCCTTCCGTTCTTTACCGTATCTTGTAAACCGTTTGGATTACTTGGTGATGATACCGACCGCATAAACATTGGTCAGCCATACATATGAGACGCAGCCGTTAACGTCACCGATAATTCGCAATTAGGTTAGTTTCCTCATCCTTAGTAATGCGAACATCTTATGCCATAGTTTTTCACCATATTTAGCTTCTGCTGGTAGGAAATGCATGTCAGTGAAAGCCCTGCTAAAATATTCCTTTATAGGCAAAGTTGCACAAGCATAACAAGTGATATGAAATAGTACTCTTGATTGTTAGAGCTGGTGCGTACGGTAGAGGAAGTTGGTTCATTGATCGATTGCGTTATCGAGTTAGAGAGGGAGAGGTGATGGTCACCGCCTGTCATGGGTAGAACTTCCTGTAACGTATGGGAAATATCAACAAAACAACAGGAAGGGGACAGAACTATATGCTTGATATGACATATAAGCTCGCTTTATTCCTAGGACAGTTGCAACTGAAGACGTGGATGAATGGTCACTAAATATGGTTAATATCTGTTGGAATACTTTACGATGGTTGCGATTGGCAGCTAGAAATCTGAATTCTGCTTCTGTCCTAATCATCATTGGTCGAACATCCCTCGGTTGATTCAACTGAAATGCCGTGCAAGATGTCTTACTCCACTGCAGGTAATTGACAATATATCCGAAGCATTAAACCTCATTGGTTACCCAAACGTACTCGGTGAACGAGCGGGATCTGGCAACCATCCAATGTTATATGTCTCTTCGAGTTCAGCTCTGTCGGTCTCTCAATGGATGATCTTTTATACAGGGCCCCGTTCCATTGAAATAATGATACCATAAATGTTCCCGCAGTACAATTTGGATGAATCGTCTCATTGCTCTCATGCAATAATACAGATGCGTTAAATAATCTTTTTTACAAATAGCAAGTGCTCTTAATACCAACGGCATTAGTACTGAATATTTCACCGAGAGCAGCGCCAGCGCGGAATTATCTTCAATAACTAAGGAAAACGGACGACATCTTGTGACAGTATATGAAAGTACCTTTTGTCGAACAAAATACTATACTTGGGTAAAAAAACATAGACTGGGTCACTATCGGCAAATCACTAGCGACTCTACACCTAATCGCAAACAATTGTGCAAAGTTTGCTCATATTATTGCACTCTAAAATAAATAAATCATGACAATATGCGATATTATTGCTTTCGGAGGGGCAATGAGCGGACATCGGAAGCCGGAAATGGTTCATATAGAGCTTTCTAACAACAAGAGAACACACCACCGATCAGGTGAATCTGGTTGATCAATATTTGTCACCGTCGTTGCACCACCCTCATAGTGAAAGAGTCGCTTGCTATCAATTAAGTTTAGTAAGGTGGATTATTTCATTTTTCACACTGATAAGGCTTTGTATCGATCGTGTCTGTATTTGTGTTGTGTGTCACGCAGCAATTGCGTATTGGTCTTCTCTTGTTACTGCAAGTGGTGAGTGACCGGTCAGGGGAAGCTGGTAATTATCATTGTAGGATTCCATTCAAGACCCGGCGGTCGCCAGCTAATTACTTAAATCATAATGCCTTGTTTGAATAATTCAGAAATCTAGCTATAGCATTCCTTGTGGATTAATTTGTTGCATAAAAAGCACTGTGCAATTGTCCGAGACCTGAAAATCGATAAACCACATTGTCCAGAACAATGGAGATAATGATAACACAATAGTTCATGCGCCTATACAGCTTAGAAGGCTGCGCAGCAGGTTCACCTATTTACTTTTACTTTCATGTGCTTGCGTCAGTTACTTGTTCACTGTCCAATCAGAGAAAGGTGTTTGCATGATGGAAAGCCATTGATTAAGTCCGAGATGCGTTTGAAACCCATACATTTTAACATATTATGTCCAAACAAGCTGATCAAATAAGGAATGAAGCGGCATATCGACAAATGGCTTCACGCATATTGTATCACACAAAAATGGAATGTAGTTGTACAGTATTAATTTATCATAAGAATTAAACCTCCCATTTGTATAAGCCATTTCGTCGGGCTGCCCCACAAGTTATCTCAAAAATGCTCACCACACCATCGTCCCTCATGAGACTAATTAGAACTGTGATTCAAAGTGCACACGGAATCACCCATTGTACTCAACACTATATCAACATGAATGTGGTATTTTTCAGAACTCAGGTTCTATTGTTTAATATTGGTGGCAAACAGGCCACAGCTTACTTCTTGTACTTTGTTCTCTGTTCTCTGCTCATGACGTTCAAGTTTCTATGATTTACTTGCTCTTCGTGCTAGGCTGAGACGTTGTTATTCACTCGAGTACTATGTTCATTGCTCCATATGGAAGACAAAGCGAGTACTCAACTTATTCACGATGAATTTGGGTATCTGCCTTGTCATTGATTTATTACCAGTAGTTCAGAGTGTTATTCTCAATACGAGGTTAACTGTACACCGACCATTCAAACATTTGTCAGTTGAAAAGTTCATGCATTACATATAATCAGAAAAAAACTGAATTGTGCCTAGAATATTTATATGTCTGTTATAATTATTACAGCACTTAATTCTCCTACTTTTGTAAATTGGCTGTTTTAATTCGACTGTTTGTGCTTATCACTACCTACGTCCTTATCTATGGCAAAGTCAAAGATCGGAATGAGGTCACTTGAAGAAATATTGAAATTGGCATTATAAGCATAACATCAGCGCATATAAGAATATTCTATGGCATAAAATAGCTTTGAAAACTATAAGGTTGACGTACATTCGCGCTGATAATATCAGGGTTTATGCTTGTTTACGTCTGAAGGATGTATTTAATGGCATGCCAATATGGTATTGATTAAGAAAACAGCTTATGTCAGTCAAGTTGGTCATATTCTATCATCAGAAAAGAGTGAGGCCAGTTTTACCAGCTCGGTGGTTTGTCTTATTAACTGCCGTCCGCAGTAAGATAGGCCGGTCATGTTTGGCTTGCAAAACGCCCGACTTCCACTGGCCGCTCACTGGCCCCTATGTCTCTTTGTTAGTGATGACAAGAGGCATTCGCCATAAACGCCAAGTACGACCCCGTTCTATAACGGATACCTTGCCATAAAACTGTTATAAACGCCCAGCAAGACCTCGTTCTAAAACGGATACCTTGCCATAATACTGCTAATAACGCCAAGCATGAACCTGTTCTATAACGGATACCTTGCCATCGTATTGTTATCATCGCACTGCACGTCCGCATTCGCTAACGGAAACCTTGCCGAAGTACTGTTTTTATTGTACAGGATGACCCTTTTCAATGATGGATACTATGCCGTAGTTGATTTGTAATAATGTTTAGCACAAACTATCCACGGTTCATCAGGTCAGCTTGTTTCTGTTAACTTACAGGACGTCACTATTAGTTACCCCGCTTTTGCGATGGCCAATTTGTTGGCGAAAACCCTGTACCATTCAGAACATTAAGCTTTTCATGTAGCATATATGTCTTAATTAAGTCACTATATGACACACCACAATAGCAGCTCAAAATTCTATTACTCACACTTTGATCAACAGTCATTACATGATTCCAGTCAAAACAAAATGTAAAGTTGTGTTGATACCGTAAGATAAATCAACGAGGAGATGTAGCAAAAGTGCTGTCATATACTATCACTGGAATTTATCAATGGAGTCAATTATTGCTCAATGAACAGCAAAGGCCAATTTTACCTGATCGATATTTTGCTGAACGATATGATTTGTTCATGCTGTCTAAAGCAGTGTGTTAAAGAGCTTCATTGATGCATGGATCATAACTGGTCACATTCGAAAATAACGCCATCTAGTCGATAATAAATCGCCATGCAATCAGGAAACAGTCGATTGACACGCAAAAAAGCCACTATGCATATATAATTTCGTGGGGTCATGGTTGCAACTCCCCATATACAACACACTGATTCCGGAACTATGTCAGATGCCCTTCACATTCTAACGTAGTCAGATATTACTCCACATGAGCAATTAACGTGTATCGCATGATTTAATTAGCAATTACTTCACAAACATCATGTTGGCCAATATAGTACAAATTAGCATCCAATAATGATGAATATTTAATGAACAATGGTTCCTGTCTAATGTTTTAATGGCTACGGCTCAATAATGTTTATGTAAATAAGTTTGCTAATGCGCCCTGCATACCCCTTGCTTCCGCTGACCGCTCACTGACCTCTTTGTCAGTGATGACAGGAGGCAATCTTCAACACGGTTCTATGTTTCGTACATTACGCTGACAAGTGAAGAGGCAGAAGATGACTATAGTTCCACGCATTTCACAAATATGATTCCACACATAGCATGACTAACTGAGCTGTTACAAAGAACGAAGCCCCTGGAAACGTACAACAGTTATAAGTTGATCGTTTGTTCTAAGCACATTGGTCCCGTTTTTATACTAATTGCAGCAAAGCATTTACATGGCTAGCTATTTTGCAATAGATCAGGATTAATTCAGACGGTCTGACTCCACAAGGTCGCCATTGAGAACCGACAGTAAACATCTCAGTGTTGCAGCACCATAACGTTTTAAATGTAAAAACATGGGATTGGTTCAGTTTGTATCGCTCGCAACGGTTCGTATATTCATAGCGCAACTAGGATATGTCATGTAAATAGAAGTCTTCATCTCGCCTGTGCAACAATTACACAATATCAACTTGTCGGGCAGTCGTTGAATTCGGCAAGGTCTTCCATCACCACATCTTCCGTATAAAAAGCTCAATGGTCAATATTCATTGTTAGTTACGTCTAAACAATTTAGTTAAACATGAAGCAACAAAACATTCCATTATACCATAAAATTATTTGGTATACTTCTGCGGGAATTGAAATGTCATACGAATAATATAATGGCCAGGATAAGAGGAACGCAAGTTTTACCTGCTGCGATATTTATCGATCAAGCCAAGCCAAGGCTGCAACGCAAATTTGGCCATCGAACTAAAGTACCATAAAGAGAAAAGATTGAAGCCTATCATTTGCTGACCACATAGTGACCCCCTTTCAATTACTATTATATGGACATCACCAAAATGGTTCCACGCAATATACATTATCTGCGGCAATAATGGAAGAAGATGATTTTACTACTTTGTGTCACCGCTGTGTTCATGATAATTAAAACAATATTTGGCATTTCATGGATGATAAAGTGATACGTCAAGCCCAAGATATATGTACGACAATAGGGTCATAACAGCTGCAATTTACGGAGTAAACAGTGCTCTCTTTATGAGTATACTGACCCAATTTTCTCTTTGAAACGTATCGTTACCGCTATCAGCCCAATCTGATGTTGATCTACCATTTCAACGATGTTTGGCTTGGCAAAAAGAAACCAGCAAACGACCATAATGTGGTTGTTATCTAATATCAGTGAGCGGTTCGCAATGTTCAAAGACCATCTCCAGTGATGCCCGGAAGCAGATCTAGTTACAGACGGCAGCTAAAGGGAAACACCACAAATATGAGATCGACCGGAGCTATATTGTACCTCCCCAACTTCAAAAGATAGTTTTTCCTTTGTGGTTTCATTGGCGCTAATTGACACTCTGTGATCTCTGTCACAAGCAGTATACCCCATTATACACATTTAACATGAAATTGGGCCGCATGTAACGATAGAGTAGGAACAACCGATCTTACATTCAACATTGTTAATGCAGTTAGGCATGTAATTAGGAAGAATCACTAAATGTACTTTACAGCTATATTACCATACTCTCCCAAACACGAAATAAACAGCATTCACTTTTGTCCTGATTGCAATCTAGCATTTCTTTATATTGAGCCAAAGCTTCAACATACTCCGATATGAAGATCGGATATAATGTTTTACATATACAATTAACCCAAATGTTGTCTTATTCAAACTCACGTTTTAAATGAGCGGTCAGCGGGAGCCGGTCATTCATCAAATAGAATATTTACTGATTGTGCACTGGCTAATTAGTCTAACCGCGGAGCAGGTGAGACGTGCAAACATGTGCAATAATTGTAAAGTATAGTAGGTTTGTCATACGGTCGATATTTAGCTGATATTCTAAAGGGTACGAAATAAACCTCACTGTATTATACACACACACACACACACACACACACACACACACACACACACACACACACACACACACACACACACACACACACACACACACACACACACACACACACACACACACACACACACACATATATATATATATATATATACATATATATATATATATATATATATATATATATATATATATATATATATTTATATATATATATATATATATATATATATATATATATGTTAAATGTAACACCTTCAGTAACTTCTTGCATGGTCGTTTCCTTACTGATTACGCTATAAATGTGCCATCAGACGCCAACCACTGCCAAGATACCTCGTGTGGTATTTGTCCACAGGCCACTCCTACTTCACGAACGGTCAGATGATATATGAGATAGGTACCGTAAGGCAGGCAGCATATCAACAACCGCGTGAATCATTGTCTTCTGTGCCTCCTTTATCCATTCACTTGAACGCCCATGTCGTGTAACAGTTTGTTATGCTTTATGATTTGTACTTCAACTTACTGTACACCAGTACACGTGCAGGTTGGTAACGAATTCTTAAATATGATCTTACTATTTATTTGTCCTACCATTCTAAATTATAGGTACGCCTCGCTCCTTCAGAATGATGACATTTACCATATCTACCACGGCCCTTGATTTAAAGCAGAGTCAACGCGCAAGACATTCAGCACATTAGCGTTATAATTGCGTTTGCACATGAAATTGGATATGAAAACCTCCGCTGTGTACGCACAGATTGGAGAAGGAATAGGCCTGAACATATTTATCTATATTTAGCAGTATTTTTAATTCGGCTTTTATCCTTAAATGAATTCCAGGGTAACAGGAACTAATCGGGGGTAGTCGAATGTGAATAAAGAGATGTGAAAACTCGATTCTCTGTGTTTGTTCCATAGATAATCAGCTTTACAAGTTAAGCCACAACAATTTGATTAAACAGGCAGTATGCAGGTTTTTCTAAGTCAATCAGGAACCAAAAACATGAGTATGTGCATTATTTGTAAAATGATGTGGCAAGGTATTCCAAGCATTTTGTATTTCATCTCGCACAATTAGTGACATTCTGATATTCCGAAAGTAAATTATCTACAGTGCAGGTATCTATTTAGGTACACAATGTGTCCGTCGTATGGGAGAACCATTAAGTACAGATTGACGTTAAAGCATAGAGAGGAATAGAAAAGTATTGATCATTGTTCACATGCATTTATGAATGATCCATTACACATAGTGCAAATATAAAGTCATGTATTACAAATTCACTAATTTTGGGTATACATTTGGTGATGATGACGACAATTGGATACATTGAACCAATGATTGTTTGTTGTTGGCTCTGGTGATATTTGGACCCATTGGTACCTTATTTAACATTTTACACGCTCTATACTATGGGCATGTTGTCAGAAATAAACTGCTATTATTATTAGACGGGATTGATTAAACGTTCTACGCTAGGTATGTGTTCATAACATGTTCTCATATTTCACGCTAGCTCCTTACAAGTGCTCTTTCGTACGATCACTCACATTCGTGCAGTGTTTTTTGTTGTGAATTGCAAGACGAGAAACTCACTGAATTCACAAGGGATCAGTCAAATTCACATAAGAAGTCCATCTAAAGAAAGTGAGCATTAAACGCGTGTTTACTCTCCTGATATTGTTTGGATCATTGTTTAAGATGAATGGGTCACAACTCCAGATGAATTATTCATCTCAGCGCTTTTATATTGTGCAGGTATATCCAGTGGCGGTCCAACTCATGAAATGATGATGTTTTGTAGAAACAAGTCTAACCAAACCAACAAAGAACTGGCCGTGTGAAAAAATTTAGCATTGCAATCCTTCGTTATTGACAGCGACATAGCACTGATGAGTTGAGGCCTTTGAATTTGATGCCATATACACTAATGAAATCAAACATTCTGTTCAATATATAAATTGTGCCCAATTTCGAACCTCATGAAAATGTTCCTGCATTTGTGAACTTTGCATAAGCCGAGGATTAATCGAATACACGAACAAAAGGTTGCGACAACAATCGAATCTATCCTATTGCTGACGGTAAATAGATCAATTTAGAAATGAAAAGTTACGAATAAGTTCACTTTCGGCTTAAAAAGGCGACATATTCATCGTACACAATGAAACTCGTTTTCACAAACGTTTACAAAACAAAAATGGCCATATTCCAAAGTCATATTAGGTGTGGCTTCCAGTAGAAATAACATACGCCTATTCTTTAAAGAGTTCATACGGGATAAGAGTTACTCATGGATGTCCATGGGTCAATGTCTTCGTGCTTAGATTCGTCACGAATGGTGCATGTGTACTGAAAAGCTACAAATAATCTCAACCGACCGTGATTGCAGCTACCTCATCAAACCCCGCCATGCATACTGTCACGCCAAGTACTTCGCGTTTATCAGATAATATACTTGTGGTCGATGGCGAACAATGTTGCCATTTGCGAACCACATCTGGACATGTTTCCCTGCGAATGAATAGTTCACATATAACAAATCGTAATATATTTCATTGAACCATTGGAATCTTGCCTAAATTTTCTATACATTATACCAAGAACATTTAATCATGGGCACGCATAAGTTCTTATCGAGACCGCAAAGGAAGATGCGAATATATGTATGTACAAGAATTTGAAAACCGTTATTTATTATAAATGACGGTGGAGATGTGCCGCTTCCCAATTATAACTTATCTTGATTAAGCATCCGCTATTTTCCTTGGTTATATCAATGGTTACATGGTTGTTATGCGGATCCAGTCCTATTGAAGGTAAACGCATGCATATAATCGCTAGATATTATGCTCATCTTCTACTCCTGTGCCAATCAAACACAAAGCTATATCCACGATAACCCCTCCCATGTTATCTAAAAGTGGTCATTGAGCGGTCAGAGGAATCTGACAATTATCATGCGTGAGTTGCGTATATGTTACTATGTATTTATTTCTAAAGGCTTCAGGTTCGTAAAATACCCCCTGTATAACGATCATAAAATGAAGCCATGACTTAAAGGGGCACTATTCTAGAGGTACTATCGTCGATACATCGTTCAAGATATCTGTTAAGAACAGCTTCAAAAACAAATTATTCACTTTTATAGCCAAAATATAGAACATACTGGACTGAAAAATGAAACAGAGCTAGAATAAACTATTTCTGATCTGTCGCTTTGATGATAGTGCAGTTATATAGGACCCGTTTTTCTTGCATTTATATAGGTACAATGAAACACATCTTCCCTTTTATAATGCCGTTAAAACGCCTCATCGCTCTGATACAACTGATTAAAATTAGCTACGAAATCCTTAACGTTATGCATGTAAACTAACATGATAGCAAACTATGTACATTCAGTCATACGCGATAGACCCGTCAAACGAATAGTTATGGTTTATGTCAGAATGCACTACAGGTAACCCATTACATATAATACTTGCTGAATTATGTATTCACCTCAGATTTGTAGATAATACTATTGATAATCCGAAATGCTGCCTGCTTTAAACTCGTGTCGTGGGACTTACCATCATGTAGTCGGCTAAGTAATTAAGTAAATAAACCCTTCAGGAAGTAACAATTTTGAGCTGGGACTGTGAGTCCATGGCAAGGCATCAACGCAATCAGTGTAACAGATTGAGTTGAAACCACGAAATGTCATCTAACATGGCTTTCCGTTCGAGTACACTTTACAAGCGGACATTGCTTGGTTGCGCCTGTACATGTGTAACGTTTCAATACGCGGTGTACACGAACGGCGTTGGTACTCACGTCCAGTATGCAATAATGACTAAAACGGTTTCGTACTACCCTTATCGTCTGCTTCAATACCTGTCACCGCAATCCACCAAACCTATAGTTATATTAGCAATATTCCTAACCGTTGCTTACTAAGAGGTCAGTTCGCAGACAGCGGAAGCCGGGGATTATTCAGACAGAATAGAGCGTAGTTTTCGTACTATAGCTGGCGGCTTATTCGACACATTCCCGAGCGGGCGAAAGTGGCTTTCCTAGAACGCTGGTCAATATATGATATCGCAGTTGAACCTGAGGTCACAACTCTGGCGAATGTATTACATGGTTTCATTTCTATTGCAACAGAGCGTGACTCCTCCAATGTGAACTGGTCCCACTGGGCCATCAAATTATGCAGGACGACTAAATGACCACCCTCGACGGAACAATATGACAAACTAGGCTTGCATCGGCACTTACACAGACAGACAGCTAAATGAACACAAAACCGAGCAGGTGGAACTTGCTTTCGTCTTGCGTCGATCGAAAGTTGATGCCGTGATTGCACTGGGCGGCACAATCCTAGTGGAAGAGTTGCATGGTATCTTTAAAGTACTGTGAGGTGCATTAGGGAAATTTGGCAAGGGTTAATATCGAAAGTAACCGGCCGAAAAGGGTATAGATAGATATAGAGATAGAGATATAGAAGATATAGAGAGATATATATAGAGATAGAGAGAGATATATATATAGAGAGATATAGATAGAGATAGAGAGAGAGAGAGAGAGAGATATAGAGAGAGAGAGAGAGAGAGAGAGAGAGAGAGAGAGAGAGAGAGAGAGAGAGAGAGAGAGAGAGAGAGAGAGAGAGAGAGAGAGAGAGAGAGAGAGAGAGACACTCTCAGAGAGAGAGAGAGATATATCTAGATATAGATAGATCTAGAGAGGATATATCTATATCTCTATCTCTCTCTCTCTATATATCTCCTCTCTCTACATATATATCTCTCTATCTCATATATATATATATATATATATATATACATATATTTATATATATATATAAATATATATATATATATATACCCTACGAAGGGGGTCAGCAAGCGGTCTGCAAAGGCCGACAATTACAGATTTGCATGATTGTTACTGAGCACATCTCTTGTAATTGTCAACGGTTAGAGCTTTGTGCAACCGGCGCAATGAAAAAGCTGAACAGTCCATTATATCACTACCACTCAGGGGGTTATATTAGTAAAGAGCTCTGTCTTAGGGTCAATGCCATGACAAGTCAACGCAAACTGGCTAATTGTAAGAAATATACCTCTAGAATAACTCTGCATTCAAGAGCAAACGCCCAAGACAGCGCCGACTTAATACAATGTAGCCATAAATTACCCAAATTACAGATAATGGGTACCCTCCTGATGCATAATTCTGTGTATCATTGCGCTTAATCAACATTTGACTCCATACAATCAATCTTATGAAATGAATAATAGGGTTTTTAACTGATTGCGTCTGTACAATTGTTAAAGCAAAAACAGCGTATTGATCAGTTATGGTTGCTAACAAGGTGTCTGGGACTGTTGAGCCTAAACAGTGAAATATCTAGCAGAATATGGGAAAAGTTTCATTCAAGACAAGTTGAATGGCCGAGTTTTGAACATTACATAAACCGCAGTGGTGGGAACGACAGAGGAAATGACGACGAAATATGAGGAACTCAATACTTAATCGCTCGCTTTTTTCTACCAAGCTGTCTTGCTTTCAAAATGTGACGTGCCTAATTATGTGACGATATGTGGGAATAATCGCATTAAAATGTGCAATACATCCCAGGTCGAAAACTAATATATAGGCACGATTGTAAATGTCACATACCCATATTTAAAGAATTTCCTAAATTGAATGCAACCATGCAGCCCATGGGCTAAATTCTATCACCAAAGAAGGGAGTGTTACCACCGCAAGAAGCATAAACTGTCGACTCCCACAGGTTGACGTAGAGTAAAATCGGATTTTTGTGAATCAGATCAAACGGGATTAGATATAGTTTCCTGAATTAATTCCTTGTGTACAATGGGGAAGCTCCAAATAATATATTATGTGTAGGTTTCACTATATATGTAGAGCGTTTCCCAAACCAATCAGGTTTCGTAAAATTCCTACTCCGAGTATCCAAGCGTAGATTTAATTTTTTAACACTTTGATTGTAGCGAGGAAAGCTGTGAATATGCTAAGTGACCCAACCAGTGTTGCTTCAATTATGCAGGCACCTAGACAAGGTACAATGATAAGCACAATAATGCTTTGCATTAACTAGCGACCAGTTAACAAGCCAGCGCAGCATATGATTTGATTTACAGAATAAATATAGTCATCAGCATTCAGACACATTCATCAAATAGTCATTGCACAACGGGGCAGCTGTTATACTCACAACAGTCTGCAATTTAAACGTTTGATCTGTAAATAATCATAATCAATAAAATTAAGTTATCATATCAAGATATTAAGAATTCTATTTACCTTCGAAATGGCACGAAACATCCGAAAATGCCATTCATTTGTATAACTGACTATCGAGTAGGTGACACAAAACAATCAATTCGATGAAAAGACTAACCCCTTTTCCGTTCTAGGTATGCCAATAGAGTTGATACCCTCAAACACAATACTATTAACAGTTACAATAAGCGATAATGATTTATGTTTTCGTGATGTTACTTGCATGGAAGAACGTATGGTTCCAGAAATTAAATAAGCATAATGCATATTGTTGCGCCACTTCTGCCAAACGGATTTGTGGCAGGCGAACACAAAGGACATAACGAATTATTGAGTACAATCTAATGACTGTTAACTGTATAACCATCAACACAGGGATATCAAATGAAACTGGCCTAACGTTTTGCAGCACAGTGTCTCGGTGTCATGTGTCTCCGCTACTGAGACTCAAAGGTGTCAAAAAACGCTGTCTGTTACATAAGAAGTGACCCGATGTCAGAAAAAACATAAACCTTGTGCATATATTTATAACAATGTGTGCAAAATGCCTGAGCCTACTAAGCAAAACTGCATCTATATGTGACAGATATAAGACACTGAATCCATTCCCTGTCTGGGATACCATTGTGCACCACCACATGCCGTCTGTACAACCGAGCAAGGTAATTAATGGCTTGGTTATTGCTTTCGGCTGTCGCACCCGCAGTGCAAGGTGAAGGTCGCAGGTGCTGGAAATTATCTGGGGACAATGATTAAATTAATGTGTTCGTCGCGTTAACGCCAGAAGGGGCTAGGTGCACTAATATTGACTTAACTGTTCATTTGGTGGAGTATTTCATGCCGTCTGTGCGTATTGACAAGCAAGGCATGACCATGAATCAACGTTTTTAGTTATTTTAGGGAGTGACCATGTTGAGTCAAGTGAACACAAATAAGACCGATACCAATACGTGATGGTTCACAGAGCAGAATATGTGTAAAAGAGTCAATATCCAGAGAATACAAATATTTAGAACGTATGGCTATGATCAGATCTTGCTTTAAGAGGTCAAGCATATCGGCAAGTTTCTATTGTTATTTAAGGATTGTTCATTGATCAGTTTGACTAACAACAGGCTTTGGAACTGAAATGTGTTTAGTTCAATTATAAACACCAAGTAGGTAAATCGTGATGTAAGCTATAAGCGTGTTAAACGTACCAGAATAGATACATATATAGCTGGCAAAACTTTTTATGCATAAAAATTATATGCAACACAAATACCTTGTATTTTTTCGCTTTACATTTGCATATAAGATATTTATATATAATCATCAACGATCTTGATCTGGGTGACAATCCAGAATATATGTTATAATTTGCGCGTCGTTTTTGAGACAATAAAATGAACACCAGGTGTACGATATTACTGCTAATGCACTGCATCACTCCGTAGAAAGCCAATAAACACACTAAACGCAAACTGTATTATAGATAAGCCATTGATTTAGAAGACCAACGTGTCACAGATGTGAATTGTTCTGACGCTGTGCATGTTGACAGATATGAACAACTGGTGCATTCCGTACATGTTGCTATATACTTGTTTCAGGTGATCAATAATCAATACAGATATGTTTGGTGTTAAAACAAGACGGTTTTGTCAGCGGATAAAAAAGGCAATAGATCAAGCGAGGTCTTGAAGTGGCTCTTAATGCTTGACGCTGGATCGATTATAACACAACAATAAACTGTATCCCTTGTTGCTGGGGTGATGCTGATCCAGCCTTTTGTCACTTCCATATTGCTAGCATTGCTTATTTGGTATTCATGCTCAAATTGGATTCATACGGTTATTATGTGATTACATATATAATCAGGAACCATACTTCGACCCTAAAAAGTCCGATATATTTGCTAACTAGAGGTATCATGGAAGAACCAATCGAGTGATGTCAAAAAGGGCTTCATACGATGCCAAAATAACCCCATAGGATTGAAAGGAATTCGAAACCCATACCGTGATAAGCCGCAGGCAAAAAGCAATCTATTCGTATAATCTCATCTCATCTCCTAACCGACAATTACAGATTTGCATGATTGTTTACTGAGCACATCTCTTGTAATTGTCAACGGTTAGAGCTTTGTGCAACCGGCGCAATGAAAAAGCTGAACAGTCCATTATATCACTACCACTCAGGGGGGTTATATTAGTAAAGAGCTCTGTCTTAGGGTCAATGCCATGACAAGTCAAACGCAAACTGGCTAATTGTAAGAAATATACCTCTAGAATAACTCTGCATTCAAGAGCAAACGCCCAAGACAGCGCCGACTTAATACAATGTAGCCATACATTACCCAAATTACAGATAATGGGGTACCCTCCTGATGCATAATTCTGTGTATCATTGCGCTTAATCAACATTTGACTCCATACAATCAATCTTATGAAAATGAATAATAGGGTTTTTAACTGATTGCGTCTGTACAATTGTTAAAGCAAAAACAGCGTATTGATCAGTTATGGTTGCTAACAAGGTGTCTGGGACTGTTGAGCCTAAACAGTGAAATATCTAGCAGAATATGGGAAAAGTTTCATTCAAGACAAGTTGAATGGCCGAGTTTTGAACATTACATAAACCGCAGTGGTGGGAACGACAGAGGAAATGACGACGAAATATGAGGAACTCAATACTTAATCGCTTTTTTCTACCAAGCTGTCTTGCTTTCAAAATGTGACGTGCCTAATTATGTGACGATATGTGGGAATAATCGCATTAAAATGTGCAATACATCCCAGGTCGAAAACTAATATATAGGGCACGATTGTAAATGTCACATACCCATATTTAAAGAATTTCCTAAATTGAATGCAACCATGCAGCCCATGGGCTAAATTCTATCACCAAAGAAGGGAGTGTTACCACCGCAAGAAGCATAAACTGTCGACTCCCACAGGTTGACGTAGAGTAAAATCGGATTTTTGTGAATCAGATCAAACGGGATTAGATATAGTTTCCTGAATTAATTCCTTGTGTACAATGGGGAAGCAAACTCTCCAAATAATATATTATGTGTAGGTTTCACTATATATGTAGAGCGTTTCCCAAACCAATCAGGTTTCGTAAAATTCCTACTCCGAGTATCCAAGCGTAGATTTAATTTTTTAACACTTTGATTGTAGCGAGGAAAGCTGTGAATATGCTAAGTGACCCAACCAGTGTTGCTTCAATTATGCAGGCACCTAGACAAGGTACAATGATAAGCACAATAATGCTTTGCATTAACTAGCGACCAGTTAACAAGCCAGCGCAGCATATGATTTGATTTACAGAATAAATATAGTCATCAGCATTCAGACACATTCATCAAATAGTCATTGCACAACGGGGCAGCTGTTATACTCACAACAGTCTGCAATTTAAACGTTTGATCTGTAAATAATCATAATCAATAAAATTAAGTTATCATATCAAGATATTAAGAATTCTATTTACCTTCGAAATGGCACGAAACATCCGAAAATGCCATTCATTTGTATAACTGACTATCGAGTAGGTGACACAAAACAATCAATTCGATGAAAAGACTAACCCCTTTTCCGTTCTAGGTATGCCAATAGAGTTGATACCCTCAAACACAATACTATTAACAGTTACAATAAGCGATAATGATTTATGTTTTCGTGATGTTACTTGCATGGAAGAACGTATGGTTCCAGAAATTAAATAAGCATAATGCATATTGTTGCGCCACTTCTGCCAAACGGATTTGTGGCAGGCGAACACAAAGGACATAACGAATTATTGAGTACAATCTAATGACTGTTAACTGTATAACCATCAACACAGGGATATCAAATGAAACTGGCCTAACGTTTTGCAGCACAGTGTCTCGGTGTCATGTGTCTCCGCTACTGAGACTCAAAAGTGTGTCAAAAAAAAACGCTGTCTGTTACATAAGAAGTGACCCGATGTCAGAAAAAACATAAACCTTGTGCATATATTTATAACAATGTGTGCAAAATGCCTGAGCCTACTAAGCAAAACTGCATCTATATGTGACAGATATAAGACACTGAATCCATTCCCTGTCTGGGATACCATTGTGCACCACCACATGCCGTCTGTACAACCGAGCAAGGTAATTAATGGCTTGGTTATTGCTTTCGGCTGTCGCACCCGCAGTGCAAGGTGAAGGGTCGCAGGTGCTGGAAATTATCTGGGGACAATGATTAAATTAATGTGTTCGTCGCGTTAACGCCAGAAGGGGCTAGGTGCACTAATATTGACTTAACTGTTCATTTGGTGGAGTATTTCATGCCGTCTGTGCGTATTGACAAGCAAGGCATGACCATGAATCAACGTTTTTAGTTATTTTAGGGAGTGACCATGTTGAGTCAAGTGAACACAAATAAGACCGATACCAATACGTGATGGTTCACAGAGCAGAATATGTGTAAAAGAGTCAATATCCAGAGAATACAAATATTTAGAACGTATGGCTATGATCAGATCTTGCTTTAAGAGGTCAAGCATATCGGCAAGTTTTCTATTGTTATTTAAGGATTGTTCATTGATCAGTTTGACTAACAACAGGCTTTGGAACTGAAATGTGTTTAGTTCAATTATAAACACCAAGTAGGTAAATCGTGATGTAAGCTATAAGCGTGTTAAACGTACCAGAATAGATACATATATAGCTGGCAAAACTTTTTATGCATAAAATTATATGCAACACAAATACCTTGTATTTTTTCGCTTTACATTTGCATATAAGATATTTATATATAATCATCAACGATCTTGATCTGGGTGACAATCCAGAATATATGTTATAATTTGCGCGTCGTTTGAGACAATAAAATGAACACCAGGTGTACGATATTACTGCTAATGCACTGCATCACTCCGTAGAAAGCCAATAAACACACTAAACGCAAACTGTATTATAGATAAGCCATTGATTTAGAAGACCAACGTGTCACAGATGTGAATTGTTCTGACGCTGTGCATGTTGACAGATATGAACAACTGGTGCATTCCGTACATGTTGCTATATACTTGTTTCAGGTGATCAATAATCAATACAGATATGTTTTGGTGTTAAAACAAGACGGTTTTGTCAGCGGATAAAAAAGGCAATAGATCAAGCGAGGTCTTGAAGTGGCTCTTAATGCTTGACGCTGGATCGATTATAACACAACAATAAACTGTATCCCTTGTTGCTGGGGTGATGCTGATCCAGCCTTTTGTCACTTCCATATTGCTAGCATTGCTTATTTGGTATTCATGCTCAAATTTGATTCATACGGTTATTATGTGATTACATATATAATCAGGAACCATACTTCGACCCTAAAAAGTCCGATATATTTGCTAACTAGAGGTATCATGGAAGAACCAATCGAGTGATGTCAAAAAGGGCTTCATACGATGCCAAAATAACCCCATAGGATTGAAAGGAATTCGAAACCCATACCGTGATAAGCCGCAGGCAAAAAGCAATCTATTCGTATAATCTCATCTCATCTCCTAACAATCTTCACGTACTGAAATTGTCATGGATGAGGAACGATCGCATATGTTGTGCCCTAAATACACATTCAAATAAAATGTCGGCCGTGTATAAATTGCTTCGGATGAAGGATAAACCGTGCTTTTTCCGCACAACTAAACTTATACATAAACGAATTATTGAATGGGAATGAGGGTTACGCATGAGACTTCCTCTATACATTTAGCTATTTATCATGTATGAACGGGCTTCAATGTTATGTCTTATATTATTTTTCTAGCTATCCACAATTATGCAAAGGTTTATGCGATAAAGGACGAATTAGTAACACACGTGTAGATACCATTCTGAGGCACATAAAAGTAGGCCTTGCCAACATCTTAAATATATGCGATATATTTATCTATAAAGATATCGTTATATATATATATATATATATATATATATATATATATATATATATATATATATATATATATATATATATATGTATATGTATATATATATGCATATATATATATTTATATATATGATTATATATATACACATATAAACACACATATATATATATTTATATATATATATGTATATATATATTGATATATATATACATATATATATATGTATATATATATATATATATATATGTGTTTGTATATATGTATACATGTATGTATCTTTATATATATATATGTATGTTATAAGTTTTCATGCATATATGTATGTATGTATGTATGTATGTATGTATGTTTGTATGTATGTATGTATGCATGTATGTATGTATGTATGTATGTATGTATGTATGTATGTATGTATGTATGTATGTATGTATGTATGTATGTATGTATGTATGTATGTGTGTATGTATGTATGTATGTATGTATGTATGTATGTATGTATGTATGTATGTATGTATGTATGTATGTATGTATGTATGTATGTATGTATGTATGTATGTATGTATGTATGTATGTATGTATGTATGTATGTATGTATGTATGTATGTATGTATGTATGTATGTATGTATGTATGTATGTATGTATGTATGTATGTATGTATGTATGCTGTCTGTATGTATGTATGTATGTATGTATGTATGTATGTATGTCTGTATGTATGTAAGTATGTATGTATTTATGTATGTATGTATGTATGTATATATGTAAGTGTGTATGTATGTATGTATCTATGTATGTAGGTAGGTATGCATGTTTGTATGGATATACGTATGCATCTGCAGAGTATTTGTGCTGACAATGTGCTTCATCCTAGTGGTAATGAAAACAGTAATAATTAAACGATGTCAGATATATAATTAGCCTGCTATCGACAGGAATACATATTGATCTTCCGTACCTAGCAAATGTTTTAGAGCCAAAACTTAATCATATTGTGCATTACTATGGACTTCATTACTTGTGAAGTGTACATTTGCTGCATCATGTGCTTCTTGACTAAAATTTACTGTGAAACATAGTATTGAATCAACATGTTTAGCGACTGAACCTTTATTGAGAAATATAGCATGATATCAGTATGTTTATGCGATAAAACCATCTTGCAGCAATGACCCAATCAACTGCAAGCATGATGTACATGCAAGTAATCCCATCAATATCTGGCTGTTTGGCAACAGGATTTACAAAAATGTTTATTTTTCCTTGGAGTCAGATGAGTGAGTAAGATGTGTTTATATAGTCGTGATATAAATGCGAGTTAAGTACAATGTCTCTTTCCAAATTATGGCTAGCAATATAATATATTAAATGAACTCGACATCGCAGTTCAGTGTATATAATAATTGTTGCCTATGCCAGCTGACGATATGCATCTTAGCAGAGCAGATAATATGCGTGGTATACAGATTTGCGTGTGTAAACTGTATGCATCGGGAGCGAGGCGATTGCATGCTGTTAAGTCCCATCAAACGATGTATTTGTTTGCGGAGCTTACATCTAAGAAACGTACAAACATCGTCGTGTTGATCGCAATTCACAAACGCAATACGGAATAAAATGTACAAAAGCCCAATCAACGTCGCTCATTGGCTTGCATCGATGCCAACAACATGTTGTTCTATTTTTAAAGTGTTCTGAGCAAATGAGTATGCACGACATCACTGGTCTGTGATGCAATGACGTTTCTGTATACTCTTGTCATCTTATTGCACGAAGACGTCAGTGTTGAAGATATATGTCTATGCCCGCCCACAGGTCATCAGACGAAACCATAACTTCAGAGCATAGAAAAACACCACCGTAAACTTGAAATAAAATTATTTAGAGGATGCCAGGATGTTTATCACAGCAGAGTGTCGTGGTATACTATCTACGATATAGCCAGGGTACAAGTGTGATGAATAAAAAAAGGCAACTACCATAATTTCATAATTTTCCAAATGAGAATGAAATCCCATGTAGTACATACTGATAGGTGCTTGAAACCCTGACACTGCAACACGATTGTCTGCGTGATATTAAATAAGCTACAAACATAAACCCAGCTTTATACCGTTACCCAAACCACCACATTTATATGATGTTATTCACAACCATCATTTCGTTAGTTATTTTATCCCTTTTCATGCCCTTTGGTAATCCGAAGGGGCACCCCACGCAACAAAGCAGAGATTGCAGTAGATTTGCAGTTCATGTGTATGATGGTATGCATGCTTGATAACATAATGTTAGGAAAATCCATTATATATTTCCCATCGACACACATCTGATATTGAGGCATTATGGCGTAGCCGCATGACCACTGCAATATACAGGCAAATGTTGAAAACGAGACTGATCATTCGAATGTAGTTGGTTACACATATAGTGGCTAGACAACACAACCTAGTTGGCTCCTTGAAATGGTCGATACAATATCCCGCAGTTGAACGAGTTGGTATCCAAACTTTTACATCGCGGGTAAGCATCAGAAATGTGCGATAGGCTTTGTTCGGCATATGTATCAAAGCACATCAATCGAGTAGATACCCTGAGAGACAATTAATCCGGATAAGGAATAATCATACTTATTGTATTATACATTTTGAAGACATATCTAAGCACATCAAGATGCTTATCAAAGTTTGGGAAATGAGCGAATGCCGCCTAACTTAAGATGTTTTTCTTGACCTGATTCATTTGGACCTTGTATGGTCGGATACAAATGTTCAGCTCACGGTGATTGTGATCTCCAGACGTCTATGTAGTTCAATGAATATTCATTTGCATTGTCTGCATCAGTTTGCAACTGAGTGTTAACAATTAGTCTATTTGAATGCAACATTAAAATAAGAAATACATCAAAAGTAAGAGGTCAAAACAGCTTCTGCTTTTATTCACGATGTTAGGTCAACAATTTTAATTGTTTGTGCAATTAGTATTCAGTCACGCAACAAATTGATTAACAATTTTGTTCAACAGTGAGCATCGTTACTTTGCTACACATGTAAAGAAAGTTGACTCATATAAAACATCTGGATTATAGACGATATCGTTGGGCAGAAATATGCATGGACAATGTGCATCATGTGGCGTTGTAAGGGTTTCTTAATCGCTTATTATGTTATGCATATTCCTTAACACAAGGAGTTCCATCATACATTTAAAACTTCTGTCGACTACGTCTGTATTGAAATCTTGTGCTTCACTTGTAGCCGTTAGTGTAATATCGTAGGCAGCCATGACGTGAGATGCACATATAACATTCATGCAATAACCTGACCATTGAACGGATATGAAAACCAACATCGCACTATTCTACATCCAAGAGTATTCACAAATAAATGTGGTGGTTATAAGTCGTAAAGCTAGCTTTATGGTAGATATAAATACTTATACACTGCTTGTAATAGTGCCATGCAATCGACTCGCAGCCATGCTGCTGCAATATTCGTTTTCAAGAAAGACGCCACCTTTAACTGATATTCGACAATATGCGAATATTGCTATATTTGTACGTTCCTTCTTTTCTCGATTGAGACATTAAGATTGAATACTTGTATTTTACGTCACATAAAATTGCTGTCCTTGCACATATGGTATCCGTCACATGTAGTTAGGCATTATGCGTTATGCTAGCTACTACAGGTAACCACTGTGGAAAATATAACATCTCCAACACCTTCGCGTGTCCATTATTTATCGGATTTGTCTATAAATGTAACAGCACATGCTTATCAATACCCATATCAGATGGGATATGACATGGTTTTTGTCTGACAGGCAGCATATCACCAGCCGCGTAAATCCTGGGCCCCTGGGGCTCATTTAGCCATCCATTCGGTGGAACGCCCATGTCGTGGAGCAGCATGTTATGTCCTGTGATTTGTACACTGGTAAATATAACTTACAGTTAGCATTCTGCATTTCGCCTGAGATATTAAAATGGCGTTTGTATTAAAATCGTGCATCTAAGCTTTCGTCAAGGCTGTTATCCTTAGATGAGTTCCAAGGTAATATGGACTAATCGGTTGTAGTCAAATGTGAATAAACGGATGTAGATGCATGATTCTTTGTTCGCTGATTAGACAATCAGCTTCAACAGTTAAGCCAAAACTATATCCCTTACCGAGCAGTTGGTTCTTAATCATTCGGAAACCTTATAACCAGCAGGCAATGTTTAGTTGCGTATGTACATGATGGTTATACTGACAGGATGTGGCAAGGTATACGTGTGTTGAATCACAACCGTGAATCCTACAGCTCTACATTTATCGAATGTGTCTACACCTGTCGGCATAATGCGCCACATATAAAGCCATATTGATTGTCTACTGTCACAAGAAGCCGGATACTTCTTGAAAACTTTCGTACTAAGGTCGACAGCTTATTAGACAGACTGCCGAAAAGGTAAAATACTGAAAGTACGTGCAATTGGACCAGAAGGATGGATTAATCTGGAAAATGACTGTGCTCTGGTATAATTTATCTGATGAACATAACGTGTGTAGTGTAGATATCTGTTGGTTCTTTGATGTGCCCTGTTTCGCATGTCATGACTCATGGCATACTACTATTGCAACGACGATTATATTTTCCTTGCCGTCCATTATGCATTTGTACAAAACCGAAAAAGAAAGCTCCTCGTTGGGCATTTTATTGCTGGTTAGATTATCTCATGTTTATTTGGAGACAGGACTGGTTTGATTATCTGCCACAAAGGTTCACAATGATTGTATTTGCCATGGAACAGTGGACACTAACATATGATATTTAGGAAAAATCAAGGTCACAAGTCAAGCAGACAAATGCTGCTCGTAAGATGCCATGGTTGATAATCATATCAACAACAAATCTGATTCTTGCAATACTATGTATTCTGAAATATCATAAAACATACACTATTTTAGTTCAATGCACACAATAAATGACATTCTGATATTCCGAGAATTAATTATTTATAGTACACGTATCTCCTTAAGTATGCAATGCGTCCGTCGTATTGGCTAAGAGCAGAATAATGTCAAGACTAAAATATTCGATTATTGATCACTGTGCACAGGCAATCCTGAAGGGCATGGGCCTATCATATAGAGTACAAATATAAGGTAATATTTGACACGTCCTCTTCAATTATATATATATATATATATATATATATATATATATATATATATATATATATATATATATATATATATATATATTATATATATATATATATATATATATATATATATAATATATATATACATGTATATATATATGTGTGTATATTTATGTATATATATATGTATATTTATATAAATATATATATATTTTATATATATATGCATATATATATGTATATATATTTAAATATTTATATAAAATATATATATATATATATAAATATATATATATATATACATATATTTATGAATATGCATATTCATTCAACGCTACCTACAAATGGCCGTTTTAGTCATATAAGAGCCAACCTAGCTACTATTATATACGTTTCACTCTTTGTTAGGATTTATACTAGACAACCAGCTGCCCTGATAATAATGTAGTTGTTTGTCAGAAAAGGCACACATGCCTGCAGATGGCATCGCCAAGTATAAAGTTAACATGTCTTTTGGTATTCGATCATGATATTGTCTCTTAAACAGCGTAGTAATGGAGATGTACTGTTGCTAAACCACACTAAGGATTACTATGGAGCGGTCGTTCGTTTAAAGGGCATGTACAATTTATCAGGCAGTACAGCTTACATGTTGAATTAACAGTATCGTACGTCAGCTTTACAGCCATTGCCGACCACGATTTTTCTTTCATCGCCAATTGCTGATGTGGTTTAAACTAGCTTTACATATTGTGGGTCGATTTTGTTTACCAATACAGGAACATCTTAGAATATGCAGACTAAATGGTAGCGGGCGTTTTGATTTAAATGATTAGACGTAGAAAAAGCTCTGCTGGAAGTACATTGTAAGTGTTGAATAGACTAACCGAGTTATAGCGGGACTGAATGATGGCGTATATGACGATGTAAGATCTTCATGCCGTTATTGAATGATTGGGTGAGGCGGTCATTTGATGTCCTTTGTAATTTGCATTATTGTTTGCGATTTCTAAGGATGACAATAATTGCAATATGATCTATACTGCCAATACATGACGATTATGACGATTGATAAAAATGATCCGCTTGTCCGTTTGGTCGGTGGATTTAGAGAACAAGTGACTTAGATTATACGTGATTTGTTGCATAACTTAAACTTAAATGTAATTGCTGTAATATGAAAGAATGTGCTCAATGTCCAATTTCTATGTGAAAAATGGAAATCAAGACCATCTAAAGACCTAGTATTTGGATGTTAGAACAACACGTACACATTCATAAATTCAGGCTAAATATGATTGTTGGATGTTTTGGAAGGGTCATTGGGGGTAGCAAGAGGTTGTGACCGGAGAGAGGTATTGCTTCAATTAACACATTTGCTTCTATAATGATGACCACTTTATCACCTTCAATCTTACAACACTCAGAACGGTCCTTTTATTGTAACAGCATATATGATAAACGTAAGTGGCATTCATCATTTACCCTGATATGTTATAACCGCGATGTTATTACATTACGCTGACAGGTTGGTGAACATGATTTAATAAAATGGGTTAATAACTTAACATCAATATATGGTAAAACTTGTTATGGTGACGTTAACGTTGAATGAGTCACGGGGTAACAGGGGATTATTTGGAGTGGTCGGAGAGGAGGGAATTATTGATATGTTATTCTGTTCTTCGTGACTGCTCCATAGATAATCAACCAATCCCATACTCACATATGGAGATTTGCGGTAATTTTGTCGATTTCTTGCCTACTTCAAATTCATATTTCAATATCCTTACCATCATGTAGTCCTATCGTAAATTCAAAGAAAAAACCCGTGAGGAAGTGAGAATATTGAACAGTAGCCGTGAGCCTTCGTAAATGCATTAAAGTCATCAGCTTAATGGATATAGGTAAAATCATATTAACATGGCTTTCCTTTCACGAACATTTTACCTTGATGAAACCGGACATCTTTATTGGCATCATGCTATAAGTGTCCGTGGTTGTCATGCGATCAAATACGACCAAACATGTTCATAACTCAGCGAATTCGAGGAAACAAAGAGCGGTATAAAGGCGAAAGCAATGGAATACGGGTATGTTCGCTGAATGGCGGTTGCACAAGTTGTGTCATGAGTGTGTTAGGATATCATCGACTTCGTTATATAGTTGAGGTGTCAAGCCACTTTCTAGGTGATATGTTCACTGCTTTTTCGTGACAAATAACACAACCTGTGAGTGACAAAGTACATAGCTTTCTTATGTGTGTAATTGGTCGACTTTCGGTAAATCAACTACGGAATGAATCAATTAATGTTGCCTTTTAGTGCCGCTTTGATATCATTTGGCACGCATAAAATGAAAACATCGCGTGCAGTGACACGGCTTTACATCCTTCTATTCTTTACCGTGTCTTGTAAACACGTTTGGATTACTTGGTGATGTTACCGACCGCATATACATTGTTCAGCAATACATATGAGACGCAGCCGTTAATGGCATCGATTACCTGCATTTAGGTTAGTTTCTTCGTCCATAGTAATGCGGACATCTTATGCCTTAGTTTTTCACCATATTAAGCTTCTGCTGGTAGGTTATTCATGTTAGTCAAAGCCCTGCTAAAATATTCCTTAATAGACAAAGTTGTACAAGCATGACAAATGATATGGAACAGTACTATTGATTGTTAGAGCTGGTACGTACGGGAGAGGAAGTGAGTTCATTGATCGATTGCGTTATCGAGTTAGAGAGGGAGAGGTGATGGTCACCGCCTGTCATGGGTAGAACTTCCGGTAATGTATGGGAAATATCAAAAAAACAACAGGAAGGGGACAGAAATATATGCGCGATATGACATATAAGCTCGTGTTATTCCTACAACAGTCGCAGCTGAAGACTTGGATGAATGGTCGCTAAATATGGTTAATATCCGTTGCCCTCAGTTCATGACATGGAATACTTAATGATGGTTGTGATTGGCAGCTAGAAATCTGAATACTGCTCCTGTCCATAACCATAATTGGTCGAACATACCCCGGCTAATTCACCTGAAATGCCCGGCACGATGTCTTATTCCACTGTAGGTAATTGGCTATATATGCGAAGCATTAAACCTCTTTGGTTACCTTAACGGACTCGGTGAGCAAGCGGGAACTAGCATCCATCCAATGGGAGATTGGGAGACTGATTAAAGATAGTTAATAGTTAATAGCACAGGCATTATGTAGGTGAAACTGGTGTACTCCTCAAGCTGATCAGGTAATAAAAAGATGTTTTAGTGGGACCGAAGACCGAATCCTAGAAGAAAATATAAAGGAACGATTACATTGGTAACGAATTGCACCAAATACAGATATATCACATAAATTTAATTCTTTACAACATCAGTGCTGAAATGACAGGTAAGAACTAGCGTCACATATCTTATATCTTGCTTCACTGACAGCGCTGTCGATCTCTCAGTAGATTAGCTTTTATATAGGGCCCCGTTCCATTGAAATAATAATGATACCGTAAATATTTTCGCAGTAGAATTCTGATGTATAGTCTCATTGCTCTTAAGAGCCGAATTATCGTCGATACATGACAATCTCGGACAACGTCTTGTGACAGTATATCAAAGTACCTTTTGTCGACAGAATTACTATATATGGGTAAAACTACCATAGACCGGGTCACTATCGGCACATCAATAGCGACACTCATACCGATTGCAAACAATTGTGCTAGTGTTGCTTATATTATTACACTCTAAAATAAATTAGTCTTGATAATATATGATATTATTTTATTCGAAGGCTTTAATCCATAATTATGCTGTCTGATATTTTGGATTTCTGAGCTCCATTCGCTTATACGATAGAACGGCAATGTGCCACTTAATTGTGAGCTGCTGTAGTGGCCCATTTATTCAAAGGTGCATGTCAATTTCCTCGCATTACTACGCATTCTCTTTGGTTTTTAATCAGTCATTGTAATGCTCATAGTTATGAGATTATGGTTATGAGATTATACAAACAATGTATTGTCAACTAACCCCACTTAAAATCCATTCACGTTGTCTCATTTGAATCCACCTGCATTAATTAACAGCTCATTGTGCGTAATTGACACCAGTGTAACGCTGATGTTCTAAAACATATGGTACATAATTTAATCTATATTAAGATAAAATAATTCCAGTAAAAGTAGAAAAAATACCACATGTTCCTGGCTTATAAAACATTAGCATAACATAGTTAGATATCAATGTGAAAGGTACGACCAACCATTGCTAAGTTTTACGACTGTCCCGACAAGTGTTCAATGCTAAGCTGTGGCAGAGGCCCGTTGAATATGATTGATGTCTATCGCATGATTTGACATATATACCTATTAAGGCTATATCAAACCTCGGTGTCGGTTCTCAGAATACCACATTTTTGCGACCACGTCTGAAATAATAACTCCTCTTTCAGTAGAGCCATCCATGTAAACGCCTTGCTGCAATAAATATTAGCACAGGTTGAATATACATAGACAAGCGATAAGGCTATCTTACTGGTATTTCAGAGGACAAACTCTATCAGTTACGCTGTTGTCTATAATATCTTTATTGGCATCATGATTGAAGTATCCGTGGTTTTCATGCGATCAAATACGAACAAACATGTTCATAAGATAGCGATTACAGTATCATGTTGCAAAGGAATAAAGAGCGAAAAATGGCAAAAGCAATGGAATGCTTGATTGTATTCTTAATGGCGGTTGCACAAGTTGTGTCATTTGTCTGCACAACTGTGTTTGAGTACCATCGACTTCGTCATATTGTTAAGGGATTAAGTCGCGGTTGATGTTAGACGCTTGCTGCCTTTGCGTGGCAAATAACATGGTCTGTACGTGACAAAGAACATAGCTTTCCTATGTATGTTTTTGGCAGACGCCGGGTATATTGACTGCAGAATGAATTAATCAATGTTGCCTTTAAGTGCCGCTTTGGTATGAATGTGCTCGCCACAAATGACAAATTCATGCACAGTAACACAGATTCACAGAGAGAGAGATAGAGAGAAAAAGATAAAGAGTGTGATTGAAAGAGAGAGGGAGAGAGTGTGAGATAGAGAGAGTGATATAGAGTTTGAGAGAGGTAGAAAGAAAAAGACACATACAGAGATAGAAAGAGGGAGATAGAGATGAAAAGAAAGAGAGGGAGAGAGAAAGAGTGGGAGAGAAAGGGAGAGATAGAGGATGAGAAAGGGTGGAAGAGGAAGAAAGCGAGAGAGCGAGAGTGATTGTGAGAGAGAGGGAGAGAGCGAGATATAGATAGAAAGAAAGAGAGAGGGAGTGTAAGAGACAGATGAAGAGAGATAAAACGAGAGAGAGAGCGACAGATGGAGAGAGATGGAGAGTGAGGGAGTACAGTACTAAATGTGTGTTACGATTGATTAGCGCGTATTAGTTGTATAAATGACGGTTGCGATTTGCAGCTAGAAATTTTGCATTTCTCTCTGTAAATATAACTGATATGCCCGGCACGACCTCTAAATTGGTTGTAGGTAATTGGCAAGACATGCCAAGCATTAAACCACTCTGCTTACATAAACAGTCCCGGTGATTCGCCAGTGGGATCTACCAAACCATCCATTGGGAGTTCGACTGACTAATGGTACTGAGCAGTTTAAAGCACAAGTTTCGTGCTGGTTCACAAGCTAATCTGTAAACATTAGTGGTGTAATTGGACCAAAGACCGTATTGTGGAAGAAACGTATAAAGCTAAGATGATATTGGAAGCTAATTGCAGGGGTTATATCATATAAATATCTACATTTATCCTATACATATCTACATGTACTCCCAATGTATCATAATGAAAGATGAGAACTGGGCTTCATTGGTCTTATTTGTTACTTTTATGACAGCTCTGACGGTCTTTCAACGCATGAACTTCTATGTAGGGCTCAAGTCCTCTGCCATGATAATGATACCATACGCAGTGATAAATTAACTTCAAATAGTCAACTATGGAATAAATTTAACAATAGAAAGTGCTCTTAATACAAGCAGCATCATTACGCGGTAGCATTGTAATCCCAGAACGTTTATGAACTATTTCTCTCTAATATCGAATCTGATGCGATGTTTAAAAACTGTCGTGTACAGACCGTCGGTTATACCTGACACATGAAATGCGCACTGTATGTATTTTAGTAATAACCTCTATAGGGAAGCCCCCGAGCAGTCTCTCAATGACTGGCTTTATCCATTGGGTTCAGGGTATTGAATATGGGGTTCATTGATGTGACATTGGTCGCTCGACGTATTGGACAAAGCACCCATCAGGACAATGTTTAGTCGTTTCGTGACCACTATTTTCCAGCTCCTTAATGAATGATTCTGTTATAATAGGACGCATATGTACTGCAGCTTTTCAAATTTATTGTTTTTCAGGATAAACCACATAAAATTGAATTTGCCTGGCGCATGTAATCAAACATTGACGCAATCAAATCTCAAGCTGTTGTTGTGTTCTATCATAAAGGGGCTTACTGAAAGCACCATTGCTACATTATGAAGAGAAATGTGTTTAAAATGTTACTGAACATTCCACCCAGTGCAACGTCAGCGTGCTACTAAGAAAACAATATAGGTATTGTAAGTTCACACGGGGACGCCCTCTTATTGTTTTACCTATGAAAAACTTAGTATGAACAGATTATTACTAATTCTCGAAAAGTAGCTTGTGACAATATCTGAACGTACCTTTTAAACAAATGAATATCGGTAAAATACCACAGACCCGGTTGTTATCCGTACATCAATAGCGACACTCATATTAATCGCAAATAATTGTGCTAAAGTTTGCTAGTAGTGTTACACTCATAAATATTCACTTGGTGTACGGCGGTTGATTGTATATGCAAATGTTATGGTATTTTATTTATCGTCTCCTTCTCTAGTTGTCAACGTAATGGGCAAAATATAGGCCATATTGACGCTTGTCATTACTTACGTAGGGCTCAGTGAGCTTATGTCCGTGTACCAATAAGTGTGGAGTGAGCTATTTACATTTCAACGCCTTTAACTTATAGTTTGCTTTCTCTGAACAGCTCATACATACAATCATATAATAATTAAATATATATGTTAAATATGTATATATTTATATATATATATATATATATATATATATATATATATCTATGTATATATATATATATATATGTATGTATGTATATATATATATATATATATAAATACATATATATATATATACTTATATATATATATGTATATATGTATATATACATATATATATGTATACATCTCTATATATATCCTCTCTATATATATATATATATATATATATATATATCTATATATCATCTATATATATATATAATATATATATATATATATATATATTCACTTATATAAGATTAACCTTAGTCAGGCAGGTCAACATAAGTTATCTTCAGGTTCGACACCACGCAGTCTCTGCCTTATTTTACAATGTGACAATCTATCACGTAAGGCTCCAGGATATTACCACCATATCTCTCAGGGGGTCAGCAAGCGGTCAGAGGAAGCCGACAGTTATACAACGAAGTAGAGTTGCATGATTGATACTGAACACAAGTAATTGTCATAGGTTACAGCCTGTGTAACCGACGTACTAAACAAGCTGAACAGTACATAATACCACTACCACCCAGGGGCGCAATGCGAGAAATATTGGTAAAGAGCTCTGTCATAGGGCCAATGCCGTGACAAGTCCGCACAAACTGGTTAAATGTAAGAAGCATACATCTAGAGTAACTCTGCATTCAAGAGGAAACACACAAACATGCACCGACTTAATACAATGTAGCCATAAATAACCCAAATTACAGATAATGGGTATCTATATGGCTCGCGGCTCGCGGTACCCTTCCGATGCACAATTTGGTGTATTAATGCGCCTCATGAACTTTTGACTCCAAACAATAAATCACATGAAATGAATAATCTGTTTTTTCATTGATTGTGTCTGTACATGTATATGTGTTGTGTTTCAAGCACCAATAGCGTTTGAACATTACATAAAACACAGTAGCCAGAAGGTTAGGGAAAATGACGACAAAATTTTAGGAACACAATACTTCATAGCTTTTTCTTCCGAGCTGTCTTGCTTTCAAAATGTAAGGTCCCTAATTATGTCACACTTTGTGAGAATAATCACATTAAAATTTTCAATACATTCCAGGTCGAAAACTTATATATAGGCACAGATTGTAAATGGCACATACCCATATGCAAAGAATTTTCAAAATTGTATGCAACCATGCAGCCCATGGGCTACATTCTATCACCAAAGAAGGGAGTGTCACCACCACAAGAAGCATAAACTGTCGACTTCCACAGGTAGACGGAGAGTTCGATATGATTTTAAGAATCAGATCAAACGGGAACAGATATAGTTTCCTCAATGATTTACTTGTGTACAATGGAGAGGCAACAGATAATATTGTATGTGTAGGTTTCAATATATATGTAAAGCGTTTCCCATACCAATAAGGTTTCGCTAATTGCATGCTCCGTGTATCCATGCGTGCATTTAAGTTGAATTTGCTTTGCTTTCAGCGAGGAAAGCTGCGAAAATGTTAAGTGAGAAAATCGGTGTTGCTTCAATTATGCAGGCATCCAGACGAGGTACAATGATAAGCACAATGAAGCCTTGCATTTACTAGCGACATGTTAACAAGCCAGTGCAGTATATGACGAAACCGTTTTATAATTGATTTACCTGCTTAATTAAGGTGGTATATGAACACTTCATAATGTTTTTGTTGACAAGAGTCGTGTTTACCGTTCGTTTGGCAGGCTGTGCGTTACACAATACGCAGCTAGTGGGTAACAAACATTTCCACTCTATAAATGTCAAGTGCGGGCTTTCGGTTTATTAACTGCACAATCAATCCCGCCGTAGTGCATTTCAGAGTCCTGTGTATATAGACCTGCGAACTTTATTGTATAAGTATATGCGAAGTTGGGTATTTTTGGTTCCAACAACATAATCATAAAACGTTCAAAACACCTAATGCCATCTGCCTTCTATCACCAAATAAACTTGTCAACAACATTAACGGGTTTAAGTACGGCTGTCTACACCCGTGACCGTATGCAAACGACGCGTTAAGCGAACGGTTATGGTGATGTCATTTAACACTTAAGATAACAGCACCTAAGTGTTGTGCTTGTTGAAATATGTCTTGGTATACTCGTTCTTTATTTTGGTCGTCTGCTTCCACACCTGGCAGCGGTAGGCGCCAAACTTAAAGCCACTACGATTATTGTCCCGCCCTTGCTGCTTCCGAGGGGTCAGTGAGCGGTCGGCCGAAGCCGTCAAACATCCAGCAATAATGAGGTAGGGTCAGACTGAAATGCCGTCAGGCATACAATACAACACTTTGATAGGTGGTTTACCTGACAAGCTGATTAATATGCCATGCTATTATTCAGTCGGATATTATTCATCGCCTACGAACTCAGTTCACTTGACAGACAATCGCAATATTATAAAACCTTCATGAGTGAACTGCACTGACCAATCAATCACCATACATGAGATGTACTCACGAACAAGAACAATTTTACCGCCAGCTGCTCATCTCGATAGCACCACGCCACATCCGGTTTGCTTCCCACGGCCTTGGATTAATATGTCACTCATCCGCTGCCTCGATGATGCAATGTTATTTCGCAAATTGAGTGGTGCAGTTATGAGTAGCAAATAGTACTTGGTGGGTGTATTTGTAACTAGTTCTCAGCTTATATTTTCTTGTGAAGATGGAACCTATTCACCAGCATCATCTTCTTTCCACGGATCCTAAAGAATCGAAATTTTGCATATTATATTATCCAGAATTGGTCATAAAAACGATAATCCGCCATCGAGAAAACCCCCCCGCCTCAGCGTTAAGGGCTTCAAAGGGCCCCTACCCCATCGGGAGGGTACCCTCATCTCAAATGGGGCCTGCAGAGGTACGTGTTATGACTACTGGCTCCCTAATATTGCCTGAAGGCCAGATATAAAGTGTTCATTGCGTTGCTACGATACACTGCCACTAGAGAATATTGCGCTTGAGGGAAGATTTCAATATATATGTAAAACCTTCCCATACAAATAAAGTTTGCTTTATTTCATCCCCCAAGTATCGACGATCAGTTTGCGATTGGTTAGCTTTCATAACCATTGTATTAGTGAGAAGTGGTGCGCACCAATCACTTTCCCTTTAACTATTGTAACACTGTGATGAGGTGCAATAATTGGCACAATAAAGCCTAGTTCTCACAAGAGGCACGATTATTAGCACTTCAGCGTATATAACAAGCTTGTCAAATGATTATTGCAACAATGGACAGAATGCCCATTAAAGGAACGAGAGCAACTGCTGTAGTTGCGTTAGTCTACTGTTGTAGCATTCAATATGTATGTTACCCCTGTTCAATCATATAAGACAGCAAAAATCCAATTGCCAATTTGCTAGCCAATGTGTATCGCCGCAGCTAAGACTCATTGAGGCATAACCAGTCGTTTGCCATTAGTCACAATTCTAAACTTTATTACAATGTGTAAAAATTACTTGGCGATGTATTTGTGCTGTCGAGCAATATTACATCTAGGTTATATGTAATAGCTGTAAGAGCAGTAAGATGATAGACATTGAATGAACTCACAGTCTGAGACGCTGCTGCACCATTATCGACCAAGGAAATGTTACTGTTTGGGTGATTGAGGGGTTTAGTGCAGTTATCTGCTTATCCAGGCATCAATAGGGATGACATGATGTTAGTATTCATCCACGGATCATAACACTAATCTACACAACTATGTTAATCATTCTGCAACGATCAGGCTAATCACAAAAACTGAAGTGTTTATTGCATGAAAGGAGGAAGCACCGTGTTAAAGGCAACAACAATCGAACTGTTTGCTGCCATGGTACAATATACCTACTTGAGTTCCATTCGGGTAATATCTTATTTATCATCCTGTTTACTTCGTTCCCATGCCTGAATGTAGCACGCCAAAACATCAAATAGAGATAAATGAATTATATCCCAATTATGACCATTCAGTTAGACCCAAACGAATATGAACAGTTTGACAGTCGTGTGTCGAGGTAATCAAATTATTACTGCAGAATGCTCGGACGAAGTCCTTGAAGATCATCCAGTTACACATATACCTTCAATGCAGGCATCGTCGTTGCTGGCGTGATGCTGATCTAGCCTCGTATCACGTTCATATTGTTAGCATTGCTAACTTGGTATTCATGAACAAATCGGATATATACGGTTATTATGTGATTGCATATATGATCAGTAATCATAATTCGTCCCCATGAAGTCCGATATATTTGCTTACTAGAAACATCATGGAAGAACCTATCGAGCGATGTCGAAAAGGGCTTCACACAATGACGTAATAATGTCTATGAGTTTCATTGCAATGCCAAAATAACCCTATCGTAGTTAAAGGAATTGAAAACCTATACTGGCACAAGCCGCAGGCGAAAAGCTATCAGTTCATATAATCCTATCTCCACTCTTAACAATTTGCACGTACTGAAATAGACATGGATGAGGAACGATTCCATATGCTGTTCCATAAATACTTTGACCGCCAAACTCAATACATGAACGAATTATTGAATGGGACTTGGGCACCCTCTATGCTTTCAGCTATTACTCATGTATGTCCTAGATTATGTCCTATTAGCTATCCAAACTTAACTAAATGTTTATGCGATAAAGGAAGAATGTATTCCATTCTGAGGCACATATATAAAGTATTATTTTTACATTACCTCGCAAACATCACAAATATATACAATAGATATTTATCTCTAAATGATATTGTTAACCTTCTCTATTCCTTTGCCATTTATGTGAATAAGTGTCAATTTGTTGGTATTGATGCAAACTAATTAATTCATATATACATATATCTACATAAATATATATATATATATATGTATATATCTATATATATGTATATATATACATATATGTATATGTATATATGTATATTTATATATATGTATATATATATAAATGTTTGTTTTATATGTATGTATGTATATATGTATGTATGAATTAAGTATGCATGCATATATGTATGTATGTATGTATGTATGTATGTATGTATGTATGTATGTATGTATGTATGTATGTATGTATGTATGTATGTATGTATGTATGTATGTATGTATGTATGTATGTGTATGTATGTCTGTGTATGTATGTATGTATGTATGTATGTATGTATGTATGTATGTATGTATGTATGTATGTATGTATGTATGTATGTATGTATGTATGTATGTATGTCTGTATGTATGTATGTATGTATGTATGTATGTATGTATGTATGTCTGTATGTATGTATGTATGTATGTATGTATGTATGTATGTATGTATGTATGCAGTACAGTGCATATAAAACAATTGTTGCCTATGCCAGCTGTCGATATGCATCTAAGCAAAGCAGATGATATGCGAGGTATACAGATTTGCACATCTCAAGCTGTGTGTGTGTTGGAAGCGAAGCGATTGCATCCTGTTAACTCCCATTGATAATACATCTAGCACGTATGCATGAAAATGTCATCACGTACTTGGTTGCCGAAATTGCATCTACGAAAAGTACAAACATCGTCGTGCTGATTGCAATTCACAAACGCAATACGGAATTAAATGTACAAGATCAACGTCACTTATTGGCTTTCATAGATGCCAAAAACATGTTGTTCCATTTAGACTGTGTTCTGAGCAAATGAGTTTGCACGACATCACTGATGAAATGACGGTCCTGTATACACTTGACATCTTATTGCACGAAGACGTCAGTGTTGGAAATATATGTTAATACCCACCCACACGTCATCAGCCGAAACCATAAATTCAGAGCACAGACAGACAGCAACGCTGGCTTAAAATAAGCATATTTAGAGGATGCCAGAATGTTTATCACAGCAGATTGTCGCGGTAAACTATCAACGATATAGCCAGGGTTCAGGTGTGATTAAGGAAAAATCCCATGTAATACATACTGATAGGTTTATGAAACCCCGACACTTCAACACGATTCTCTGCGTGTTATCGAATAAGCGACAATCATAAAACCAGCTTTATACCGTTACCAAAACCACCACATTTATATGATGTTATTCACAACAGTCATTCCGTTAGTGATGTCATACTCGTTCATGCCCTTTGGCAACCCGAAAGGGCACTCTACGCAAAAGAGCGGAGATTGCAGTAGATGTCAGGTGCATGTGTATGATTGTATGCATGATTGATAACATAATGCCAGGTAAATCCATTATATATTTCCCATCGACACACATCTGATTTTGAGGCATTATGGTGTAGCTGCATGACCACTGCAATATACAGGCAGATGTTGAAAAAGAGTAGTTGGTTACGTGTGTAGTGGCTAGACAATACAAACTATTTCGCTCCTTGGAATGTGCGGTAGACTTTGTTCAGCATATGAACCATAGCTCGTCAATCATGTAGATACTCGGAGAGACCATTAAGCCGTAAAAGGAGTAATCATTGCTATTGTATTATACATTATGGAGACATATCTGAGCCCATGAAGATGCTTATCAACGTTTGGGAAATGAGAAAATGCTGCCAAACTAAAGATGGTTTCTTTGACCTGATTGATGTGGACCTTGAATGGTCGCATACAAATGTTCAGGTCACAGTGATTGTGATGTCAGATGTAGTTCGAGGAATAGTTACGATGTTCGGCCAACTATTGGAATTGTAAGTGCAATTAGCAGTCAGTCACGCAACAAATTAATCAACAATTATGCTCAATAGTTTACATATATGTACAATACTATGCATTTTGGTAAATCATGGAACATACGCTATTTTAGTTCAATCCGAACAATGAGTTAAATTTTGATGTTCCGAGAATAAATCATTTATAGCACAGGTATCTTGTTAAGTACACAATGCGTCCGTCGTATGGGAAAAGTGCAGAATAATGTCAAGGCTTATAGAAAAATAGTCTATTATTGATCACTGTGCAAAAGCAATCTTGAAGGCAATATATATATATGTATTTTATTGATAACTGTGCACACACCATCTTGAAGGTCATGGGCGTATCACACATAGTACTAATATAAAGTTATATTTGACACGTGTTTGCATACATTCAATAATCAAGACGACTATTGTGTGTATTAAATCTTTGATTTGCTGCTCTCACTGGTGCTCCCTAGACCAATTAGTATTTGACACATGTGTATATATAAATGTATGTATATATATATATGTATATATATATGTATATATATATATATATATATATATATATATATATATATGTATAGATATATATATATATATATTATATATATACACATTTAAATATATATAAATGAATATATATATATAGATTTATATTCATATATATATATAGAGAAACATTTTTCTATATATAATATATATATCCCTGTATATATTTACACCAAAGATATCTATATATACATTCTATATCTAAATATATATATAAATGTATCTCTATCCAAATCTCTATATATATATATATATATATCTATATGTCTCTATATATATATATATATATATATATATATATCTATCTCTATCTCTATCTATATATATCTATATATCTCTATATATATATATAAATGAATGTACATATTTAACCAACACAATCTACAAATGGACGTTTTACACATATGAGAGCCAACCTAGCTCAAATTAAAAACGTTCCATATATATATTATACTCGTTCAACTCTTTGCTAGGATTTAAACTAGATAGCCAGCTGCCTTGATTAGAATGTAGTTGCTGGTCAGAAAAGGTACACATGCCCCCTGATGCTTGTGCAATGTTTAAAGATAACACGTCTTTAGGTATTCGATCATGATATTGTCTCTTAAACAGAGTAGTTATGAAGATGTACTGTTGCTAAACCACACTAAGGATTACTAAGGAGCGGTCGTTCGTTTTAGGACATGGTACACTTTATCAGGCAGTACAACTTACATGTTGAATTCACAGCATCGTACATCACCTTTACAGCCATTGCCCACCATGATCTTTCTAACATCGTCTAGTGCTGATATCGTATTAACCAGCCTCCATATTGAGGTTTGCTTTTGTACACTAATACAGGAGCATCTTAGAATATGCAGACTAAATACTATTGGGCGTATTGTAATAAATGATTAGTTTTTGGAAACAACTCTGCTTGGAGAACATTGTGAGTGTTAAAATGACTAACCGTATTATTGTGGGAGTTATAGCGTGAATGAATGATGGAGTAGATGACGATGTGAGATCGTCATGCCGTTATTGAATAATCGGCTGAAGCGGCTATTTGGTTTCCTTTGTAATTTGCCCCTGTATTATTGTTTGCGATTCCCAAGGATGGCAATTAATGCAAAGGTGATCGAATACTGCCATGATATATTTAGCTATCTATTATGTAAACACAAAATACAATCTTTTTTATTCTCCCAATTCACAAAATAATCGACAGCTGATAACTATTTTGAAGACTTTTTGTACTGTTGTCGCATTAACGCTGATTAACATACTTTTTTCTCAGTAGTAATATATACGTGATAGTATATATTTGTTGCAGTAAATAGTACAAGATCTGATGATGTTAACACTGGCGATCTCAAGAGCAAATCAGGCAGGACCAGAACGGCAGTTCATAATGCCCATCATTATCGAAACAGGACAATTGTTACTGATGGGTATTTACGAAGATTAATAAGATTGATCGGCTTGACAGTTTGAATGGTTGATTTAGTAAACGAGCGACTTGAAAAGAATATTGAGATGGTTACCGCTATACGTGATTTGTTGCATAACAGTGGGTTCCAGGAAAAACCGATCATTTGCGAAGGTACTTAAATATTATTGCTTAAATATGAGAGAATGTGCTCAACGTCCAGATTTTCTATGTGACGAATGGAAATCCAAAGCCTCTAAAGACCACGTATTTAAATGTCAGAGTAACACGTACACAATCATGAACTCAGGCTAAATATGATTGTTCGATGTTATGGAAGGGTCAATGAGGGCAGCAGGAAGTTGTGACCGGGGAGAGGTACTGCAAAAATCGGGAAATATGTAATCCTTCAGCTTCAATTTACACATTTGCTTCTATAATGTTTACAATTTTATCACCTTTAATCTTACAACTTTTTGTGGGGAACAGCACATAGGATAAACGTAAGTGGCATTCATCATTTACTCTGATATGTTATAACCGCGATTTGATTATTGTACGCTGCTAAAGCTTTAGCATGCTGACAGGTTGGTTTGTAAACATGAGTTAATAAATTAACATCAATACATGGTAAAAATTTTTATGGTGATGTTAACGTTGAATGAGTTACGGGGTAACAAGGGATTATTTGGAGTGGTCGGAGAGGAGGGAAACTATTGTTATGTTATTCTGTTCTTCTTGACTGCTCCATAGATAATCAACCAATCCCATACTTAGGTATGTAGATTTGCGGTAATTCTGTCGATTTCTTGCCTACTTCAATTTCATATTGCAATATCCTTACCATCTGGTAATCCTATCCAAAATTCAAAGAAAAAAATCCCTGAGGAAGTGAGAATATTGAACTGTAGCCGCGAGCCCTCGGAAATGCATTAAAGCAATCAGTTTAATGGATAGAGGTAAAATCATATTAACATGGCTTTCCTTTCAAGTACATGTTACTTTGATGAAACCGAACATCTTTATTGGCATTATGCTTGAAGAATCCATCGTTGTCATGCGAACAAATACGACCAAACATGTTCACTACTCAGCGATTGCAATATTTTCAAGGGAACAAAGAGCGGTATACAGGAGAAAGCAATGGAATACGGTTATATTTGCAGAATGGCGGTTGCACAAGTTGTGTCATTTGTCTGTATGAGTGTGTTAGGATATAATCGACTTCGTCATATAGTTGAGGTGCTAAGTCATATTTTATATGATATGTAATTTTCGTGACAAATAACATGACCTTTGCGTGAAAAATAACACAAACTGTGGGTGACAAAGTTCATAGCTTTCTTATGTGTGTCATTGGTCGAGTTTCAGTTAATTAACTACGGAATGAATTAATTAATGTTGCCTTTTAGTGGGGCTTTTGATATTATTTTGCACGCATCAAATGAAAATTTCGTGCGTAGTAACACAGCTTTCACATGCTTTCAGTCTTTACCGTATCTTTGGATTACTTGGTGATGTTACCGACAGCATATACACTGGTCAGCTATACATATGAGACCGTTAATGGCACCGATTATTTGAAATTAGGTTAGTTTCCTCATGCTTAGTAATGCGAACATCTTATGCCTTAGTTTGTCACCATATTACGCTTCTGCTTGGCAGGTAATTCATGTTAGTCGAAATATTCCTTAATGGACAAAGTAGCATAAGCATGACAAATGATATGGAATAGTACTATTGTTTGTAAGAGCTGGTGCGTACGGTAGAGGAAGTTGGTTCGTTGATCGATTGCGTTATCGAGTTAAAGAGGACGAGTAGAACTTCCGGTAACGTATGGGTAAAGTCAACAAAACAACAGGCCGGGCACAGCACTACAAGCGTGTTATGACAGATAAGCGCGTGTTATTCCTATGACAATCGCAACGGAAGACGTGGATGAATGGACGCTAAATATGGTTAATATTCGTTGCCCTCTGTTCGTGAAATGAACATTTAATGATGGTTGCGATTGGCAGCTACAAAGTTGAATACTGCTTCTGCCACTAACCTTCATTGATCGAATATTTCTCGGTTGGTTTAACGGAAATGCCCTGCGCGATGTCTTGTCCCACAGTAGGTAATTGGCAATATATGCGAAGCATCAAACCTCCAAGGTTACCAAAACGGACTCGGAGTGAGCGGGATCTGGCAACCATCCGATGGGAGTTCGACTGATTATTGATACTGAATAGTTTATAGCACAGGCATAATGTATGTGGAACTGGTTTACTCCACACTAAAACCATGTTGTAGTAAGGACCTTGAAGAAAATATAAACGAACGATTATATTGGTAGCGAATTGCACCAAATACAGATATATCACATAAATATATTCTTTTCTTGTACAACAACAGGGCTGAAATGACAGGTAAGAACTGACGTCACATATCTTTCATGTCGATGACAGCGCTGTTGGCCTCTCAACGGATGAATTTTTATATAGGCCCCCGTTCCATTGAAATAATAATGATACCATACATATTTCCACAGTAGAATTCCGATGAATCATCTCTTTGCTCATATGCAATAATACAGACGCTTGTAATAGCTAACTTAATCGTTTTTACAAATAACAAGTGCTCTTAATACCAGCGGCATTATTACTGAATATTTCGCTGAAAGAGGCGTCAGCGCGGAATTATCTTCAATACCTAAGGAAAAACGCACGAGACAATCTCGGACAATGTGTTGTGAACGTATCTGAAAAAGTACCTATTGTCGAAAGAGCGGCCAACCATGGCAAATTAACATAAATAGAACGGGCGGTCATGTCACTTAATGTTTGATTGCATCCTTACATGTTTCATTCTCCAACTAACTTTTGTTTTCCTTATCGAATGATGTAGGTATTCACTTGTGTGTGTGTTTGATCGTTTATGCACATTTTATGGTATCATATACATCGTCTGCTTTTACAGTTGTTGGTGAAATTAGTCCATATTGACGTGTTTCGTTACTTTCCGAGAGGTCAGTGAGCGGTCAGCGGAAGCTGGAGATGGTTTATACAGAGCTTTCTTACAACAACAGATGACACCACCAAGCAGGTGAATCTGGTTGATCAATATTTGATACTGTCGTGGCGCAGCCATCCTAGTAAAAGAGTCGCTTGCCATCAATAGAGTATTGTACGGTGTATTATACAATGTTCCAACCACAATGTCGAACTAAACTGACCAAAAAAATCACCAGCTGTGTTGAAGATTTCTGACCTCCTCTCGCTGTTACGACAGTTCAGCAATGAGTCACGTAATTGTGATCTGTTGTAGTGGCCCATTTAATCAAAGATGGAGAGATATAGAACGGCACAATTAATGCATATATATATATATATATATATATATATATATATATATATATATATATATATATATATATATATATATATATATATATATATATATATATATATATATATATATATATATATATATATGTATACATATATATAAATAATTATATATTTGGTGCGTGTGCATGTGTGTGCGTGTGTGTGTTTTATGTATGGCGGCACAAAGTAATTATGCGGGTTTGAAAACATATTTAACAATGCGACTCCACCAGTAAAGGGTCGTATTATTAGTGTTATACCTTACAGGGGTTCAGCGAGCGGTCTGAGGAGGCCGGTAATTATGCAACAAGATAGGTTACATAACAGTTACCGAGCACATCGCATGCAATTGTCAAAGGATTGAGCTTGCGTAACCGACATACCGAACATGCTGACCAATACGTAATACCAATCTTAAATGAGGCTTTCTTGTCTTGACGACAGATATGTGGTGCCCTAGATATGTAAGCTCTCATTCATGGCCAAAGTTTTGTCAATTTATACTTGTTATACAATACAGTTATGCAAACTGGTATATTAGAAGACATGGACAACCAAATAACCCATGAGCAAACACACAAACACAAGCACCTACTTAAAATAATTTCACAACAATTCATCCCAATTACACATGTTTATACAGGGTTGCTTTTTTTCCTCTTGTGTAAAAGTCACGTGTCATCCAAATGACTCAACATTCGTGGTACCCTTCTGTGGCACAGTTCGTAACAATTGGACCAGCACCTAGATTAATACAATTGCCAGTTACAAATATATACGGTTTTGTGTATCGTGGTGCTGTGCTTAATCAATCAATCTCATGAAGGGAAGTGAAACA
This sequence comes from Urechis unicinctus, assembly GCA_034190875.2. Lineage (NCBI taxonomy): Eukaryota > Metazoa > Annelida > Polychaeta > Xenopneusta > Urechidae > Urechis > Urechis unicinctus. The sequence continues at coordinate 67,127,403 of CM067353.1, read as the reverse complement.
GCAAGAATAAGGTTTTCGATCGATCATGTCTGTATTTGTGTTGTGTGTCACGCAGAAATAGCGTATTGATCCTCTCTTGTTACTAAAAGTGTTAAGTGTCCGGTCAGCGGAAGCCGGGAATTGTACAGGACAAGTTTCATTCCAGACACCACTGTCGCCAGCCAATTACACAAATCTCCAAGGAGACCAATCTAGTCTGCGCTACAAATAGATTTATTCATAATGCCTTTGTTGAATAATGAATAATTACAGCTTTAGCATCGCTTGTGCATTAATTCGTTACATGAAAAAGCTCTGTGCAATTGTCCGAGATCTGCAAATTGCATGATCCACATTGTCCAGAGAAATGGAGAAAAGGATAAACAATAGTTTATACGCGTTTACAGCTTAGAACGCTGCGCATGCGTCGGTTACTTGTGCGATGTAACTAAAGCACATGCACCAATCAGAGAAAGAGTTTGCGCGATGGGAAGCCATTGGGTAATTCCGAGATGCGTTTGAAACCCAATTATCGACACATATTATGTCGGCATATTTCATCTCAATGTGTCATCAACTAAGCATAATCCCCCTTTGCTGCGTTCGGTAGAATGACTACTACGTAATTGATGCGTTGATAACACATGGTCAAAGTTATCCAGTCCATCTGACTATTCCTTTGTATGCAAACATTACTTTGTCCAAGTAAGCTAAATAAAATAGATTGGTATTACGCCACTGTCGCAAAGAGTACAGTCGATATTGTAATAATATCGACCGATTTAGATATTTTATACACCGCAGGCTAGATAGCGTACCAATCGAGTTTGTGGTCAAGGTGATTATACCGTGTAAGCAACGAATTGATGCTACGCGCAATCCATATTTAGCTGATATTTTTCCTAATATTCGATATATATATTTCAAGCCGAAGATTGGTGACAAGTAATTACATATTCCGGGTGTAAAACATCAGTAACCAATTGCTCATCGTCTACTTTAAGCTTTCAGTGCAACGCTGCCAAGGCAAGCCACTCGAAGACAATGCCTCAAAAACATGAAGACGTAATGCTTTACATTTATCGATGAAATAGCTTGTAGCTAAGTGACGACCATTCAATGATATGTTGAAAAGTGACATTGCAAGGGAATGCATAGATGTGTTCAACGACAATGGTGCCGATTCACGTCATACTAATAGTCCTAATCAGGTAATGCGAATTAACACAAAGACCATCTTCATTAATATCAAGTCCGATTATCCAAGAGGTTTAAAGAAGACCTGAATATTCGGGCCAATTATGCTGGTTCACAGGGTTATGCAGAATACCGTCTCAAACAGCATCATCTTTTGTCAGTGTCTTAGAATGAAAACGTATAGCGTGTCAGCTCGTTGACGCAGACAACATAAGAATGATTTGTATATCTAATTCAGAGACAATTAGCGCTGATGCTGTCTCGGGAGATTTGCGGGGATGGACCAATTAACCTAGATTCACTGCTTGAGCTTATGAACCGAATAATTAACACGACACGACATGATTATAGTTGAAGAAATCACGTTGACCTAGCCATTAGCCTGTTCATCGTTGATGGACTCATCTCTAATTGAATCCGTTTTCAACTGGCATGTGCCACAAGATCCTGTACTACAGAAGGTAGCTCGAAAACTGGAATGTAGAGAGGATAATGAAAATATGCTAGACCACAAAAGAAGAATTCTAAGAACAAATTATCAGACAATTTCTGCTGACCAAGCAAGAATGAAGTAGACGGCAGAGCTAATTAAATGGTCATTGCCGACTGCCGATTTTTTGTTCACGTGCGCTCGTGCACCAGATATTCAACACAAAGTGGACAGCTATAATAAGCACACTGGTGTCGTTGATTCCGCAAAGCTAATAAAGTTCCGCTTTCCATTCCAATCTACTATCATCGACGCTGTAGAGGATCGGGAAGATGCTACCAGATAAACAGCCACACCCTCATCGTGATTGAATCGTTCTAAATATCGTTCTCAGCAGTGTGAATCTCACAATACAATCACAGGTTATGGTTTAATTTACCTTCATGGGCTTTCAAGGCTTATCAGACAAATCAACTAGCTTAAGCAACAGTCGTCTAATTTGCTTGATATGAACTACACATTTTCACGATAATATCCGTGAGGCAACTGCAGTTGAAAGTGTAGTCGTGTTACTAATTCTTTTGCTATTTATAGAACAATATGATAGTCTTTTGCGTTACTAAAGATAATTCTCGTATATAACTACAAATTAGCTAATGCCTTAAACAGCTGTTTTATGCGGAAACAATTATAGAGCAAGGCATTTGTTGTGCTACTTGTTAGAAAAGAAATATGATTAACGCATGCAGCAGTGTGGGCTTATACTATCATGCATTTTGGATATTTATCGACAACGGGAAACAAGCCCTTAGGCTGCTATTGGTAGCAAAGTAACGACAATGTTTGCAACCAAGTATGTGTACAGAACAAACACCTTTGCAAATGTTATACCACTTTTGCTCACTTGTCAACAAATCAATGGAACGCAGTATATGCTTCTGTTCCGGCAATTGCCCGTTTTTCAGAATGATTATGAAATGGACTTGTCAACAACTTGTCGAATAATTTTATTATTGCATACTTCATGATAAGGGAGTGTTTTGATAGGAACCCTCATGAGCTCGTAGCACTAAAATTATTGATATGATATCGCTGTGATCATGAACCCAACTCCAAAAAAGGGAGTACCACTACTGTACGAAGCGTTTACTGTCGGCACCCATAGGTTGGATATGCCTTGAGAAATTAGAGCGAACACAATTAGATGTAGTTCCCTCAGTGAATTCCTTTCTTTAAAATTGGGAGGCGCCAGATAATATTGTGATGTGTTCAATATATATGTATAGCATTTCCCAATCCAATCGAGTTTAGTTTAATTCATTCTCCGAGTCTCAAAGCGCATATTTAAATTGCATTTGTTTTGCGTTCAGCACCATCGTGTGAACGAGAAACGTTGTGAATGTGTTAAGTGACCAATGACGATTATGTAGGCAACAGGCGATGTACAATGATGCGCACAATCAAGCCTTGTATTCACTAGTGGCATGTTAGCAAACCAGTACAGTATATGATTGAATTTATCAAATAAATGAAGTCATCAGCATTCATACACATTCATCAAATAGTCATTGCAGCAGTGGTCAGGGTGCCCAGAAAGTCATTTGACCAGGGGCCAGCTGCTTTACTCACACAAGTCTGCAACAGTGTTTTAATCAATTAGAGATCGCTATTTATCATATCAAAATATGTTATCAATTTATTAAGAATCCTATTTACTTTTTATTTTGAATGCCGCTAAACACCCACAAATGTCATTCATTGGTGTAATTGTCTATCGAGTAATCGACACAATACGTTAAAATCAATATGATGAAACGACAGTCGAGTCTTCCTTTTCCATGTCAAGATATACCGATGGAGCAGATCCCCCAATGATGACGTTTGCAACGATGCACATATGGCTTCATAAATTGTCTATTTTTGCACCATTTGTGCAATGATGATCTTTATCAGGTGAACGTACAATCAAATGACAGTGAACTGTATAACCATCAACAAAGAATTATCAAATGAAACTGGCCTAAAGTGTTGCATCAAACTGTCTTGGTGTCATGTGTAACCGCCAAATAGGCCATAAAATGACGTCTGACATATACGACGCGGGATCAGAATACACATATTTGTAACACATTGTAAACAATGTCGTAGCTATAAGACGCAGTATCCACTCTGTGTCTGAGATGCCGTTTCAGTTATGCACAGCCATGTACCATCAAAATGTTACTGTTTTCTGTAATGGTCTGGTTATTGCGGGCGACTGACACATCAGTAGTGCAAGAGGAAGTTAGCACTAGGTGTCTTGTCGTGCTGGAACTCATTCATGGACAATAACACAGTAAGATAAAAGTACGTTAATAATTCTTCAACGGTATGGCTAGAAACATTGATGTTCCCATAGAAGGGATAAAACGCAACACAATAAAGTCTAAATAAAATACGCCTGCTTGAGGTTCCAAACAATCAAATTATCACCCTGTTTACCTAGTTTCCATGCCTTAATAGAAGCTGTCTGTTCGAGATATGCATCAATTATGACCACCCGGCACATAGATAGAAGAAATGATTAATAGAATCTTGCTTTGATGACAAAAATTAACAACAATAGTTTCAACTTAGTCGATGGATGTAATAAAGTTATTGAAGCAGACTGCGCATACCAAGGACTTGTCCCATCAATGCATGTCAAATAACCATGCATTGTTCTTCGTCTGGTTATATATTTAAGGGGTTTTGCAACTGTTTGGTATTAACAGATTACGTCTATCGTGAGCTCCGTGTAAACGCTGCACGCGTTAGATATATTCAACACAAAGTGAACAGCTATAATAAGCGCATTGGTGTCGTTGATTCTGCAAAGCTAATAAAGTTCCGGCTTTCCATTCCAATCTACTATCATCGACGCTGTAGAGGATCGGGAAGATGCTACCAGATAAACAGCCACACTCTCATCGTGATTGAATCGTTCCAAATATCGTTCCCAGCAGTGTGAATCCCACCATACAATCGCAGGTTATGGTTTAATTTACCTTCATGGGCTTACCTGGCTTATCAGACAAAACAACTAGCTTAAGCAACAGTCGTCTAATTTGCTTAATATGAACTACACATTTTCACGATAATATCCGTGAGGCAACTGCTGTTGAAAGTGTAGTCGTGTTACTAATTCTTTTGCTATTTATAGAACAATATGATAGTCTGTTGCGTTACTAAAGATAATTCTCGTATATAACTACAAATTAGCTAATGCCTTAAACAGCTGTTTTATGCGGAAACAATTATAGAGCAAAGCATTTGTTGTGCTACTTGTTAGAAAAGAAATATGATTAACGCATGCAGCAGTGTGGGCTTATACTATCATGCATTTTGGATATTTATCGACAACGGGAAACAAGCCCTTAGGCTGCTATTGGTAGCAAAGTAACGACAATGTTTGCAACCAAGTATGTGTTCAGAACAAACACCTTTGCAAATGTTGTGTAATTTGCGTTAATTGCAGCATCCAGCAGATAACTGAGAGATTGGCAAAACTCTATTCTGGGTTTGGAATGACTAATATTCCAGGTTTTCAATTTTCACTACACGTTATACCGCTTTTGCTCACTTGTCAACAAATCAATGGAACGCAGTATATGCTTCTGTTCCGGCAATTGCCCTTTTTTCAGAGTGATTATGAAATGGACTATGAATAATTTTATTATTGCATACTTCATGATCAGGGAGTGTTTCGATAGGAACCCTCATGAGCTCGTAGCACTAAAATTATTGATATGATATAACTGTGATCATGAACCCAACTCCAAAAAAGGGAGTACCACTACTGTACGAAGCTTTTACTGTCGGCTCCCATAGGTTGGATATGCCTTGAGAAATTAGAGCGAACACATTAGATGTAGTTCCCTCAGTGAATTCCTTTCTTTAAAATTGGGAGGCGCCAGATAATATTGTGATGTGTTCAATATATATGTATAGCATTTCCCAATCCAATCGAG
>CM067353.1:67079886-67114029 GCA_034190875.2 Urechis unicinctus | reverse complement strand
GGCTCCTCACAAGTGCTCTTTTGTACGATCATTAACATTTCGTGCAGTGTTTTTTTTGTGAATTGCAAGAGGAGAAGCTCACTGAATTCACAAGGGATCAGTCAAATTAACATTAGAAGTCCATCTAAGGAAAGTGAGCATCAAACGCGTGTTTACTCTCCTGATATTGTTTGGATCATTGTTTATGATGAATGAGTCACAACTCCAGATGAATTATTCATCTCGGCGCTTTTATATTGTGAAGGTATATTCAGTGGCGGTCCAATGCATAAATTCATGATGTATTGTAGAAACAAGTCTAACCAAACGAACAAAGAACTGGCCGTGTGAAAAATGTAGCAATGCAATCTTTCGTTAGTGACAGCGACATATCACCGATGAGTTGAGGCCTTTGAATTTGATGCCATATACACTAATGAAATCAAACATTCTGCTCAACTGCAGTACCGGTAATGAAGCCAAATCCGGTTAGATACAGTTTCGTACTTCCATTATCATCTGCTTCAATACCTGTCACCGCAATGCACCAAACCTATAGCTATATTAGCAATATTCGTAACCGAGGTCAGTTCGCAGACAGCGGAAGCCGGGGATTATTCAGAGAGAATAGCGCAGTTTTCTTACTATATCTGGTGTCTTATTCGACTCACTCCCGAGCGGGCGAAAGTGGCTTTCCTGGAACGCTGGTCAGAATATGATATCACAGTTGAACTTGACGTCACAACTCTAGCGAATGTATTGCCTGGTTTCATTTTTATTGCAACAGAGCCTGACTCCTCTAATGTGAACTTTTCCCACTGGGCCCTCGACTTATGCAGTACGACTATATGACCATCCTCGACGGAACAGGCCTACATCAGCGCTTACACAGAGAGACAACGTGAGGTTAATCAAACAGTGTTTGCTATGATGTGCATTATGCCAGCCTGCGATAAAGTTCCTTTATCGAGTGATGAACGGATAACGAGGAACATACATATACGTCCTACATACATCAAAATGTTGTAACTGTTTGGATCAATATGAATAATCATAGCACTATGTCCATAGGTACACCATGGTTTTGTTGTCTCTTGAACAGAATCGTTATGTTTGGAGAATATGCAATGCATAATTCGTTCTGCCCCTCCTCGCATTATCAATGCTGAATATTGCGAGGAACATGCATGGTGGTGTCCTCTCATTACTATGCATTTTCTTGGTTTTTAATCAGTAAATGTTATGCTCATAGGGTCTAATATTGCAGATAATTATGAGATTATACCAACCATGTATTGTCGATTAACTCCACTTTAAATCCATTCACGTTGTCTCATTTGAATCTACCTACATTAATTAAGAGCTCATTTGGCGTAATTCGCACCAGTTTAAGGCTGACGTTCTAAAATGACACGTGGTACATAATTTAATCTATATTTAGATATAATAATTCCAGTAAAAGTAATCAAAACACCACATGTTCCTGGCATATAAAACATTAGCATAACATAGTTAGATATCAATGTGAAAGGTGCTACTAACTCTTGCTAAGTTTTACGACTGTCCCGGCAAGTGTTCAATGCTAAGCTGTTGCAGAGGCCCGTCGAATAAGATTAATTTCTATCGCATACTTTGACATTTATACCTATAAAGGCTATATCAAACCTCGGTGTCGGTTCTCAGAATTACACATATTTGAGACCACGTCTGAAATAATCCTTCTCCATTTCAGGACACAGATTGAATATACATAGACAAGCGATAAGGCTATCTTACTGGTATTTCAGAGGAATAACTGTTTCTATATTATCTTTATTGGTATCATGATTGAAGTATCCGTGGTTATCACGCGATCGAATAAGAACAAACATGTTATAACTCAGCGATTACAATATCCTGTTGCAAAAAAAAAACAAAGCGCAATATAAAGGCAAATGTAATGGGTTACTTAAATGTATGCTGAATGGCGGTTGCACAAGTTGTGTCATTTGTCTGCACAACTGTGTTAGAATATCATCGACTTCGTCATATTGGTACGGGATTAAGCCGCGGTTGATGTTAAACGCTTGCTGCCTTTGCTTGGCAAATGATATGGTATGTACTTGACAAAGTATGTATGTCATTGGTAGACGCTTGGTTAATTGCCTGCAGAATGAATTAATCAATGTTTTAGTGCCGCTTTGATATGAATGTGCACGCAAACAATGACAATTCATGCACACTAACACAGAACGAGAGAGAGAGAGAGAGAGAGAGTGCGATAATGATAGAGAGAGATTGAAAGAGAGAGAGAGAGGGTGAGAGATAGAGAGAGAGTGAGAGGAGATAGAGAAGGACAGAAAGAGAAAGGGATGTAGAGAGATAGAAAGAGAGAGATAGAGAGGATAGAAGGAGTAGGAAAGAGCCACAGAGAAAGGGAGAGGTAGAGGATGAGAGAGGGTGGGAGAGGGAGAGATGGAGAGAGGGACCGAGGGACAGAGGGACAGAGGGAGAGAGAATGTGAGAGAGAGATGGAGAGAGCGAGATATAGATAGAAAGAGAGAGAGAGAGAGGGAGGGAGTGTGATAGCCAGGTGAAGAGAGATAAAACGAGAGAGAGTGCGACAGATGGAGAGGGAGATGGAGAGTGAGGGAGTACAGTACTATATGCGTATCACGGTTGATTAGCGCGTATTAGTTGTATAAATGACGGTTGCAATTTCGGCAAGAAATGTCGCATCTCTCTCTGTAAATATGAATGAAATGCCCGGCACGACCTTTAAATCCGTTGTAGGTAATTGGCAAGCCATGCCAAGCATAAAACCACTCTGCTTACATAAACGGTTCCGGTGATTTGCCGGTAAGTTTTACCAAACCATCCAATGAGAGCTCGACTGACTAATGGTAGTTTGTAGCACGAGTCTCCTGCTGGTTCACAAGCTAATCTGTAAAAATTAGTGGTGTAATTGGACCAAAGACTGTATTCTCGAAGAAATTTATGAAGCAAAGGATATATTGGAAGCAAATTGCAGCGGTTATATCATGTACATATCTACATTTATCCTATAGATATCTACATGTACTCCGAATGTATCATAATGAAAGATAAGAACTGCGCGCCATTGGTCTTATTTGCTATTTTCATGACAGCGCTGACGTTTTCTTAAGGCATGAACTTTTATGTAGGGCTCCAGTCCTCTGCATTGATAATGATACCATACGCAGTGATAAATTAAATTCAACTATGGATTTAATTCAACAATAGCAAGTGCTCTTAATGTGGTAGTATTGTAATCCCAGAACGTTTATGAACTATTTCTCTGTAATATCGCATCTGATGCATACCCAAAAGTTATATCTCGGGAAAAAGTACGGTTTATGTCAAATAACGTTTCCGAATATAGTCATCTGATAATGCTTGAAGAAAAATAAATTCACCCGTTGCACTCTTCCTCTGATTCTACACATGTTAGTGTAATGTTCCGGATAATACCCCATCTTGTTGATTGATCTTTTCATACATATAACTGTATCAGAGAGCAGAGACAAAGTGCTTGCTTACTTCATTCAACGAAAACAAGGCAGAGATGCAAAACACCAAACCGGGCCTACAACACATGTTGTGCATTACCCAACGACAAGGCTAGCATTCAAAGCTGCTATGAAGGGCAATTTGATACCAATATTTCTTGCAAAATAACTGGCATTCGCGGACAATCTGTTGGACGTTCATTAAGCGTAACCATGTACCATGTATGTATCTAACGGCCGATGTACCATATGCTGCCGCTATCCATCATATTAAAACAAGGAACTGTGTTATCATCACACAGCAATAAATGTTTTCATATATGAGCGATCGAATGCCAATCACTATGAGAAAGATTTAATTAACAGCGTGTATAGCCTAAGGTGTTCCATTAAATATTACGTGCATGGTTAATACCATTTTTGATATGTGAGACAAACAGAGATGCCCACTGAGACAGCAGGTAATAAATCTGACACGCTGTTCATACAAGCACGTTTCCGCTTGTTTGCTCTTAACAAACTGTTGTACGCAGATTGCCGGTTATACTTGACACATTAAATGCGCACTGTATTAAGCCATTTTAGTGATACACATATAGATAAGCTCCCGAGCAGTCTGCCAATGACTGGCTTTATCCACTGGGTTCACGGCAGTATTGAATATGAGGTTCATTGATGTGACAGTGGTTGCTAGACGTATTGGACAAAACACTTACCAGGACAAAGTTTAGTCGTATCGTGACCACTATTTTCCAGCTCTTTAATGATTGCTGGTGACTTGTGTTATAATCGGATTTGTATGTGCCGATTTTCACATGTATTGTATTTCAGGATAAACAACATAGAAATTGCATTTGCCTGGCGCATGTAATCAAACATTGACGGAATCAAATGTCAAGTTGTCGGTGTGTTCTATCATACAGGGACTTACTGAAGGCACCACTGCTACAGTATGTACAGAAATGTGTTTAAAATGTAACTGAACATTCCACCAAAAGCAGCGTAAGTTCACACGGGGACGTCCTCTTGTTGTTTTACCAATGAAAAACAGATTATCACCAACTCTCGAAAAGTGGCGTATGACATATCTGAACGTAGCTCTTAAACAAATATATAACGGTAAAATTCCACAGACCCGGTTGTTATTGGTACATTAAAAGCGACACTCATATCAATCGCAAATAATTGTGCAAAAGTTTGCTAGTAGTATTGCACTCTTAATAAATTATTCTTGTTATATATATACGATACTTTAATCTTCAAAGGCTTCAAGCGGTAATTATATTGGCTTGTATTGTTGACACAGCAGCTGACGCAAGTTGAAGGCGACTTGTTGATTTGGGTGATTTGAACGGGCGGTCATATAACTGGATGTTTGATTGCATCCATACCTGTTATATGATTTATCTTCTTTGTCAAATGTTTTAGGTATTTACTAGATGTGTGTGCAGTTGATTGTATATGCAGATTTTATTGTATTTAATTCCTCGTCTGCTTTAACGTAATGAGCCAAATATAGGCCATATTGATGCTTGTCATTACTTACAGAGGGGTCAGTGAGCGGTCAGCGGGAGCCAGATATTGTGCAAACATGATATGGGCAGAGCTTTCTTACAACAGGCGGCAGCTAATTGAACACACCATCGAGCAGGTGGAACTGGCTTTCGTCTTGTAGTGATCGATGTTTGATGCCGTGATTGCACTGGGCGCCACAATCACAGTGTAAGAGTCGCTATCCTTCAAGTATTGTGAGGTGCATTACTAAATAAGTCAATGTTTATAATGTAACTAACCTGCCGAAACGCTGTGTTGTACATTTGTTTTACCTCCACTCGCTGCTACGATAGAACGGCACTGTGCCACTTCATTGTGAGCTGTTTTAGAGGGCCATATCATTCCCTAATGGTGTGATACTACAATCTTGAAGGTTAGGATAATCGGGTTGCATACGAATTGTCCTTGTTCAGCATATATATATATATATATATATATATATATATATATATATATATATATATATATATATATATATATATATATATATATATATATATATATATATATATATATATATATATATTATATATATATATATATATATATATATATATATATATATATATATCTATATATATATATCTATATATATATATATATATATATATATATATATATATATATATATCTATATTCAGATTCGAAACCAAGTCGTCTCTACCATATTCAACAATGTGGAATAGCAATCTTACACCTTAGATTCTACCACGTAGACTCCAAATTATTACTACCATACCTCACAGGGGGTCAGCAAGCGGTCACAGAAAGTCGACACTTATACAACGAGGTAGTGTTGCTTGATTGTTACTGAGCACATCACTTGTAATTGTCAAAGGTTAGAGCTTGTGTAACCGATGTACAATGATAAGCACAATTAAGCCTTGCATTCACTAGCGACATGTTAACAAGTCAATGCAGCATGTGATTTGATTTAGAGTATACATATAGGCATCAGCATTCAGATACATTTATCAAATAGCCATTGCATAACGTGGCAGCTGTTAAAAATAAAGTCAGCCATTGAAACTTTTGATCAATTAATAATCAGTATTAACAAAATCAAGTTATTATATGAAGATATTAAGGATCTAATTTACCTTCGAAATGGCACGAAATATCCGAAAATGCCAATCATTTGGATAACTGACTATCGAGTAGGTGACACAAAACAACCAATTCGATGAAAAGACTAACCCCGCTCCAGGTACGCCAAGGGAGCTGACACCCCAAACAGAATAATTTTAACAATTACAAAAAGCGATAATGTAAATTCACTGTTGCAGAGACAGGAACAATTATTAAATCTGTAGGGCCATAATCATAATGCATGATGCAAAATATGCAATATGGCATATTTCCCGGTCGGTTGATAAAAAGTTTCATTCATTGTAATTATCGAACTGGAACCTTACTGAAGTAGCATTGAGATATAATGTGATGGAATGAAATGAAGAGTAATGTGGGCAAATTCATGTGGATGAATTATCGTTGACGGTAGCAAATATAACATGGGTTTATTGTCTATGCTGTATGCCTGCAAATACACTGAATATAGGACAATTTTCCAAATGAGGAGAGAAGTCCTGACCCCACTGTCTTTGAGATGGGACCTGATGAGCAGCATATTTTGCACACAGCAGGTAGATTTATTGACATTTAAAGAATTGTTAGGCCTTAGTCACAAGAGAATTTTGTTATAGCATGATTGGAATACAATGCACCCATTCGTACACAATGGGAATGCTATGCCTGAGATGCTACGGTGATATTACATTATATGTCATGTGCCTTGATGAAGCAATATCTCGGAATACGAGACGAAACCGCTGTATAATTAATTATACATCAAAATACACTGCATCCCTTGTTGCTGGGGTGATGCTGATCCAGCACTTGTCACTTCCATATTGCTAGCATTCATGCTCAAATCGGATACATACGGTTATTATGTGATTACATATATAATCATGAACCATACTTCTTCCCTATAAAGTCCGATATATTTGCTAACTAGAAGTATCATGGAAGAACCAATCGAGTGATGTTGAAAAGGGCTTCAAACGATGCCAAAATAACCCTGTCGGATTGAAAGTAATTCGATACCTATACCGTCATAAGCCGCAGGCAAAAAGCAATCTATTCGTATAATCTCATCGGATCTCCTAACAATCTGCACGTACTAAGTTGTAATGGATGAGGAACGATCGCATATGTTGCGCCATAAATACACATTCAAATAAAATGTCGGCCGTGTATAAATTGCTTCGGATGAAGGATAAACCGTGCTTTTTCCGCACAACTAAACTTATACGTAGACGAATTATTGAATGGGACTCAGGGTTACGCATGAGACTTCCTCTATACATTCAGTTATTTCTCATGTATTAACTGGCTTCAATGTTATGTCTTGTATTATTTTATTCCTAGCTATCCACAATTATCCAAATGTTTATGTGTAGATACCATTCTGAGGCACAGAAATACTTATTTTTACTTAGCCTTGCCAACATGTTAAATAAATGCTATAGACATTTATCTATAAATTATATATATATATATATTTATACACGTTTTTTATATATATTTATATATATATATATATGTATATATATATATATATTTGTTGTTATATATTTATGTATGTATATATGTATGTATGTATGTATGTATGTATGTATGTATGTATGTATGTATGTATGTATGTATGTATGTATGTATGTATGTAGGAATGTAGGTATGTATGTTTGTGTGCATATATAAATGCATCTGCAGAGTATTTTTGTTGACATTGCTTGATCCTAGTGGTAATGAAAACAGTAATAATTAAACGATGTCAGATTTTACGTGTGTTGAATCATAATCGTGAATCGTTTAGATCTACATTAATTGAATATATCTACACCTGTCGGCATAATGCGCCAAATATAAACCCATATTGATTGTTTCCTGTCGTAGGAAGCCGGATAACTTTTGAACAGTTTTGTACTAATTTTGACGGCTTATTACACAGACTGCCCAGCAGATAAAACACTCGAAAGTACGAGCAATTTGACCAGGAGGACCGATTAGTTTGCTCTGGTATAATTTATCTGTTGAACATAATGTGCGTAGTTTAGCTATCTGACCTTGAGAGAGAACTGCGATGGTGACCGCTACACGTGATCTGTTGCATAACAGTGGCTTCCAGGAATAAACGATCATTTGCGGAGGTACTCAAATGTTAATGCTGTAATATCAAAAGTCTCTCACGAAATCGTGTTTACATGTTAGAATAACACGTGCACAATCATAAATGCAGGCTAATTATGATTGTTTGTTGTTTTGGAAGGGTCAATAAGGAAGCAGAAGTTGTGAACGGGGAGAGGTATTGTGAAACTGGGGAAATATGCAATCCTTCTGCCTCAATTTACACATTTGCTTCAATTATGATGACCACTTCATCACCTGTAAATTGTGACAGCACACATGATAAACATTATGGGCATTCTTCATTTACCCTGATATGTTTTATTATAGTACGTTGCTAAAGCTTTGGCATGCAGATAGGTTGGTATGTAAACATGATTTAATAATATGGGTTAATAACTTAACATCAATATATGATAAAACTTTTTGTTGTGGCTGTTAACGTTGAATGAGTCACGGGTAGCAGCGGATCATTTGGAGGGGTCGGATAGGAGGGAAATTATTGATATGTCATTCTGTTCTTTGTGCCTGCTCCATAGATAATCAACCAATCATATACAAAGATATGTAGATTTTCGGTAATTTTTTTCGATTTCTTGCCTACTTCAAATTCATATTTCAATATCCTTACCATCATGTAGTCCTATCAAAAATTCAACGAAAACAATCCCTGAGAAAGTGAGAATATGGAACTGTAGCCGTGAGCCCTCGGAAATGAATAGAGGTAATATAATATTAACATGGCTTTCCTTTCAAGTTCATTTTACTTTGATGAAACCGGACATCTTTATCGGCATCATGCTATAAGTGTCCGTGGTTGTCATGCGATCAAATACGACAAAACATGTTCATAACTCAGCCATTACAATACCTCGTTTCAAGGGAACAAAGAGCGGTATACGGGAGAAAGCAATGGAATACGTTTATATTTGCTGAATGGCGGTTGCACAAGTTGTGTCATTTGTCTGTATGAGCGTATTAGGATATCATCGACAACGTCATATAGTTGAAGTGTTAAGTCACTTTTTATGTGATATGTTTACGGCTTTTTCGTGCCAAATACCATGATATTAGCGTGTCAAATAATACAACCTGTGAGTGACAAAGTACATAGCTTTCTTATGTGTGTCATTGGTCGAGTTTCGGTTAATTGACTACGGAATGAATCAATTAATGTTGCCTGTTAGTGGGGCTTTTGATATCATTTTGCACGCATCAAATGAAAACTTCGTGTGCAGTAACACGCCTTTACATCCTTCCGTTATTTACCGTATCTTGTAAACCGTTTGGATTACTTGGTGATGATACCGACCGCATAAACATTGGTCAGCCATACATATGTGACGCAGCCGTTAACGTCACCGATTATTCGCAATTAGGTTAGTTTCCTCATCCTTAGTAATGCGAACATCTTACGCCTTAGTTTTTCACCATATTTAGCTTCTGCTGGTTGGAAATGCATGTCAGTGAAAGCCCTGCTAAAATATTCCTTTATAGGCAAAGTTGCACAAGCATGACAAATGATATGGAATAGTACTATTGATTGTTAGAGCTGGTGCGTACGGGAGAGGAAGTGAGTTCATTGATCGATTGCGTTATCGAGTTAGAGAGGGAGAGGTGATGGTCACCGCCTGTCATGGGTAGAACTTCCGGTAATGTATGGGAAATATCAACAAAACAACAGGAAGGGGACAGAAATATATGCGCGATATGACATATAAGCTAGTGTTATTCCTACAACAGTCGCAGCTGAAGACGTGGATGAATGGTCGCTAAATATGGTTATTATCCGTTGCCCTCAGTTCGTGAAATGGAATACTTAATGATGGTTGTGATTGGCAGCTAGAAATCTGAATACTGCTTCTGTCCATAACCATAATTGGTCGAACATACCCCGGTTAATTCACCTGAAATGCCCGGCACGATGTCTTATTCCACTGTAGGTAATTGGCTATATATGCGAAGCATTAAACCTCTTTGGTTACCTTAACGGACTCGGTGAGCAAGCGGGAACTAGCATCCATCCAATGGGAGATTGGGAGACTGATTAAAGATAGTTAATAGTTAATAGCACAGGCATTATGTAGGTGAAACTGGTGTACTCCTCAAGCTGATCAGGTAATAAAAAGATGTTTTAGTGGGACCGAAGACCGAATCCTAGAAGAAAATATAAAGGAACGATTACATTGGTAACGAATTGCACCAAATACAGATATATCACATAAATTTAATTCTTTACAACATCAGTGCTGAAATGACAGGTAAGAACTAGCGTCACATATCTTATATCTTGCTTCACTGACAGCGCTATCGATCTCTCAGTCGATGAGCTTTTATATAGGGCCCCGTTCCATTGAAATAATAATGATACCGTAAATATTTTCGCAGTAGAATTCTGATGTATAATCTCATTGCTCTTAAGCGCCGAATTATCGTCGATGCATGACAATCTCGGACAACGTCTTGTGACAGTATATCAAAGTACCTTTTGTCGACAGAATAACTATATATGGGTAAAGCCATAGCGACACTCATACCGATTGGAAAGAATTGTGCTAGGGTTGCTTATATTATTACACTCTAAAATAGATTAGTCATGATAATATAGGATATTATTTTCTTCAAAGGCTTTAATCCATAATTATGCTGTCTGATATTGTGGATTTCTGAGCTCCATTCGCTGATACGATAGAACGGCAATAGGCCACTTAATTGCGAGCTGCTGTAGTGGCCCATTTATTCAAAGGTGCATGTCGTTTTCCTCTCATTACTACGCATTCTCTTTGGTTTTTAATCAGTTATTGTAATGCTCATAGTTATGAGATTATGGTTATGAGATTATAACAAACCACGTATTGTCAATTAACCCCGCTTAAACTCCATTCACGTTGTCTCATTTGAATCCACCTACATTAATTAACAGCTCATTGTGCGTAATTGACACCAGCGTAACGCTGATGTTCTAAAATGACACGTGGTACATAATTTAATCTATATTAAGATCAAATAATTCCAGTAAAAGTAGTCAAAATACCACATGTTTCTGGCTTATAAAACATTAGCATAACATAGTTAGATATCAATATGAAAGGTACGACTGTCCTGACAAGTGTTCAATGCTAAGCTGTGGCAGAGGCCCGTTGAATACGATTGATGTCTATCCCATGATTTTACATATATACCTATTAAGGCTTTATCAAACCTCGGTGTCGGTTCTCAGAATACCACATTTTTGAGACCACGTCTTTCAGTAGAGCCATCCATGTAAACGCATTGCTGCAATAAATATTGACATAGGTTGAACATACATAGACAAGCGATAAGGCTATCTTACTGGTATTTCAGAGGAATAACTGTATCTATGTTATCTTTATTGGCATCATGATTGAAGTATCCGTGGTTATCACGGGATCGAATAAGAGCAAAGACGTTCATAATTCAGCGATCACAGTATCATGTTGCAAAGGAATGAAGAGCGATATAATGGCGAAAGCAATGGAATGCTTGATTGTATTCTTAATGGCGGTTGCACAAGTTGTGTCATTTGTGTGCACAACTGTGTTTGAGTACCATCGACTTCGTCATATTGTTAAGGGATTATGTCGCGGTTGATGTTAGACGCTTGCTGCCTTTGCGTGGCAAATAACATGGTCTGTACGTGACAAAGAACATAGCTTTCCTATGTATGTTTTTGGTAGACGCCGGGTATATTGACTGCAGAATGAATTAATCAATGCTGCCTTTAAGTGCCGCTTTCATATGAATGTGCTCGCCACAAATGACAAATTCATGCACAGTAACACAGATTCACAGAGAGAGAGAGAGAGAGAGATAGAGAGAAAGAGATGACGAGTGAGATTGAAAGAGAGAGAGAGAGTGTGTGAGATAGAGAGTTATAAAGAGTTAGAGAGAGGTAGAAAAGAACGAGACATACAGAGATTGAAAGAGGGAGATAGAGATGAAAAGAAAGAGAGGGAGAGAGAAAGAGTGGGAGAGAAAGGGAGAGATAGAGGATGAGAAAGGGTGGAAGAGGAAGAAAGCGAGAGAGCGAGAGTGATTGTGAGAGAGAGGGAGAGAGCGAGATATAGATAGAAAGAAAGAGAGAGGGAGTGTAAGAGACTGATGAAGAGAGATAAAACGAGAGAGAGAGCGACAGATGGAGAGAGATGGAGAGTGAGGGAGTACAGTACTAAATGCGTGTTACGATTGATTAGCGCGTATTAGTTGTATAAATGACGATTGCGATTTGCAGCTAGAAATTTTGCATTTCTCTCTGTAAATATAACTGATATGCCCGGCACGACCTCTAAATTGGTTGTAGGTAATTGGCAAGACATGCCAAGCATTAAACCACTCTGCTTACATAAACAGTCCCGGTGATTCGCCAGTGGGATCTACCAAACCATCCATTGGGAGTTCGACTGACTAATGGTACTGAGCAGTTTAAAGCACAAGTTTCGTGCTGGTTCACAAGCTAATCTGTAAACATTAGTGGTGTAATTGGACCAAAGACCGTATTGTGGAAGAAACTTATAAAGCTAAGATGATATTGGAAGCTAATTGCAGGGGCTATATCATATAAATATCTACATTTATCCTATACATATCTACATGTACTCCCAATGTATCATAATGAAAGATGAGAACTGGGCTTCATTGGTCTTATTTGTTACTTTTATGACAGCTCTGACGGTCTTTCAACGCTTGAACTTTTATGTAGGGCTCAAGTCCTCTGCCATGATAATGATACCATACGCAGTGATAAATTAACTTCAAATAGTCAACTATGGAATAAATTTAACAATAGCAAGTGCTCTTAATACAAGCAGCATCATTACGCGGTAGCATTGTAATCCCAGAACGTTTATGAACTATTTCTCTGTAATATCGAATCTGATGCGATGTTTAAAAACTGTCGTGTACAGACCGTCGGTTATACCTGACACATGAAATGCGCACTGTATGTATTTTAGTAATACCCTCTATAGGGAAGCCCCCGAGCAGTCTCTCACTGACTGGCTTTATCCATTGGATTCAGGGTATTGAATATGGGGTTCATTGATGTAACATTGGTCGCTCGACGTATTGGACAAAGCACCCACCAGGACAATGTTTAGTCGTTTCGTGACCACTATTTTCCAGCTCCCTAATGAATGATTCTGTTATAATAGGACGCATATGTACTGCAGCTTTTCAAATGTATTGTTTTTCAGGATAAACCACATAAAATTGCATTTGCCTGGCGCATGTAATCAAACATTGACGCAATCAAATGTGAGCTGTTGTTGTGTTCTATCATAAAGGGGCTTATTGAAAGCACCATTGCTACATTATGAAGAGAAATGTGTTTAAAATGGTACTGAACATTCCACCGAATGCAACGTCAGCGTGATACTATGAAAACAATATAGGTATTGTAAGTTCACACGGGGACGCCCTCTTATTGTTTTACCTATGAAAAACTTAGTATGAACAGATTATCACTAATTCTCGAAAAGTAGCTTGTGAAAATAACTGAACGTAACTTTTAAACAAATGAATATCGGTAAAATTCCACAGACCCGGTTGTTATCCGTACATCAATAGCGACACTCATATTAATCGCAAATAATTGTGCTAAAGTTTGCTAGTAGTATTACACCCATAAATATTCACTTGGTGTACGGCGGTTGATTGTATATGCAAATGTTATGGTATTTTATTCATCGTCTCCTTCTATAGTTGTCAACGTAATGAGCAAAATATAGGTTATATTGACGATTGTCATTACTTACGTAGGGCTCAGTGAGCTTATGTCCGTGTACCAATGAGTGTGGAGTGAGCTATTTACATTTCAACGCCTTTAACTTATAGTTTTCTATGTCTGAACAGCGGTCAGTATATTAATAAGTTTATACATACAATCATATAATAATTAAATATATATGTTATATATATCTATATCTATATATATATATATATATATATATATATATATATATATATATTTATATATATATGCATATATATGTATATATATACTTATATATATATGTATATATATGTATATATATACATATGTGTATATGTATATGTATATATATATATATATATATATATATATATATATATATATATATATATATATATATATATATATATATATATATATATATATATTCACTTATATCAGAATAACCTTAGTCACCCAGGTAAGTCAACATAAGTTATCTTCAGGTTCGACACGACGCAGTCTCTACCTTATTTAACAATGTGACAATCTACCACGTAAGGCTCCAGGATATTACCACCATATCTCACAGGGGGTCAGCAAGCGGTCAGAGGAAGCCGACAGTTATACAACGAAGTAGAGTTGCATGATTGATACTGAACACAAGTAATTGTCATAGGTTACAGCCTGTGTAACCGACGTACTAAACAAGCTTAACAGTGCATAATACCACTACCGCCCAGGGGTGCAATGCGGGAAATATTGGTATAGAGCTCTGTCATAAGGCCAATGCCGTGACAAGTCCGCTCAAACTGGTTAAATGTAAAAAGCATACATCTAGAATAACTCTGCATTCATGAGGAAACACACAAACAAGCACCGACTTAATACAATGTAGCCATAAATAACCCAAATTACAGATAATGGGTATCTATATGGCTCGCAGCTCGCGGTACCCTTCCGATGCACAATTTTGTGTATTATTGCGCCTCATGAACTTTTGACTCCATACAATAAATCACATGAAATGAATAATATGTTTTTTTTATTGATTGTGTCTGTACATGTATATGTGTTGTGTTTCAAGCACCAATAGCGTTTGGATTTGTTCTTGTTGCTAACAAGGAGTCAGTAAAATATCCAAGCAGAATATGGGGAAAGTTTCATTCAATACACATTATATTGGTTAAGCACTGTGCAATTTTCCGAGATTTGAACATTACATAAAACACAGTAGCGAGAAGGTTGGAGAAAATGACGAAAAAATTTTAGGAACACAATACTTCTTCGCTTTTTCTTCCGAGCTGTCTTGCTTTCAAAATGTGAGCTTCCTAATTATGTCACACTTTGTGAGAATAATCACATTAAAATTTGCAATACATTCCAGGTCGAAAACTTATATATAGGCACAGATTGTAAATGGCACATACCCATATGCAAAGCATTTTCAAAATTGTATGAAACCATGCAGCCCATTGGCTACATTCTATCACCAAAGAAGGGAGTGTCACCACCACAAGAAGCATGAACTGTCGACTTCCACAGGTAGACGGAGAGTTCGATATGATTTTAAGAATCAGATCAAACGGGATCAGATATAGGTTCCTCAATGATTTACTTGTGTACAATGGAGAGGCAACAGATAATATTGTGTGTAGGTTTCAATATATATGTAAAGCGTTTCCCATACCAATAAGGTTTCGTTAATTGCATGCTCCGTGTATCCATGCGTGCATTTAAGTTGCATTTGCTTTGCTTTCAGCGAGGAAAGCTGCGAAAATGTTAAGTGAGAAAATCGGTGTTGCTTCAATTATGCAGGCACCCAGACGAGGTACAATGATAAGCACAATGAAGCCTTGCATTTACTAGCGGCATGTTAACAAGCCAGTGCAGTATATGATTTGATTTACAGAATAAATATAGTCATCGGCAATCAGACTCATCATTAAATAGTCATTGCACAACGGGGCTGCTGTTATACTCACAATAGTCTGCAATTTAAACGTTTGATCGGTAAATAATCATAATCAATAAAATTAAGTTATCATATCAAGATATTAAGAATTCTATTAACCTTTGAAATGGAATGAAACATTCGAAAAGGTCATTCATTTGGATAACTGACTATCGAGTAGGTGACACAAAACAATCAATTCGATTAAAAGACTAACCCCTTTTCCGCTCTAGGTATGCCAATAGAGCTGACATCCTCAAACACAATAATTTTTACAATTACAATAAGCGATAATGTTTTATGTCCTCGTGTTGTCACTTGCATTGAATAACATATGGTTCCAATAATTAAAAAAACATAAAGTATATTGTGTCGCCACTTCTGTCAAACAGATATGTGGCAGTCGAACACAATAGACATAAAGAATTATTTAGTACAATCTAATGACAGTTAACTGTATAACCTTCATCACAGGAATATAAAATGAAACTGGCCTAACGATTTGCAGCAAAATGTCACCGCCACTGAGACTCAAAAGTATCATAAAACGTCGTCTGTTACATAAGCAGTGACGCGGGGTCAGCATTAACAATACCTTATGCATATATTTATAACAATGTGTGAAAAAATGTCTGAGCCTAATCATTGGCGTGGTTATTGCGGTCGGCTGTCACACCTGCAGTGCAAGAGGAAGGTAGCAATAGGGGCGGAAGGTGCTGGAAATTATCCAGGGACAATGACACAAATAGATCAAAGTATGTTATTGATGATGCAATGGTCTGGCGTTTCCCTTTATCACATTAATGTATCAATAGAAGGATAAACACACACAAAAACTAACTCTGGCCTCTGTCTTGATAACGTATGCCAGCTTGAGGTTCCGTTCGGGAAGTAACATATCTATCACCATGCTTACTAAGCTACACGAACTTATTAGAAGACACGGCCTGAAAATGAAATACATCTACATGGTTGCATGAAAGGATAAATCACCGTTAAGATATTATTCCAATCTTTTTTAATTTAAATTAGAACAAGCGTTGGCCTGAATGATGTTTCAGGTAAATTCAGATTAAATCGTGCAACATTTATTCCGAGCTTTTTTTCGCCGACTCAACGGTCTGCGTAACATTACAATATATGGAAAGTCTGAGAAATAGATCTGCAAAGGAAACATTGCACAATAGTGCATATCAGGAGAGCGGTAGCGTTTATTAAATTAATGTTCCTATAGAAGAATAACATACCATGAACAAAGGATAAACATTAAACCTGAATGCTGGTATGATTACAATGCTAACAGTAGCTTTTATTCGAGGAATAACTGATTTATCATCTTGTTTAGTTGGTACCCTGAATTGAAAAAACCGTCTAGACATCAAATCGTGATAAAAGAATTATTTCTCAATTATGGTAGGCAGCTGAGAATTTTGTTTTATGGAATCTTGCTTTGTTAAGCCAAGCAACCCAAACGAGTATCACCAGTTTAGCTGTCATCTGTGGAGGTAATCAAATTTTCCAGCCGGCTGCTTAGTCGAAGGCCTTGAGATAACAGTAACGCACGATCATCCAATTTCCTATCAATGAATGACAAAAAAACAGACATTGTAGGCCATGTGTTGTGCCTGAATAGTATCTGAAGTTGTTTAGTGGTGAATCAGCTAGACAACACAGTAGTGCAACTGAAAGAGGTCAAAATGCTTTAATGGCTGATTATTATGAAGATACACAAACAGGTCCAAAAGAATGCCGTTTGGCGTTTGCTATAACCTATGTATACATATGTCCACTGCTATTGTATCTTATTGCTTGCACCACAGGGTTTTTATTAACGCTGACAGCACGATATACTTCGACAGCATTCTTTAATTAGTTAGCTTGTAAGACACACGGCAATATGAGTTACGCATATATAGTATCAAGTGTTAAGTAAGGTAGCCGTTCATCATCAAACATCGAGTCAGCTGAGACCCCTAAAAACGCACATTGAAATCATGACGAAGATAACCGCCTCCTTTGCGTGTCGACATGAGCCACAGCAGATTCGTCCACTGCCTCTGAATACCACGTTCATACCTTTAATAATGCCTCGGTGTTCGGAATCTTACAATAATAATCAGCATAAATATGTGTATTTCCAGTATTCGTACTATATGCTTGCCTGTTATTCTCAGACATATCACACAAAGGAAACGTCAGCTTAACTTAGACAAAATCAGTGGTGAACAAGTGCTACAATATAGATCGGGTAGACTATGAAATTTTATGCATTACTTTTGCCATACATACCATATATATCATAGCAAGTAGAAACATGGTGTATGTTATGTCAGCTGAATGCCGTCTTAAAAGGTCAACAGCAAGACCTTCAAGATCACTGAAGACTACAATGAGAACTTCATGGTTGCAAAGTAGTCAATACGTTATGCGAAGAAGCTAACAGCTAAACGACTAATCATGTTATAAGGCAAAAAGAAACCATTTACATGTATATAACATGACAAATGCTATCCATCTTGAAGCATTGAATCATTTACCCAAGCATTGTTACTAGAAGGTTGAGGTAGCATCAAGTACAAGCCAATTATAATACTTGCTTAATCATTTATCGAGGGTTAGGCACTTTCTCGGAAAGATCGAGAATACATATTGTAGTTTAGACGTAACAGTAAACTACAATAATTGGTAATTCTCAGTAGCATATTTGCCAGTTCAACTATTTCACTGATTAAACCTACTGTATCATCGTCATGCAATTGTATCGTAACATACCAATATTGTTACTGAATCAATGCTTTCCCAAAAGGGTTACAAACGTAATATATTGTACTGCTCAAACTAAGACTTGTAAACATTGGTCCTCTTTATCGGGAAACAGGTGCAACAAATAAGTATACAACGCGAGTATGATTCATCAGCTATCAATGTGATGCTGGTCGGCCATCTATTATCATTGCATTCTCCGGATGTAGTTCTGCTTTGGAAAATTGACTTGCATGATTTTGGCCAATAGTTTTGTTTTAAAATGATCAACCCGGGACATAGACCGTTGCGGTTATTCGGCGTTAGAGATATTGCTGTGCTCTGGATTCGATTTTCGAGTTACATTGTTCTCTGCTTGCAGTTGTAGAAAATGATGTTGTATCATGTATGAGTTGTTGGGAAATTCACTTTTGCAGAGACATGAAAAATTAAATCTTTAGGGTCATACTCATAAAGCGTGATGCAAAATATGCCATATATCAATATCCCGGTCGGTTGTTAAACGTTTATTCATTGTAATTATCGAACTCGAACATAACTGAGGTAGCATTGTGATATTATGTGATGGAATGAAAAGAGGAGGAATGTTGGCATGTACATGTGGATGAATTATAAAAATATAAAAAATAGGACAATTTGCCAAATAAGGATAGAAGTCTTGACCCAACTGCTCTTGTGATAGGACATGACGAGCAGCAATGTGTAGCTTTAGTGCTGTAATTGTCAGTCTCCTCTGTTTTTGTATCATCTCTCGTATCCAAATTTCTTATTGAATATAGACCTTGGCCTCTCTCCCGTGATTGGTGCAACGTAATCGCCTTTCATTGTTCCTTCATAAGTCTTTGACGAGAATGAACGATTACACATTCTGTACTAGCAATAACACCAAAGTGCTTTCTGTATCAGTATTCAACAAACAAGGCAAAGAGAAGTAATCGCTCAGGCTGTGATTATGGTCTAGTTGATTTTCTGCAATATATTTACGGAAAAGTGTAATGATGTATCAGATATTTGACACACAAATAATACGCCCTATGATATAACACAGGTACTAGGTGTAAGACGAAAGTCTTGTATGCGTCAGCTGCTTTAAACATCATTTGAAAGGCGGTCATATTATCGGGTGCTGTCGTGGTAGCATATTAAACTATTCTTCTATTGTGTACCTTTACATATACTGCCCACAACATGTAGATCTGTTGACAAGTAAGGAACGAATTGTTAGGCCTACATTAGGGGTATGGTCAGAGAGCGGACGAAAAGTATGTCAATAGTCACAAGAGCATTTTCGATGCTAAAACACTGGTGGTTAACCGCTGGCTCCAATTGTTTCATGAACGATTCTCAGTTTCATTATATGAAACCAAATTAGTGGAAACTAGCATACCATACGGTCAAATAATACAACTTCATCAGTGAATTGTAAAAGGTGTGGCAAAGTAAAACAAAGCGGAAAATATTGTTGATATTGTTCCGCATATGTCAAACCAACACAAAGTCCTCAGTTGTATCCTCTTTAAACATGTAGGATAACAAGATTCCAATGAAATGGCTTGTAGCAATTTCGAAACAGCTTCCATACTTATAAATTAATTTACAAATTTACTGATATCGGCACGCATATCCGCCGCATAAAATGGTACTCGATTAAACGAATAAAATTAGAGCCAATTGAAATACCCTACGGAACTTTATTACTCATAACCAGTGTTGCGCCAAGCTAAAAATATGCGGGCAGATATTGTTTTTGCAGCATCTAAAGCATTTATGCTGCTGCCATAATGCGTTCTCAAAATGAACGGAACCATGCAAATTACAATAAACTGAATGTCAGGGACCATGTAAAAACTTGAATCAGTTGGTTACTTGCAACAGGTCGAAAAGGCGTGTATCTAAGTGAGACCAGCCAACTATTGTTAAATATATATATATAAATGTATTCATAAAACGAACTATTAGGTTTGCGAATTATACCGAGTGGAGTATACCCGCAATATTGTAGATTGTCATCATATGGTGGTGATACCATTGAACATAGCATAACATAACTATGTTTGGTCGTTATTTACCGCTGATATAATAAATGGAAACATGCTTATGCTGGGCGTCCAAGCGCCGACTGATATTTAATCATTCAATAATCGGAAATGATATGACAACAGATAATTGTTTGATCAACAGAGATATCCGTGCATTGAATAATGATGCAATATATTTACTCCACAAACGTAGTTTACATTTGAGCATGGTTGGGATACAATACACCCATTATTACTTAATGGAGTTGCTATGCCTGAGATGCTACGATAATATTACATTATATGACATGCGCTTCGTGGGAGCAATGATCTCTGAGTACAAGACGAAACCGTTTTATAATTGATTTACCTGCTTAATTAAGGTGGTATATGAATACTTCATAATGTTTTTGTTGACAAGAGTCGTGTTTACCGTTCGTTTGGCAGGCTGTGCGTTACACAATACGCAGCTAGTGGGTAGCAAACATTTCAACTCTATAATTGTCAAGTGCGGGCTTTCGGTTTATTAACTGCACAATCAATCCCGCCGTACTGCATTCTAGAGTCCTGTGTATATAGACCTGCGAACTTTACTGCATAAGTACATGCGAAGTTGGGTATTTTTGGTTCCAACAACATAGTCATAAAACGTTCAAAACACCTAATGCCATCTGCCTTCTATCACCAAATAAACTTGTCAACAACATTAACGGGTTTAAGTACGGCTGTCTACACCCGTGACCGTATACAAACGACGCGTTAAGCTTACGGTTACGGTGATGTCATTTAACACTTAAGATAACAGCACCTAAGTGTTGTGCTTGTTGAAATATGTCTTGGTATACTCGGTCTTTATTTTGGTCGTCGGCTTCCACACCTGGCAGCGGTAGGCGCCAAACTTAAAGCCACTACGATTATTGTCCCGCCCTTGATGCTTCCGAGGGGTCAGTGAGCGGTCGGCCGAAGCCGTCAAACATCCAGCAATAATGAGGTAGGGTCAGACTGAAATGTCGTCAGGCATACAATACAACGCTTTGATAAGTGGTTTACCTGACAAGCTGATTAATATGCCATGCTATTATTCAGTCGGATATTATTCATCGCCTACGAACTCAGTTTACTTGACAGACAATCGCAATATTACAAAACCTTCATGAGTGAACTGCACTGACCAATCAACCACCATACATGATATGTACTCACGAACAAGAACAATTTTACCGCCAGCTGCCCATCTCGACAGCACCACGTCACGTCCGGTTTGCTTCCCACGGCCTTGGATTAATATGTCACTCATCCGCTACCTCAATGATGCAATGTTATTTCGCAAATTGAGTGGTGCAGTTATGAGTAACAAATAGTACTTGGTGGGTGTATTTGTAACTAGTTCTCAGCTTATATTTTCTTGTGAAGATGGAACCTATTCACCAGCATCATCTTCTTTCCACGGATCCTAAAGAATCGTAATTTTGCATATTATATTATCCAGAGTTGGTCATAAAAACGATAATCCGCCATCGAGAAAACCCCCCGCCTCATCGTTAAGGGCTTCAAAGGGCCCCTACCCCATCGGGAGGGTACCCTCATCTCAAAAGGGGCCTGCAGAGGTACGTGTTATGACTACTGGCTCCCTAATATTGCCTGAAGGCCAGATATAAATTGTTCATTGCGTTGCTACGATACACTGCCACTAGAGAATATTGCGCTTGAGGGAAGATTTCAATATATATGTAAAACCTTCCCATACAAATAAGGTTTACTTAATTTCATCCCCCAAGTATCGACGATCAGTTTGCGATTGGATAGCTTTCAGAACCATTGTATTAGTGAGAAGTGGTGCGAACCAATCACTTTCCCTTTAACTATTGTAACACTGTGATGAGGTGCAATAATTGGCACAATAAAGCCTAGTTCTCACAAGAGGCACGATTATAAGCACTTCAGCGTATATAAAAAGCTTGTCAAATGATTATTGCAACAATGGACAGAATGCCCATTAAGGAACGAGAGCAACTGCTGTAGTTGCGTTAGTCTACTGTTGTAGCATTCAATACGTATGTTACCCCTGTTCAATCATATGAGACAGCAAAAATCCAATTGCCAATTTGCTAGCCAATGTGTATCGCGGCCGCTAAGACTCATTGAGGCATAACCAGTCGTATGCCATTAGTCAAACAATTCTAAACTTTATTACAATGTGTAAAAATTACTTGGCGATGTATTTGTGCTATCGAGCAATAATCCATCTAGGTTATATGTAATAGCTGTAAGAGCAGTAAGATGATAGACATTGAATGAACTCACAGTCTGAGACGCTGCTGCACCATTATCGACCAAGGAAATGTTACTGTTTGGGTGATTGAGGGGTTTAGTGCAGTTATCTGCTTATCCAGGCATCATTAGGGATGACATGATGTTAGTATTCATCCACGGATCATAACACTAATTTACAAAACTATGTTAATCATTCTGCAACGATCAGGCTAATCACAAAAACTGAAGTGTTTATCGCATAAAAGGAGGAAGCACCGTGTTAAAGGCAACAACAATCGAACTGTTTGCTGCCATGGTACAATATACCTACTTGAGTTCCATTCGGGTAATAGCTTATTTATCATCCTGTTTACTTCGTTCCCATGCCTGAATGTAAACACGCCAAAACATCAAATAGAGATAAAAAAATTTTATCACAAGTATGACCATTCAGTTAGCCCCAAACGAATATGAACAGTTTGACTGTCGTGTGTCGAGGTAATCAAATTATTACTGCAGAATGCTCGGACGAAGTCCTTGAAGATCATCCAGCTACACATACACCTTCAATGCAGGCCAAATAACGAGGCATCGTCGTTGCTGGCGTGATGCTTATCCAGCCTCGTATCACTTTCATATTGCTAGAAGTATCATGGAAGAACCTATCGAGCGATGTCGAAAAGGGCTTCACGCAATACTGTCGATGAGTTTCATTACAATGCCAAAATAACCCTATCGGAATGAAAGGAATAGAAAACCTATACTGGCACAAGCCGCAGGCGAAAAGCAATCAGTTCGTATAATCCTATCTCCACTCTTAACAATTCGCACGTACTGAAATAGACATGGATGAGGAATGATCGCATATGCTGTTCCATAAATACGCATTAAATAAAATGTCGGCCGTGTATAGATTGTTCTGAATGAAGGATCAACCGTACTTTGACCGCCAAACTCAATACATGAACGAATTATTGAATGGGACTGAGGCACCCTCTATGCTTTCAGCTATTACTCATGTATTAACTAGCTTTCAATTTTATGTCCTAGATTATGTCCTATTAGCTATCCAAAATTAACTAAATGTTTATGTGATAAAGGAAGAATTTATTCCATTCTGAGGCACATATATAAAGTATTATTTTTTCATTACCTCGCCAACATCTCAAATATAAACAATAGATATTTATCTATAAACGATATTGTTAACCTTCTCTATTCCTTTGCCATTTATGTGAATAAGTGTCAATTTGTTGGTATTGATGCAAACTAATTAATTCATATATACATATATCTACACACACACACACACACACACACACACACACACACACACACACATATATATATATATATATATATATATATATATATATATATATATATATATGTATATATATATCTATATATATATGTATATATATACATGTATATATATATATATATATATATATATATATATATATATATGTATATATGTATATTTATATATATGAATGTATGTATGTATGTATGCAGTACAGTGCATATAAAACAATTGTTGCCTATGCCAGCTGTCGATATGCATCTAAGCAAAGCAGATGATAAGCGAGGTATACAGATTTGCACATCTCAAGCTGTGTGTGTTGGATGCGAAGCGATTGCATCCTGTTAACTCCCATAGAATAATACATGTAGCACGTATGCATGAAAATGTCATCACGTACTTGGTTGCAGAACTTGCATCTACGAAACGTACAAACATCGTCGTGCTGATTGCAATTCACAAACGCAATACGGAATTAAATGTACAATAGCACAATCAACATCACTTATTGGCTTTCATAGATGTCAAAAACACGTTGTTCTATTTAGACTGTGTTCTGAGCAAATGAGTTTGCACGACATCACTGATGCAATGGCGGTCCTGTATACACTTGACATCTTATTGCACGAAGACGTCAGTGTTGGAAATATATGTTAATAACCAACCAAACGTCATCAGCCGAAACCATAAATTCAGAGCATAGACAGACAGCAACGCTTGCTTAAAATAAGCATATTTAGAGGATGCCAGAATGTTTATCACAGCAGATTGTCGCGGTAAACTATCAACGATATAGCCAGGGTTCAGGTGCAGCACCCTTTCTCATTCGGCATAATTTGCCGAATGGGAGTGGAATGAATCCCATGTAATACATACTGATAGGTTTATGAAACCCCGACACTTCAACACGATTCTCTGCGTGATATCGAATAAGCGACAATCATAAAACCAGCTTTATACCGTTACCAAAACCACCACATTTATATGATGTTATTCACAACAGTCATCCCGTTAGAGATATCATCCTCGTTCATGCCCTTTGGCAACCCGAAGGGGCACTCTACGCAAAAGAGCGGAGATTGCAGTAGATGTCAGGTGCATGTGTATGATTGTATGCATGATTGATAACATAATGCCAGGTAAATCCATTATATATTTCCCATCGACACACATCTGATATTGAGACATTATGCCGTAGCTGCATGACCACTGCAATATACAGGCAGACGTTGAAAACGAGTAGTTGGTTTAGTGTATAGTGGCTAGACAATACAAACTATTTCGCTCCTTGGAATGCGCGGTAGACTTTGTTCAGCATATGAACCATAGCTCGTCAATCATGTAGATACTCGGAGAGACCATTAAGCCGTAAAAGGAGTAATAATTGCTATTGTATTATACATTTTGGAGACATATCTAAGCCCATGAAGATGCTTATCAACGTTTGGGAAATGAGAAAATGCTGCCAAACTAAAGATGGTTTCTTTGACTCGATTGATGTGGACCTTGAATGGTCGCATACAAATGTTCAGGTCACAGTGATTGTGATGTCAGATGTAGTTCGAGGAATATTTACGATGTTCGGCCAACCATTGGAATTGTAAGTGCAATTAGCAGTCAATCACGCAACAAATTAATCAACAATTATGCTCAATAGTTTACATATATGTACAATACTATGCATTTTGGTAAATCATAGAACATAGGCTATTTTAGTTCAGTCCGAACAATGAGTTACATTTTGATGTTCCGAGAATAAATCATTTATAGCACAGGTATCTCGTTAAGTACACAATGCGTCCGTCGTATGGGAAAAGTGCAGAATAATGTCAAGGCTTATAGATAAATAGGCTATTATTGATCACCATGCAAAAGCAATCTTGAAGGCAATATATATATATATGTATTTTATTGATCACTGTGCACATGCCATCTTGAAGGTCATGGGCGTATCACACATGGTACAAATATAAAGTTATATTTGACACGTGATTGTATGCATTCAATAATCAAGACTACTATTGTGTGTATTAAATCTTCGATTTGCTGCTCTCACTGGTGCTCCCTAGACCAATTAGTATTTGACACATGCGTATATATAAATGTGTGTATATATATCTATCTATATATATATATATATATATATATATATATATATATATATATATATATATATATATATATATATATATATATAAGATATATATTTATGTATCTATAGATATATATATATCTAGAAAGATGTCTAGGTTCTATATATATATATACATAAAAAGAGATATACAGAAAGATATATCTTTATATTCCTATATATATATATACATTTATCTATATATATCTATATATATGTAAGGGAGATCTCCCTCTCTATATATCTCTCTCTATGAATATATATATCTCTATATATCTCTATCTATTCTTCTATATATATCTATATCTCTCTCTATCTCTCTCTCTCTCTCTCTCTCTCTCTCTATATATATATATATATATATATATATATAAATGAATGTACATATTTAAACAACGCAACCTACAAATGGACGTTTTACACATATAAGAGCCAACCTAGCTCAAATTAAAAACGTTCCATATATATATATATATATTATACTCGTTCAACTCGTTGCTAGGATTTAAACTAGATAGCCAGCTGCCTTGATTAGAATGTAGTTGCTGGTCAGAAAAGGTACACATGCCCCCTGATGCTTGTGCCAAGTTTAAAGATAACACGTCTTTAGGTATTCGATCATGATATTGTCTCTTAAACAGAGTAGTTATGAAGATGTACTGTTGCTAAACCACACTAAGGATTACTAAGGAGCGGTCGTTCGTTTTAGGACATGGTACACTTTATCAGGCAGTACAACTTACATGTTAAATTCACAGCATCCTACATCACCTTTACAGCCATTGCCCACCATGATCTTTCTAACATCGTCTAGTGCTGATGTCGTATTAACCAGCCTCCATATTGAGGTTTGCTTTTGTACACTAATACAGGAGCATCTTAGAATATGCAGACTAAATAATATTGGGCGTATTGTAATAAATGATTAGTTTTTGGAAACAACTCTGCTTGGAGAACATTGTGAGTGTTAAAATGACTAACCAAATTATTGTGGGAGTTATAGCGTGAATGAACGATGGAGTAGCTGACGATGTGAGATCGTCATGCCGTTATTGAATAATCGGGTAAAGCGGCCATTTGGTTTCCTTTGTAATTTGCCCCTGTATTATTGTTTGCGATTCGCAATGATGGCAATTAATGCAAAGGTGATCGAATACTGCCATGATATATTTAGCTATCTATTATGTAAACACAAAATACAATCTGTTTTATCCTCCCAATTCACAAAACAATCGACAGCTGATAACTATTTTGAAGACTTTTTGTACTGTTGTCGCATTATCGCTGATTAACATACCTTTTTTCTCAGTAGTAATATATACGTGATAGTATATATTTGTTGCAGTAAATAGTACAAGATCTGATGATGTTAACACTGGCGATCTCAAGAGCAAATCAGGCAGGACCAGGTCTGCAGTTCATAATGCCCATCATTATCGAAACAGGACAATTGTTATTGATGGGTATTAACGAAGATTAATAACATTGATCGGCTTGTCAGTTTAATTGGTTGATTTAGTAAACGAGCGACTTGAAAAGAATATTGAGATAGTCACCAATATACGTGATTTTTTTGCATAACAGTGAAAAAACGATCATTTGCGAAGGTACTTAAATATTATTGCTTAAATATGAGAGAATGTGCTCAACGTCCAGATTTTCTATGTGACGAATGGAAATCCAAAGCCTCTAAAGACCACGTATTTAAATGTCAGAGTAACACGTACACAATCATGAACTCAGGCTAAATATGATTGTTCGATGTTATGGAAGGGTCAATGAGGGCAGCAGGAAGTTGTGACCGGGGAGAGGTACTGCAAAAATCGGGAAATATGTAATCCTTCAGCTTCAATTTACACATTTGCTTCTATAATGTTTACAATTTTATCACCTTTAATCTTACAACTTTTGGGGGGGAACAGAACATAGGATAAACGTAAGTGGCATTCATCATTTACTCTGATATGTTATAACCGCGATTTGATTATTGTACGTTGCTAAAGCTTTAGCATGCTGACAGGTTGGTTTGTAAACATGATTTAATGAAATGAGTTAATAAATTAACATCAATATATGGTAAAATTTTTTATGGTGATGTTAACGTTGAATGAGTTACGGGGTAACAAGGGATTATTTGGAGTGGTCGGAGAGGAGGGAAACTATTGTTATGTTATTCTGTTCTTCTTGACTGCTCCATAGATAATCAACCAATCCCATACTCAGGTATGTAGATTTGCGGTAATTCTGTCGATTTCTTGCCTACTTCAATTTCATATTGCAATATCCTTACCATCTGGTAATCCTATCCAAAATTCAAAGAAAAAAATCCCTGAGGAAGTGAGAATATTGAGCTGTAGCCGCGAGCCCTCGGAAATCCATTAAAGCAATCAGTTTAATGGATAGAGGTAAAATCATATTAACATGGCTTTCCTTTCAAGTACATGTTACTTCGATGAAACCGAACATCTTTATTGGCATTATGCTTGAAGAATCCATCGTTGTCATGCGAACAAATACGACCAAACATGTTCACTACTCAGCGATTGCAATATTTTCAAGGGAACAAAGAGCGGTATACAGGAGAAAGCAATGGAATACGGTTATATTTGCAGAATGGCGGTTGCACAAGTTGTGTCATTTGTCTGTATGAGTGTGTTAGGATATAATCGACTTCGTCATATAGTTGAGGTGCTAAGTCATATCTTATATGATATGTAATTTTCGTGACAAATAACATGACCTTTGCGTGAAAAATAACACAAACTGTGGGTGACAAAGTTCATAGCTTTCTTATGTGTGTCATTGGTCGAGTTTCGGTTAATTAACTACGGAATGAATTAATTAATGTTGCCTTTTAGTGGGGCTTTTGATATCATTTTGCGCGCATCAAATGAAAATTTCGTGCGTAGTAACACAGCTTTTACATGCTTTCAGTCTTTACCGTATCTTTGGATTACTTGGTGATGTTACCGACAGCATATACACTGGTCAGCTATACATATGAGACCGTTAATGGCACCGATTATTTGAAATTAGGTTAGTTTCCTCATGCTTAGTAATGCGAACATCTTATGCCTTAGTTTGTCACCATATTACGCTTCTGCTTGGCAGGTAATTCATGTTAGTCGAAATATTCTTTAATGGATAAAGTAGCATAAGCATGACAAATGATATGGAATAGTACTATTGATTGTTAGAGCTGGTGCGTACGGTAGATGAAGTTGGTTCGTTGATCGATTGCGTTATCGAGTTAAAGAGGACGAGTAGAACTTCCGGTAACGTATGGGTAAAGTCAACAAAACGACAGGCCGGGCACAGCACTACAGGCGTGTTATGACAGATAAGCGCGTGTTATTCCTATGACAATCGCAACGGAAGACGTGGATGCATGGCCGCTAAATATGGTTACTATTCGTTGCCCTCAGTTCGTGAAATGAACATTTAATGATGGTTGCGATTGGCAGCTAGAAAGTTGAATACTGCTTCTGCCTCTAGCCTTCATTGATCGAATATTTCTCGGTTGATTGAACGGAAATGCCCTGTGCGATGTCTTGTCCCACAGTAGGTAATTGGCAATATATGCGAAGCATCAAACCTCCAAGGTTACCAAAACGGACTCGGAGCAAGCGGGATCTGGCAACATCCGATGGGAGTTCGACTGATTATTGATACTGAATAGTTTATAGCACAGGCATAATGTATGTGGAACTGGTTTACTCCACACTAAAACCATGTTGCAGTAGGACCTTGAAGAAAATATAAAGGAACGATTATATTGGTAGCGAATTGCACCAAATACAGATATATCACATAAATATA
This sequence comes from Urechis unicinctus, assembly GCA_034190875.2. Lineage (NCBI taxonomy): Eukaryota > Metazoa > Annelida > Polychaeta > Xenopneusta > Urechidae > Urechis > Urechis unicinctus. The sequence goes on along the minus strand of CM067353.1, from coordinate 67,083,844 downwards.
TTCTTTTCTTGTACAACAACAGAGCTGAAATGACAGGTAAGAACTGACGTCACATATCTTACATGTTGATGACAGAGCTGTTGACCTCTCAACGGATGAACTTTTATATAGGCCCCCGTTCCATTGAAATAATAATGATACCATACATATTTCCACAGTAGAATTCCGATGAATCATCTCTTTGCTCATATGCAATAATACAGACGCTTGTAATAGCTAACTTAATCGTTTTTACCAATAACAAGTGCTCTTAATACCATCGGCATTATTACTGAATATTTCGCTGAAAGAGGCGTCAGCGCGGAATTATCTTCGATACCTAAGGAAAAACGCACGAGACAATCTCGGACAATGTGTTGTGAACGAATCTGAAAAAGTACCTTTTGTCGAAAGAAATACTATATAAGGGTAAAAAACCATAGACCGGGTCACTATCGGCACATCACTAGCGACACTCATACCGATTGCAAACAATTGTGCTCAGGTTGTTCATATTATAACATTCTAAAATAAATTAGTCATGACAACATACGATATCATTATCATCAAAGGCTTCAAGCGGAAATTATGTGGTCTGATATTGTTGATACAGCAGCTGACGTTAGTTGTAACCGCCGCTTAAGATGCGCTAAAATCAATAAGCCTATAACGCTTATATCGCTGATTATATAAACGTATTAGAGTTGTCTCGTGAAAAATCCGTATTGAGGGCTACCTGTCCACTTTTGTTATAAGTGTTATAATTGGTGAGCGGCCAACCATAGCAAATTAACATAAATAGAACGGGCGGTCATGTCACTGGATGTTTGATTGCATCCTTACATGTTTCATTCTCCAACTAACTTTTGTTTTCTTTATCGAATGATGTAGGTATTCACTTGTGTGTGTGTTTGATCGTTTATGCACATTTTATGGTATCATATACATCGTCTGCTTTTACAGTTGTTGGTGAAATTAGTCCAATATAGGCCATATTGACGTGTTTCGTTACTTTCCGAGAGGTCAGTGAGCGGTCAGCGGAAGCTGGAGATGGTTTATACAGTGCTTTCTTACAACAACAGATGACACCACCAAGCTGGTGAATCTGGTTGATCAATATTTGATACTGTCGTGGCGCTGCCATCCTAGGAAAAGAGTCGCTTGCCATCAATAGAGTATTGTACGGTGTATTATACAATGTTCCAACCACAATGTCGAACTAAACTGACCGAAAACTGCATCAGCAGCTGTGTTGAGGATTTCTGACCTCCTCTCGCTGTTACGACAGTTCGGCAATGTGAAACGTAATTGTGAGCTGTTGTAGTGGCCCCATTTAATCAAAGATGAGGAGATCTAGAACGGCACAATTACTGCATATATATATATATATATATATATATATATATATATATATATATATATATATATATATATATATATATATATATATATAGATATATATATATAGAGTATATATATATATATATATATATATTTATATATATATATATGTATATATATATAATTATATGTATATTTATATGTATATAATTATATATTGATATTTATATATATATATATATGTATATATTTATAAATGCACATATATACATAAATATATATATGTATATATATATACATATATACATATGTATATAAATATATGTATATATATATAAATATTTATATGCATGTAATTATATATTTATATTATATATATATATATATATATATATATATGTATATATATATATATATCTATATATATACATATATATGTATATATATATGTATATATACATATATATATATATGTATATATATATATATGTATGTATACATATATATATATGTATATATATATATATATATAATTATATATTTGGTGTGTGTGCATGTGTGTGCGTGTGTGTGTTTGTGTATGGCGGCACAAAGTAATTATGCGGGTTCGAAAACATATTTAAAAATGCGACTCTACCAGTAAAGGGTCGTATTATTAGTGCTATACCTTACAGGGGTTCAGCGAGCGGTCTGAGGAAGCCGGTTATTATGCAACAAGATAGGTTGCATAAAAGTTACCGAGCACATCACCTGCCATTGTCAAAGGATTGAGCTTGCGTAACCGACATACCGAATATGCTGACCAATACATAATACCAATCTTAAATGAGGCTTTCTTGTCTCGACGACAGATATGTGGTGCCCTAAATATGTAAGCTCTCATTCATGGCCAAACTTTTGTCAATTCATATTAGTTATACAATACAGTTATGCAAACTGGTATATTAGAAGACATGGACAACTAAAAAAACTCATGAGCAGACACACACACACAAGCACCTACTCAAAATAATTTCACAACAATCCATCCCAATTACACATGTTTAAACACGGTTGCTTTTTTTTCTCTTGTATAAAAGTCTCGTGTTATCCAAATGACTTCTGTGGCACAGTTCGTAACAATTGGACCAGCACATAGATTAATACAATTGCCAGTTACAAATATATACGGTTTTGTGTTTCGTGGTGCTGTGCTTAATCCACCAATCTCATGAAGGGAAGTGAACCACAACGATAAGGTTTTTGATCGATCGTGTCTGTACTTGTGTTGTGTGTCACGCAGAAATAGCGTATTGATCATCTCTTGCTACTAAAAATGGTGAGTGTCCGGTCAGCGGAAGCCGGGAATTATACAGGACAAGTTTCATTCCAGACACCACTGTCGCCAGCCAATTACACAAATCTCCAAGGAGACCAAGCTAGTCTGCGCTACAAATAGATTTATTCATAATGCCTTCGTTGAATAATGAATGATTCCAGCTTTAGCATCGCTTGTGCATTAATTCGTTACATGAAAAAGCTCTGTGCAATTGTCCGAGATCTGAAAATTGCATGATCCACATTGGCCAGAGAAATGGAGAAAAGGATAACACAATAGTTTACACACGTTTACAGCTTAGAACGCTGCGCATGCGTCGGTTACTCGTGCGATGTAACTAAAGCACATGCATCCATCAAAGAAAGAGTTTGCGTGATGGGAAGCCATTGGGTAATTCCGAGATGCGTTTGAAACCCAATTATCGACACATATTATGTCGGCATATTTCATCTCAATGTGTCATCAACTAAGCATAATCCACCTTTGCTGCGTTCGGAAGAATGACTACTACGTAATTGATGCGTTGATAACACATGGTCAAAGTTATCCAGTCCATCTGACTATTCCTTTGTATGATAACATTACTTTGTCCAAGTAAGCTACATAAAATAGATTGGTATTACGTCACTGTCGCAAAGAGTACAGTCGATATTGTAATAATATCGACCGATTTAGATATTGTATACACCGCAGGCTAGGTAGCGTACCAATCGAGTTTGTGGTCAAGGTGATTATACCGTGTAAGCAACGAATTGATGCTACGCGCAATCCATATTTAGCTGATATTTTCCCTAATATTCGATATATATATATTACAAGCCGAAGATTGGTGACAAGTAATTACTCTTTCCGGGTGTAAAACATCAGTAATCAATTGCTCATCGTCTATTTTAAGCTTTCAGTGCAACGCTGCCAAGGCAAGCCACTCGAAGACAATGCCTCAAAAACATGAAGACGTAATGCTTTACATTTATCGATGAAATAGCTTGTAGCTAAGTGACGACCCTTCAATGTTATGTTGAAAAGTGACATTGCAAGGGAATGCATAGATGTGTTCAACGACAATGGTGCCGATTCACGTCATACTAATAGTCCTAATCAGGTAATGCGAATTAACACAAAGGTAAACCGAATAATTAACACGACACGACATGATTATAGTTGAAGTAATCACGTCGACCTAGCCATTAGCCTGTTCATCGTTGATGGACTCACCTCTAATTGAATCCGTTTTTAACTGGCATATGCCACAAGATCCTGTACTACAGAAGGTAGCTCGTAAACTGGAATGTAGAGAGGATAATGAAAATATGCTAGACC
>CM067353.1:67042195-67079786 GCA_034190875.2 Urechis unicinctus | reverse complement strand
CTTTATATCATTAATCACTCATCTGCATTGCATGGTCATCGTGTACCATCGACTGAACTGATGCTTTTATTGTACAAGCACTAGTCGGACATCGATATTTTATGTACCGTCCTGAATCTTCTATTACGCAGCGAATGATAATGTGTTTAAATGTGTCGTTGGAATTGGGAAGCAATTGTGCATTCGGCACCTGTTGCGTATATTATTGAATGCATTGAGCTGCCAGGCTAACGACGGTCATTCAATAGATAATAGTATGAATCCTTACCAGATTGATGCTATTATTTATTATATAAACGTAGATTATATATGAGCCGTTAAAATTCAAAACAACAAACTTAAGGTGTAACATAGACATATTGATGACGATGTTAGTTTATACATATATAGCGCATATATAAATATGTAGCGCATACTTATATTTTATGTTATGGCATATTGGGGAGATATGATACATATATATATATGTATATATAATATATGTATATATAAATAATAATAATGATCGATTACTTATACTTGGCGTTTACGTAAAGTGCTGTCTAATGCACATATGGTATCCTTCACCTGTGTTTCAGGTTACCACTCTTATTATTGGTTATTTTGTTAAAAAAACACCATCAACACCGTCATATGCAGCAACTGTTGTCCGGCCACTTTTACTTGCAAACTCTCATATGAGACATGATATGGGTTCCGCCTGACATATCACCAGCCGCGTAAATTCTGGTCTCCGGGGGCTCACTTGACTATTCGGTTGAACGCCCATGTAGTGTAGCAGCATATTATGTCCTATGATTTGTACACGGGTAAATGTAACTTTCAATCCATCAGTACACGTGCAGGTGGTTAACGTATCGTGAGATATTCATCCATTCTATATAAAATGTCAACCACGCGGGTTCAATTCATTTTTCTTCGCCGTCGATTAGGCATTTGTAGAAAACCGAAAGAGAAATCTCCTCATTGAGCATTTTGATGCGTGTTAGATTATGGCTCATCAATGTAACAGATCATCTCATGTTTATATGCTGACAAGACGGGGTATGGTTGAAACGAGTTGATTACTTTATATCTGCCACAAAGGTTCACACAGATGTAATTTGCCAGAAAACCGTGGAGACTTACATATGTTATTAAGAAGTAATCAAGGGTCACGAGTCAAGCAGACACTTGCTTCTAGTAAGATGGCATCGTCTTGCTATGTCATAGTTCGTAATTAAAATCAACAACAAATCTTATTCTGCTGATACTATGCAGTTTATAAATCATTAAGCGTACGCTCTTTTAGTTTAGTCGTCACAATAAGAGATATTCTGATATTCCGAAAATAAATTATATGTAATACAGTTATTTTGTTAAGCGCACAATGAGTGCGTCGTATGGGAAAAGTGCGGGAATAATGGTAAGGTATGTAGATAAACTGAATTTTTTTGATCATCGTGCACATGCAATCTCGAAAGCCATCGACTTATTATACACAGTACAAATATAAAGATATATTTCAGACATCCCATGGCATACATTTAATAATCTAAACGACTGTTTTATATATTGTTTAAATAAATCGCTCTTTTCGCTGGTGCTACGTTGACATGTGACATGTTTTTAATACAACATAAGTATGTTTATACATATATGTATATATTTATATATATATATATATATATATTGTATATATATATGTATTTATACATACATGTATATATATATATATGTATACATATAAATATATATAAATATATATATATACATATAAATAAATATCAATATATATATCTTAAGATATCTCGATATATATATATATAAATGTAAATATATATATATATATATAAGCATTTTTTAATATATATATACATATATATTTATATATATATATCTATATAAACATCTATACATATATATATACATATATAAATATGTATATATTTTTGTAATATATATATGTGAATAGATTTATATATATATAAATATATATAAATATATATTTATATAAGTATATATATATACATATCTATATATATTTACATATATATTTATACACACATATATATACATATATATATATATATATATATATATATATATATATATATATATATATATATATATATATATATATATATATATCTCGAGATATATAGCAATATACATAATGATTCAACGCAGCCTGCAAAACGACGTTTTAGACATAAAAGAGACAACCTAGCTAACTTATATACGTTCCTCTTTTTGTTCGGATTTATGCTAGTAAGTCAGCTACCCTGGTTAGAATGAGGTCGTTGGTCCGAAAAGGCACACATGCCACATGATGCCATCGCCAAGTATAACCATTACGCGTCTATTGATATTCTATCATGATATTGTCTCTTTAATAGCGTTATAATAAAGATGTACTGTTGCTAAACAGTACTAATGAGCGGTCGTTTGGTATAGGACGCTGTACTATTTTGCAGACAGTACAGCTTACATATTGAATAATTGAATTCACAGTATCGTATTTCAGCTTTACAGCCGTTACCGACTATGATCGTTCTAACATCGCCTAGTGCTGATGTCGTATAAACCAGCCTCCATATTGAGAGTTGCTTGTGTATACCAATACAAGAACATCGTACAATGTGCATACTAAATACTACCGGGTGCATTGTAATTAATGGTTATTTTAGGAGGAACTGTGCTTGGAGTATATGTTTAGCATTAAATTAACTGACTGAATTATTGTATGAGTCTTTGTGCGAATACATGACGGAGTAGATGACGATGTGAGATCATCATGCCGTTATTGAATGAACGGTTGTGCCGGTCATGTTTTTACCTTGGTTATTTAGCCTTGCATTATTGTTTGCAATATGTAAGGATAGCAGGTAATGCAATAATGATATATTTCTTACATGCTATATTTAACTAGCGATAAACGATATCTCTCATGTAAAAACAGAATTCAATCTGATTATTTCCATCTCATTCACAAATGCATGACTGAGTGAGCAAATGTCAATCACGGCGATTTTGAACAGTTTGAAACTGCGCGAATAGCGCTTTATCCTCGTGGGTTTTTCTAGCTAATATGACAAGCATGACACATTCTCTTGACAATCGAAATAATCGAGCATGGTTGATAAAAAATAGATGAGCTATAACATTTTGTAGATTTTGATTTAGCTCTCATCATGCCACGTTGCGTTCGGCACATCGTCGTATATTCCTAACACACATAATACTCACTGCATGTATCCAGCTCATCGATGCCCTCGTATACGGGAGTTACCAAACGTTCATTTAATGAGGTCCTTAGATCGTTCTTTTGACAGAAATTTTTGGGAAAATACACCGTGGAGCATATTTGACAAAACATTTGTCGGTTAAAACCATCATCATGAGTATCGTTTCCATCGGAAGTGTGCACATCAATGACAGCCAGTATCAATCACAGGTGTTGCCGTATCTCGTTTTATTATTTGTCATCTAACTAGCCGGATTGAGGTAACGAAGTATCGAGCTACCAATGAGCTCTCTCATGCTTACTTATTCCCTGCAATTTACTCGAACAGGGACTGAAAATTCCGGTAAATTGACCTTTAGCGTGAACGTTGTGGGATAAGTTAACGATGTGTCGCATCTCTATACAAAACAGCGGTGTCTCTTTATTTGCCTACTCATTGAAGTTTTAATATATATTGATCGTCTTGCTCTGAATCTGTGTTACAGAGCGTTAAGTATTAACTGGTGAAATAAAACAATGTTACTGCTGGTACACAAATGGCAACATGCATATCTATCAAATGAATTTGCACTGAAGATTGCTCACAAATATACATATATAAATATATATATATAAATATATATATATATATATATATATATATATATATATATTTAAATAATTGCATATATATATTTATATATATATATATATATATTCATATGCATGCTTACATATATATATTCATATTCATATATAAATATATATATATATACATAAAATATATATATATATATATATATATATATATATATGTATAAATATTCATATATATATATATACATATATATATATGTATATATATACATATATATTTATATATATATATATATGATTATACATATATATATATATTTTTATATGTATATATGTATATATCTAATTATATAATCTCATAGAAATTTGGCTAAATTATATCCGTATTGATTATCATGGTTTGATTGCGCGGTAAGAAATCGTTTGGAGCATTTGTACTGCTGCCATAATTCCAACGTTTCCAACAGGTATGCATCGATGTAAATGCTAACATTCTGTGAAAACATTATCAATTGACAAAAGGTCTACTCGTCTTTTCATTCGTATTTAGAGAACAGGCGTTCATGCTGGAAGTAATGAACGCAATGAAATAAACTGGAAATTGTAAGCTTACTAACAACCTTCCCAGGGATGCATAAATCCTAACATGTGGTTTTGATATCAGTGAACTGATGAATGATATCACACAATAATTGACAACTAATAACTGTTTTGACAGCGGCTTATTTGGAGTAAAAATTATTGATATGTTATTCTGTTCTTCGTTACTAGTCTATAGATAATCAACCACTCCAATACTCAGGTATGATGATTGGCGGTAATCTTAACGATTTGTTGCCCGCTTCAAATCCATATTTCACTATCCTTACCATCAAAATACCTGAAACCGAACCGTGAAGAAGTGAGATTATTGAACTGGAGCTGTGAGCCATCCGAAAGCCACAAATCAATCAGTTTAATTGTTTTAGGTAAAATAACAAAATGTTATCTAACATGGCTTTCCTTTCCAGTACAATTTACCGTTATGACGTCGGACATTGTTAGGTTGTGTAATTGTCTATCGACAAACGTTACAATCATTTTGACGAAACGACAACCAAGTTTGCTCGTCCAGGCATGCCAATGGAGCTGATACCCCAAAACAGCAATAATCTTAACAAAGTAATTACAATGAGCAATATTGGGTTATGTCTTCGTGATGTCGATTGCTTCTATTAACATATGATTCCAGAAGTTAAATAAGCTTAATGTCTATTGTTGAACCACTTCTGCCACAATGATCTGTATCAGGAGAGCAAGATAGACACATTGAGTATAATCTTATGACAGTTAATTGTATAACCATCGAATACGCGCCGCCACTGAGACTCCAAGGGGTCATAAAACGTCATCTGAAGTGACAAGGGATCAGAATTAATAAAACAATGCGTATATATTTATTACAATTTGTGCAAAACAATGTCTGAGCCAACACAGCAATGTTGCATCTTTATACCATTGCTGTAAGACGCTGTCTGGGTTGCCGTTTTAGTTATGTACCCGCATGTACCGTCGAGTCGTTGCTGTTTTCTGTGTAGCCAGGTATCACGGAGTGCTGGAATTCATCCATGGCCAATAATACAAATCGATAAAATCATCGCATAACAGCTTGGCTTATTATGAGAGCTGTAACCTTTATGACCTTTGCGTTCCAACAGAAAGATAAAGCGCAACACAATAACGCCGAGAAGTGGAAACTAGTGGCGGTCTCCAACGAGATGATGGTAAGACTACTAAAGGTCTCAAGAGATTGTAAGACAATTAACGTAATGCTAACTTGATCTGAAAGCGGCAATCAGTAGTAAAGTGCAGAAATGCCGCGCACAAATGTATGAGACGCTATAACGAGATTGAGTTTCCTTGAAATGTGTTACATCTGGCACATCAAAGAATAAAGCGTCTTGTTGGTTAAATGGATTAAGAAAAAACAATGTGAATTACAATTGTATACCGGTGCAAAACAATAGAAGAAGTAGCCTGAAAATTGAATACATCCACATGGATGCACACGAAAGGATGAATTTTAGTTAATATATTGACTCTAATTTATCAACACAACTTTTTGTTTGCAGCACAGGTTTTTCAATAATGCTGAGAGCATGACTAACAGCAACATCGTTCTTTCATAAAGCAGTTAATAGACACACGGCAACATGAATAAAGCATATATAGTTAAGTCAGCAAGCCGTTCCTCAACACACATTGTGTCAGCTGAGACTTTGCATGTCGACATGAGCCACAGCAAATTTCTTCCGCTGTCTCAGAATACTACGATTAATGTTAATGATGACGTTAATGATGTCGAGGTGTTCGGAATCGTAAGATTTTAATTAACATGAATATGTATATTCCAAGCTTTTACATTTGTTGCTCACCTCCTATTCTCGGACTTATCATACGAAGAAAAAATACAGCATAACTAAGACAAAGCAATAGCGAACAAGTGCTGGAGTATTGATGGGGAGGAGACGATGTCAACTTATGGAGTACATTTGACATAGGTAGCATGAAAAATATGTACATGATATATTCATGCGGTCCAGCAAGTACAAGCCTCATGCACCGTCATGTCAGATACATGCCGTCTCAAAAGGTCAACAAGCGAGCAGGGACGAAACTCATAACGACACGCATCTAGGTGGCAATGTGGTCAATATGGTATGTGTGGTACCTAACAGTTATACGACTTAATATGTTATAAAACACAAAGAACCATTTGAATGTATATAATTTTATATATGCTGCCAGAATGAATGAATACTTTGATACAAATGTTTAGGTAGCATCACGTACTAGCCAATTGTGTTATCTCCTTAATCATTAATCTAGCCTTAGACATCCCGCGTAAATATCGAGCATATATATCGCAGTTGAGATGTAATAGTAAACGTGTGAGCCGGTTCGAGCATGGCATGAAAATAAAGTCATGGAAATAGAAAGTGTTAGCGTTGCATGATTGTGACGCATTGGCGGGAGCAATATGCAAAACACGATGATATTTCGGCTGAAACTGGTATTTACAGCTTTTTGGTGAATCATACAGTAATTGTCATGCTTATTATAAAGTCTGCTGTTGGTCTGCATAGATTTACATTATGTCATTCCCTTAACCGAACATAGCTAGCATTTAAACAACGAAATACCATGCGATGGAATGAGATGGAGTTCATTGTTGGCTAACACATCAAAAGGGATTAGCTATTATGGTAAATACATCCAATGGTTAATTGTCTACGCTGCATGTCAAAAACACTGAATATTGGACAAATAATGAAAAAGGTCGCGACCCTGGTGCTCCCGTAACGGGACATGATGAACTTGTGTTTAACTGTTTTATTCGTCAGAATAAGCTAGCAGTCTAGATACACAGTTCTATTGGAAGAATATACATAAGTGGAAATTAACACATACAATGCTGGTCAAATAATACAGCTCCATCATTGAATTGTTCTTTATGGTAAACCTAAGATTGACTCCCATTTGCCGATCGCATAATCATATAAGAATAAAGTGTGTCGACATAGATATACAGCTTGCAATTAAAGAGGTGGGACAATGTTAATAGTACCGCACATGTCCAACCAACACGACAATTCGTCCCTTATTCAATCATCAGGATAACTAGATCCTGCACAAAGCGGTTTGCATAAAAAGTATAAGCAAGTTCCATAATAATTGATAGATCAATAAATTCGCAGATTGAGGCATAGATATCCGCCGCATAAAATGGTTCTCCATTGAACTGAGATAAATTTAAATTCAAAATTTGTCATTTATCTTGCTTGAGACCTAAAAACGAACGGAATCATGCGAATCACAATTAACCGGAGTTCAGCGCTCTAATACGCATGAACTGAAGTAGCTTTGTGATTGCAACCGGTCCAAAAGGTGTGTATCTAAGTGCGATCAGCCAACTGTTTTTATATATGTAGAAATATATTCATAAAACGGGCAATTATGTTTGTGTATGTTAGCGAGTGGAATAAACCAGCAATATTGTACATTATCATCATATGATGGTAATATCATCGCAACATAACATCGCAACATAGCCATGTTCGGTCACAATTTACCCACGATGGAATAGTCAGGAACATGCTTATGTTGGTCGGTGTAGCGCCGACTGATATTCAATAATTCAATAACAGGAAATTATTTGACAAAAGATAATTGATAAGCTGAGATATCCATGCATTCAATAATGATGCAATATATTTATTCTGCAAACGCAGTTTATGTTGAAGCATATTTAGGACACAATACAAACAATGGTACACAATGGGAATGCTATTCCTGTGATGGTACGGTAATAATACATTATATGACAAAACGTGCTTCGCTGAAGCAATATTTCTGGATATCAAAACAAACAGTTGCATAATTTTCCTGAATAATTATGGTATAATATGAAACTCTTCATAATGTACGTGTGGACCCGAGTCGTGTTCAAAATACGGCTGACTGTGCATAACAAAATACGCAGCTGATAGGTGAGAAACATGTTTTGCGTGGGCGTTCGGTTTGTTAACTGCATTATGAATCACGTGATATGGCTTTCCTGAGCCTCGTGTCCATAAACCCGGAAACTTTATGCGAAGTAAGGTAATTTTGGTCCATCGCAACATAGTCATACACGTTCCTAACACCTACAGTAACCTGGCTTATATCACCGACTACACCTGTCTAGGTAACATTACCCGGGCAGCCGTCTACGCCTGTGATCATTTTAAAATAAAGTATAATCCATCGTTCTCTGAAAAGGATACCGTACATGCTGTATCGTATTAAAGAATCGAGAAAACTTTTAGTTAGAAGTGTCACGGTGATTGGTGAGTGGTAGCAACATCATACATTACAATCAGTTATGGCAATGTGATCTTTAGCAAAGGAGGAGCTTAAATACGAATGATATAAGGTCTCACATTGAGTGGCTGTACTTTACACGAAACTCTTGTGCATCGTGACTTCTACTCTGGTCTTTGCTGACGTGCTGATATCTCGGGCATCATGTCAGATAACAGCGGAGTAGGCCTACCGCCGATCTTTGTGAACGTGACAAGCAAAGAGAAATTATGTTAAAATCACACGATTTCGTGCAAGAGACAACGCATTGAACAGGCAAGTGTCATCATGTCTTCTCACAATTGCAATAAATAACCAAACATGACACCCATAAAGCTCTCCTTACAGGACATATATCTTCTACGTAATTTAAGGTGGTGGGGCAGGTATAACGAACGATTTAATCTACTTAACAGCTGATGCGACATGTTGATGCGTATGGTGAATAAGTCACAAGTAGTTGTTGCTTTTCATGTTGATATTACGGGTATATTTGCTAACTAAAAGCATAATGGAACAAAACATACCGATTGATGACGCAAGCATGCGATTAGCTCTTACTTGCAATGTATTTCCTTGCAATGCATAAATAACTGCATTGGATTTAAAGGAATTGAAAACCTAAACTGCCGCATACCGCAGAAAGAATTCAATCTATTTATATAATCATAGTTTATCCTGGCAATTTGATAATAATCATGGATGACGAACTATCACATCGGCTGTTCCAGAAATACACATTCAAATATAATGTCTACCGGGTTAGCGATCTAAAGTCTGGATTGAGGATCTACCATACTTCGAGCATTTAATACATGGACGAATTATGATGGAATATGCTGTTATACGACTTCCATTCATTATCTTAGTTATTGATCATGAAATAACGTGCTTTAATTCATAAAACATCCATATAAGCTATCCGAAATTATATATAAATAAACGTGAATGTGATAACATTGACTAAACGTCGCTTATTTGATTGTATGTATGTATGTATGTATGTATGTGTATGTATGTATGTATGTATGTATGTATGTATGTATGTATGTATGTATGTATGTATGTATGTATGTATGTATGTATGTATGTATGTATGTATGTATGTATGTATGTCTGTCTGTATGTATGTATGTATGTATGTATGTATGAATGTATTTATGTATGTATGTTTGTATGTATGTATGTATTTATGTATGTTGATGTGATGTATGCATGTATGTATGTATGTATGTATGTATGTATGTATGTATGTATGTATGTATGTATGTATGTATGTATGTATGTATGTATGTATGTATGTATGTATGTATGTATGTATGTATGTATGTATGTATGTATGTATGTGTATGTATGTATGTATGTATGTATGTATGTATGTATGTATGTATGTATGTATGTATGTATGTATGTATGTATGTCATGTATGTATGTCTGTATGTATGTATGTATGTATGTATGTATGTATGTATGTATGTATGTATGTATGTATGTATGTATGTATGTATGTATGTATGTATGGTATGTATGTCCGTCTGTATGTATGTATGTATGTATGTATGTATGTATGTATGTATGTATGTATGTATGTATGTATGTATGTATGTATGTATGTATGTATGTATGTATGTATGTATGTATGTATGTATGTATGTATGTATGTATGTATGTATGTATGTATGTATGTATGTATGTATGTATGTATGTATGTATGCATGCATGTATGTATTTATGCATGAACGTATGTATGTTTGTTTATATGTATGAATGTATGTGTATGTATGTATGTATGTATATATGTATAGATGCATGTATTTGTTTTATACATGCAAGTCTCCATTCAATACCTCGCCGATTGAGAACAAGATATGCAAACATAAATGTTGATATTTCTCGGGGTGTCATTAGAGCCAGATGTTATACAATTGTTGATATATAATTTCGCGTTAGATAATGTCAGGAATCGTCCACAGGCTGCATTTGTTATTCTGCAAAAACCCCTTTAAGACCGATTTGGACAGAGACGGGATGACAGCGGAAACCTTTCGATTGACTAATGCACTAAAGTGCGGTATTTGAACAGAATGAAATACAAAATATCAGGCTCTTGTTAAGATTATGTGCTTTCACTCAAACTCTCATTCGATAAACAACCACCTCTTTATCATAAATGTGATATTTTGATTTCTGCAGAATATCCCAATCAATCACCTAGGCGACATAAAAGTATAATAGTTCTTCTATGTCTCTTCCTAGATTATAGCTAAGAAAAATGATTTATTCAACAAAGTCGATGCCAACCTTTCATATAAAAAGATATGTGCCGATGTCAGTTATGGATTTGCAAAGTAGAGCTTTCGTGAGCTGCGATGCTTTATACTTTGTGAGACTAACTCGTAATGGTCGTTCTTATGCGCAATGGAAAGCATTTGTATAGGGTAAATGATTTACGCATTGAGTCATCGTTATATAATACGATACCTACGTTTTACGGCCACCTAAACATAATCTATGCTGTCAACTTTCCCAGCTTAAGCAACACATGCATAACGCCTCTTGCTCTAAAAATTGCTTTGGCATGCCGCTAACGGTAGAACAACCAGCGTAAATATCACGGGTTAACTTTAACGCGCATAGTTAGTGATTTTGTCTAATCTACGATTGTCAAGATATGAACTTGTGGTACGTAATTTCGCTCTACAGCAGCAGCAATTTCACCTGTGTATTATAGTAATAGTTAAGAGGACGACCACTTGCATTGAAACGAATCTAAAGATAAGAACATATCTAGAAGTGTGCAAATAACTTCGTTATGCCCCGCCTATGTTAATGTACAGACGCATATACAAGTGGTATCTATATTAAGGTGCATAATATATGAGAGGGCTGGTAAATATCCCCTTGAATACAGGAAATTGACATTTGGTGGTTCAGGTTAATTAAATGTAAAACTATTTGCAGATATTAAGGCAAGTGTTGCGCAATATAGCGAATCCATTGTGAATGCTTATGATCACGGTATTCCTGAAAAACTGCAATGCTGGGCAAAGGATAATGTTGGCCACTGGTCCACATATCCTAGGCACATCAGAGTGCTTCGCGTTTACCATTGCTTGAAATTATTGCATCAAAATTCTTATACAGTCCAAGAAAAATCTACCTCGTGTCCGTTGAAGCTGGTAACATCGCTCCATATAACTACACAATATAAAGGGTATTTAATGCCAATAACAACTATGCAAGTGATATAGCACTCGTAAATGTGCGAACTAAGCTGTACATATTTGCGCGTCGACAACTGAGTGCGTTGGGAGAAACACAATTGCATATTTCATCACGCAATTGCTTGTGGCACTTGGAAAATACTATCACAAACGCAGTGCGGTATAAATGTGAATGAGCCCAATCAACGCTGCTGATTAGCTCTTGTAGACGCAGAAAATATACTTTTCTATTTTACGGTGTTCGTCGCAAATACCCATGCACTACATTACTACCGAATGATGCAATGACGGTCCTTAGTACGCTGATAATCTTAATTCACTAAGACGCCAATGGTTGAAATTTATGTTGTTACCCGCCAATAGGTCATCAGCTGAAACCAACGCTCCAATAGCAAAGAGAGACAAACCTCCAAAAGCAGAATTGTACTATTTGCCAAATGATATAAAGATATATGGTCTACATACTGATCTGTGCTCAAAACACTGACACTGCAAAACAAGCCTATGGGTGATAAAAAGTAGCCACCATCATAAAACCAGATCCGCTTTATAACGTTACCCAGACCACTTCATTTATATGATGTAATTTACAACACTCATTCCATTACTGATTTCCTCCTCGTTCTTGATGATCACTAACGCCATATAGTAGTCCCTAACCTGGTACAATGTTTGATAATATTGTAGGATGTAGATTAGCTGGGTGACGGTTAGGTTTTGAAACTAAATTTGATATTTTGTTTTGTCCCGTAAGTAGCACATCGGTGTTAAGGTTTTTCACACGCATGCTGTGAACATTAAATGTTTATATGCTGTAAAATGTAGATGCGCTTACTTGTTTGGCGACACCGCCAGCTGCATCACCAATCAATATAGCTGAAGAGATGTGGTAAGATAAAGCTGAATTTCAACAAATGGCTTTAATTGAAGTTATGTGACGTTCACAGTAACCGGACATTGTAGGCTTATATGCTTTTGCGCTTATATCAATTACAAATAATAGTCATGGATGTAGAGCGATCGCATCTGCTGTTCCATAGATACACATTCACATAGACAAATCTGCCGGGTTAGAGATCTAAAGTCTGGATTGACGATCTATCATACTTTGTGCGGAAACCAAGCATATACCTAAACGAATCATTGGACGTGACTATGCTTTCATCGGTTAATCATGTAATAACATGCTTCAATTAATATGTCTTATCATATAAGCTATCCAAAAAAGCTTATCAGCATCGGTATGCGGCGCTTTGTAGAAGCTATCATCACATTCTATCATAGGATAAATGGTCTTTTTTGCGCTAATAAATGGTGTCATGCTAGCAGCTTGCCCATTTGTTTGGTAAACTTATACATCACTCGACAGCCTTCGCAACGGTCGTGGGCCTTTACACTACGAATATTCGATGCTACAAGTCAACAGCAGCCGCGATAACGTGAAAGGGATCCACAAAATACGACAGATATATAGCTGGCATGCCTGATGAACCTCATCAGTTTTCTTATAACGTCATTGTTATTGATACCTTAACAGCGGGTGATTATGCTCTGACGTCTATTCAACCCAAGCCATGATGTCAAAGCCAATAATCAATTATACTCCATTCTACATTCTAAAACAAGTAATATTCCATGCTATGATGGTAACAAAACGCTCACACTACAACTTCAGTCCGCGATAGAATAAAATGAATGATTACTTGTTTTCCCATTAACTTGTAGCAAATCTCCCAAATCAATATGAGCGGTCAAAGGTAATGGTACGATCGTTTGTTTTTATGCAATAAGATGCGTACCCTATTAGCCAAAATGAGACATAATAGGTGATGGTATTTTGTTCATGCATAGATTTACAGGCACACCGTGCATTGGACAGGTAAGCGATTCCCGTTCTAACCGCGGCATTACGTATGATCATGATATGCGCATTCAGAAGGCAATGCTTTAGTAGTATAATCATGCTAAGTAAATCCAGTATATATGTTGTTCGATTATTGTTAGAGCTGTGATCAATACAACAATTGGCGATGCTGAGGCGATAGAAATTCCGCGTTTGCTACTGGGTAAATAACAAATATATTTCTCGTGTGTTTAGATATTGTACATTAATCCCATATGTTTATTGGTATCTCCAACTGTTAATGATGTTTAATGGGCCACTCAAAGGGGGACGGCATGTTGTTAACGCAAAGCGCGATCAGGAGTATATCTGTCTACTTAGGGGCTTCTACAACTCTTATCAGGTCTTGAGGTTTGTCCAATGTTGTAACGGTTCAATGTGATGTTTATAAAAATTGTGCAAGTTGATTGAGTGCTCTTAAAACCGACGATCCGTAGTTTGAGGAACTGCTTAAAAGTAATCAGCCGAAGTCCATACCACCAAAAGATGAACACGCCTGTTTTCAAAAGAGAGCATGTGGAAGATGCTTTGCGACTTAACATAACAGATGCACGTGGAACTCCTCTTAACTAAATAAGATCATAAGCTGGGGATATGTGCGATGAATAAAACAAAAACCCTGAAGCAGAAACAAAGAAGAATCATAATAGGTTGAACAAATGGCTACATAATCAGTTATATATAATGATCGTTTTACTGTGCGCCGTTTATCGATGGTTTGCTTCGGCAAGCATAGGGTGTGAACTATTCCCGCTCTGTGACTACATACTGATTAGTGCTTGAAACACCGACACTCTAAACCGGGAGTCTGTTTAGCAAGAAAGAGCAAAAAACATAAAACAAGATCCCCCGTATACATATACCCAAACCACCATGTGTGTGTAATGCAATTGACAAATACAATTCCATTAGTGACTTGCTCTCTTTTCTTAATGATCATTAATGCCTCAAAAAAGTCCCTGCCCTGTACATTACAGGACCATATTCAAGAATGTCGATGAGCTGAACGACTGTCATGTATGAGCATTAAGGTTTACACCACGCATAAATTCAATGTAATATTCCGTCAGACAATTGATGGGGTATTCCTACACATGTTTCGTCCATTACTCTTTAATATGTTGTACAATATAAAGCGCAATGGTTATCCGCGTTACCCTGTGGATCGCATAAGCTGAAATGATTCATCAAACTATATTACTAATCATTATGTTTGAGCTACAATAGTGCTTACATTTGTAGGAAGTGGGCCTAAGTTTTTGAGGCACCTTGTAGATAGAGACATGTGACACAGGACAAATCTCTAGAGAATCATGATCTAAGAACGCCACGCAGGTAGCTCGGCGTAGCACAAGTATAGACATCAGACATGGAGCGCTCTATACAAAAAAGTCGAGACCGGCTAGCTTCCAAAAGGTTCCCGGAGTGGTTATAAATGAGTTCTCAGAGGGTTAACGATGTAGTTATATTTGGCTAGTTCGTTGATTAAAAGTCATCTCAATTGGTTCAGTGACTGATCCACTGTCACCACGTCTGATGAATCTGATTCATGGCTTAAAAGCTAATAGATATCCTTTCATTCGCTCCGACGTCACAGCTAAATATTATTTGTCTATTTTGTTTGGACATATCTAACCTAAGTAATAACTGATATTTTATTGGAAATGCATAGCTAACTCACATAATTAACAACCCCGCACTACCAACACGGGATTGCTATAAAGGTGGCTTTCAATGAAATATCACCAGTCTCTCAATATGGAATTTATTTTAATAAGTGGCCAATCTAACCCACTTTACTGATTTTGCAATGGAACGAATGCAATACCGAGTTAAATATATACTGCAGTATAGAGTGCATCGCTGGTGACGTAATTACATGCATGGATGTGCTGTCAAGCATCTGGTACTGGACAATGTTATTTGAGAATGAATTGTGCTCTGCCTTGTTATCTCTTCCCGTTAGCTCTTACACGTTGTTGGTTTAGAACATACAAGACAAATGATTAATATAACATTACAATTAAACACCTGTCCGCCGAATGATCAGATTAATGCTAATTGCAACAATACCATGTAAAGTAATTATATATTACCCGCTGGTGCTCGTTCGATAAGAACCTTCGACACACATCTGCCATAGGGGCATTTATGACGTACTTGCATACCAACTAAAATATAAATGCTTCCAAAAAGACCTACCATTTTATAGTGGTTGATGAGCAGATGTGATAGTTCTATTCGCAATATTTGTTGAAGAGAAGTTTAGTTTAGCAATTGACATTGATTAATGTTGATTAACAGTTAGTCGAAGTTACTTAAAACATGTACACTTCGAATTAATTCAACGCGCAGTTGAACTTTCACCATCTTAATGCAATATGACTATCGTACAGAAGACTGTTGGGCCAGTCAGCAATCAACAAGAGCCCTGTATTGTCCCAGCTTAGTTTGGACACTCTAAGCACCTGTAGCACAATGATCAAGGCTAACAGATCATCTGGGAATTTAACGAGATGAAATTAAAGTTTTGTAAATTAGCAAATGCTGTCATACTTATGATGGCTCCGTGACCAGATTTATGTGGTCAGAGAATGGTCGCATACGAATATTCAATTCACAACGACAGCAATCTTCCAACGTCTGTGTATGTTTATTCCTTTTTTTTCATCGTCAGCACCTGTTAGCTATTGAGTGTTAACAATGAGTCATTTGAATGCATCATTAAAACAAGCAATACATCACAAATAAGAAGGTCTGTAAAGGTAGCTTCGACATCTTTCACGTTGTTCACTCATCCAGTTGAATTGTTAGTGCAATTAGCTTTCATTAAAGCGCCACATTACAGTTATGTTCAGTATTTTACATAAATGTATTACGCCGAGCGTGCATACATTGCCTTGTTATATAGTTATGATTATGAACTGTGTGTATGATCAAACGAAGCGTAGATAATCGATGCCAAGATAAACTCATCGAACCATCAAATAATAAATAAGGGATGACATCATAAGTTCCTTGCGTCACGGTGACTTTTTGTTACTTTATATCCACTACTATACAATAAGCTATCGACTCTCATGAAACTACTGTGCCTTGACAATAGACGATTACCTTAGGTACAGATATGTTTGTGGTAATGCAAGGGGTCCATATTTGCAATCTCTTTGCGTTCATCTACTGTGAACATTTATTATTCACTTGTAGCCACTGATCGCAGACGACATCCTTCCGCTGGTTGTGAAAGAGTCAAATCATAACGCATTTCGAGCCAATTACTCCTTTGATGTGAGGTGCGGAAACAGTATGAAGTAAATGTATCCCATTCATGCAACAACATAACAATAAACCGGATAAGATTATTACAACACAGGTTTCAGATTCCGCATGTACCTGTGCGCCACTTTACATTCCGATGTATTCACCAATACAACATGCTGCGGTCGTTACGAGTAGTTAAGCGATCTTAATGTAAGATAAAAAAAATTATACATTGCCTATAATAGTGTCGTACAATCTAGCCGTTTTCAAGACTGATGCTTAACGGAGAGTATGTGGATATTACTATATTTGTAAATTTCTTCTTTTCTCGGTTTTCTCGGTGGTGTGGTCAGTGACTATTTTCTTTATCTATACATACATTAACAAGATGCAGTATAATATATCAGCAAACAGAAGTGCTTGAACTCGCAGTTATATCAGCAGGCTGTTTACCCCATACAATATTCCTCTATATGAAGTAATCCGTCAAGGTAAAGTGTTTTGATGCAGACACCATACAAAGTATTTGCAGGTAATTCTTTGATCGTAACCAAAGGGATGGATTTATTGGCAGGTTGGATTAATTAATCGCCAACACTTATGCAGAAAGATGAAGTTCGCCCAGCTTATACCATTACAAATAAAAATGCTTCTTGCTGATAAACCACTTAAGCACCTGATGTCAATTAATTCTCCTCTGTCCGCATATTTACGACCCTATTAGCATAATTGAACAAACAAGGCCCCATAGAGCGGTTGAGATGCAGCCATTATCCCATATATAGCCCTTACTGTCGATTAATGTAGTCCTAATTTTAAAAAGCAAAATAACTTTAACATAGGGTAAGCATTGCGCTATAAAATTGGAGTGGATTGTTAAAATCATGAGATGTGAATACATTACTTCTTGATGTCAACGTTTAGCACGTATGATTTTGGATACGCGTCTCCAACCATAGCACTCGGTATGCAATTAACATTTTTGCGGAACTGAGTTATGTCCGACTTAATATCAACACTGATGTATATGGAATGCCACCTAATGCTTAGGAAGTTATGTATATCACAAGCACTACTCAGCGTATAGTGAGTCTGATCTTCAAGACTGGCATCACCTCAAATTTTAGAATTTATTATTCAAAGTTGAAGCAGCTGTAATTGTGTGCTCCCTCTTATGGCATTAACAGGGCGCGCTTAATACTAGCACATGATTTGATTAGGGTCATAGCGGTCGTTCTGTATGTTTATACGAGTGACTACGTTCATATTATTTGCGCAGTGAGGTCAAGAATCGGTACACCTTTGATCTTTGAAGCATGTTCTAGACGCGAATTGCAATGAAGATGGCACTTTGGATTGGATTCACAGCGAGACGTCATTTAAGTCTGGGAAACGACACATTCTTGACCATTATTGTTAGTAACACAACTGAACATGAACCTGTATTTGCTAAAGAAATTTAGGGCAATCTTTTCTCCTACAAACATCTTTGAGAAGTGGTTGAACAAACCTGTTCGGGTAAGCTTGTCTAATATTCTTACAGAACGGAAGGCGAATATATATATATGTTGTTTGGTCGTGACATAGTGTGGTGGTACGCCCAAAAAGCAATTCGCTGCAATCGATATTCCAATACGGCGTTTGCCACTAGGCGCCGCTCCTCAACGAACAATACGTGGCGTGCATAAATATTGAGGACTCCGAGCAATCTATGTAACAAGTGACAGCTGCAATGGCACCAACGGACACTTGATATACGAACCTTCATTGATCATTCTGCATCGGCCAGATTAATGGCATTGAATGGCTTAGACAGTCGTTTGTCGTGGTCGAGCGACTGTGAGATAAATACTCTCAACGTCGAATGAAGTACGACGAACAAACCGAAGTTAAACCATAAATAAGGCTATTTTCAGGATAAATATGCCTACTTAATATTCCTTTGGGAAAGTCGAAACTGCATGCCCGGAGACACTTGATTCTTACAAAGGATCCTCAGAATCATCAGTCCAAAATTAAGGTATTATGCCTACTGTTTGGCTCTCTAGCGTGTGGTTAAGCAAATGATTTATTTGACGGTATGGCTATTGTATTATCTGCCAAACGTACCGATCCAGACTACAAACGAAAATACTAAAGAAATTAAACTGCCCACCACACAAGATTTCAAATTGGAAGTATTTAGTGTTCTGACGAAGCTTTGCAAGATACAGTCAACAACAACCACTAACTCATATATTTACAACAAGTCGTTTTCATTATAGGAAGTGTATATTAGGAGTTTTGCAATGTTTACAGAATAACGGTAAATTTTCCTGTTGCTAATCACTATCCGTCCGGAAGTTAAAATTTTGCTTTTTCAACGCAACCTTTCCAGGGAATGCCCATCAGAAGCTGTTGTATGTAGAAACCGACTGCATATTCGAGAAACCAATAACAGTTCTTGAAGCAGAAAAGAAGCTGACAGCCAGAAAGTCCCCAACACTGTGTTAACAAACGTCCTCAAGATTTGAATTCGTTCACTCTTCCGTTGAGACGCTAGAGCAATTATATATTTATATAATGAAGGAATGCGAAAATATATAAACAGAGCATCGCTCAGGTACACGCGAGATGTTTCAAAAGAATTATTTTATTTTAATTGTTCACCCTTGTTTAATGAAAATGTTTAATGGCCTTTATTAACAGAGTGACGTCACCTAGTATTGTAATTTTTCGTCTTTAAGAGGTTACGAGTGCCAATGGGATTGTCCCTTCTGGCGTGGACTATCGTGGCTGGTAATCTGCTTGAACTCTCTTGCCTAAAGTATAGCATTACTTCATGGTTGGACAAAGAAGTGTGAAGTTTTACGCAGCTGCAAAAATCATCACCTATATGAAATAATACATTTAATGATTGGACTCCTTGACTGTGAACTCTATTCAGTCGCCTGTTCTATAGCATACTAGTGACTACCATGAAACGCGCTTGTGTACCTGTTGCAAAATATCTATGTTTCTTTGGTTATATCGTAACCACGCCTGGCCATTGAAGAACGTTTGGCTGATCATCCACAAGTTTGCTTTAGAGTCTGCTCCTCTGTTTTGTAGGAGACTGACATTTTATGCGGCTAACCTTTCATACCACATACGTCATATCATACACATGGTGCTTGCTAACACTTTGCATATGGTGTGAAATGCATCGCTTTTTAAATGAAATTCGGTGACAAAAACAAACATTAACGTATATGTGGCATTTATGTGATCTGCTCTTTTTACATCGCCATTGAAACATAAAATAATGGCCTGTGAATAATGTATTTTATCACAAGGTACCATAGCAATTATTCATATTACGGCTCACGTTTGTCAGATGCTAACGCAATATGATGGTTCTCTGTCGAAATAGTTAGCTTGAATTATGATTGGCCTGATAAGGGTGAAAAACAGTTATTCGTCTTCGAACCCGCGCTTTCCTTGTGACTGCGGCACCAATTGACCTTTTTTAACTGGAAGCACTGAATTATTCATTGTCGAAAACAATTTATCGCTGCTATTCGACTAGTCCACACATTTTGTTTAATTATGAATGAAAGCTATTTCAAATGCTAGTCGTATTGGTACTGTACATCCTATTCGGTTAATGCTATGCATTGCTCTCAGAAAAGCAACTACACATAAGTTGCATTTATTGCATATAATCCATTGCGCCACAAGACCGTCGTTTCACTGTGGTTTACTTGCCTGCTATTGATAAACATATTAAAACCGCCATGTTTTGCTTGGTATAGAAATGTACAGCTAATATGAGGGCATTTATCAAGTTCTGCTGCCCTCAGCATACTTCAAGCGATCATCAAACAAAATAGATATACTGTTGAAGGATTGGCATAATTTGTCATGCAGTTTTAATGGAGTGCATCATAAATATGAGACGAACACGTATGATTTGAGGTTCATGCGCGAAAACGTTTCTCCTGCATCAGTTTCTACGGGAGGTATTTTGCGGATTGTAGGAGATGCATCGGACCCAAATTCTCACTGGGAAGTAAAAAGATGGACTGATGAATTATGAAACCCGCTGAATGTGTAACATCTATAAGGATGTCAATTCTTCGGCTTTGACACCGTGTATCAAATTATTTCGTTTTAAGTCACCAATGATTCTACGTCCATTGTGAGCAGCAATTTTGAGTTAATGGGGCTCACATGATGTATCCAATGGCTTCTTGAATATAGGCGCTATATCAGCAGTATGAAGGAAGTAATGCTGAGAGTAGATAACACATGCAGGTCTCTATTATTTAACCGCAACACCAACATAACCCCAGTCTATTGAAAGTATTGACGGACCAAGCTATCTCCGGCCAGTATAAGCAGGAAGATTAACCGGAAAAGTATGAAATTGGCGAATAAAAATACTAAAAGTCACTTCCAATGTATTTATGTATATGTGTATGATGTGTGTATGTATGTATGTATGTATGTATGTATGTATGTATGTATGTATGTATGTATGTATGTATGTATGTATGTATGTATGTATGTATGTATGTATGTATGTATGTATGTATGTATGTATGTATGTATGTATGTATGTATGTATGTATGTTTGTATGTATGTATGTATGTATGTATGTATGTATGTATGTATGTATGTATGTATGTATGTATGTATGTATGTATGTATGTATGTATGTATGTATGTATGTATGTATGTATGTATGCATGTATGTATGCATGTATGTGTGTGTGTATGTATGTATGTATGTATGTATGTATGTATGTATGTATGTATGTATGTATGTATGTATGTATGTATGTATGTATGTATGTATGTATGTATGTATGTATGTGTATGTATGTATGTATGTATGTATGTATGTATGTATGTATGTATGTATGTATGTATGTATGTATGTATGTATGTATGTATGTATGTATGTATGTATGTATGTATGTATGTATGTATGTATGTATGTATGTATGTATGTATGTACAGGAACATAGCCATGCATATTTAGTACGGGACATGTGGAATTCCCTTTGCTATCTCAGCCTATTCTAATTTCGTATTTGCACAATTGGGGTTATTTGCTACCTTATACAAATCGTTCGAGATATAATGCGTTATAATCGAAAAAAAGGACGATAGTTTTCTTTTTGCCTCGTCTGTGTTTTAGAACATGGTCGTAGTATCGGCATAAGTGTACGTTATGCTATAGTTGGCTTGTTATAGAGAATGCATCAATTAGCTATTAAAATATCAGCTATTCTTATCCAGGTGCTAAAATTGGTTTTCGTGGACGTTGTTTAAAGAGCGAGTCAGTTCTTATTTATGAAGCTTGTTAAAATAAATATCATGCAATAATTTTTTTACAAATATTTGGACTACTCTTTTTGCTGTTGGTGCGGTAGGATATAGGTAAGCGTCTGAGACTTCATTACTCTTGACTGTGCAATAATACATCAACATTGTAGTAAACCCAGCAAGTTATAAAAACATCTGAACACAGAATCCACCATACGTATGAGATATGTAAATCATTATCCCTTTATTATGATTATCTGACGTAAAACACGCAATACAACGAAGAGTTAGATTACACTAAGCATTAGCGACGGACAATAGCACATGCTGATAAACATACATCAATCATTGTTTAACAGCCAGGGTAACCACAAAGACGTATTTTGGCCGAGGTTCAATTAGTAAGGCAGCTGTATGTCTTGTTTAGTTATTCTTCTCAAACACGGGATGTGAACAGCACAAATACAATATGAAAAGCTATTTTAAATATTTTACTCGTTCGATAAGGTTTCCGTTCCAGTTACACCCGGGCTAAGGTCATGCTTAGTTGATACCTATGGATACAGGAAAAAAATTGTCAAAATGAAATTAAAGTACAATAGCTTCTCTGTGACCCTAGAATGGCGTATGTCACAATTTCATTCCTATGTCAGGAGCTGATGTGCTTCACATTGAAGTAAAGTGTATGCAAGCTCAAATGCTTTATACTTTGTAAGACCATTGTAAGGTAACTTATTCGCATCGATCAGCAATGATATACGATTAATAATTTGCAAACAAACGATAAGCACAATATTGGAGCGCACACTTGTGCATATACAAACCAGGCAACAAACGGGTAAAGCGTTTAACGGTTGTCTTGTAACTGATTGACACTCTGTGCCGTAGATTACACGACTATATATAATAGATGTACTTAGAAAAGCGTCAGGGAGATATATGATCAGGCGGTAAAATTCCTGCATAAATTTATAGCTATCCACTCAAATCCCATGATATTTAGCCTAAACAATCAAGTGTAGTGGGGGTTAGAACCATGTGTTAATGCTTTTTCGGGTGTTATGTATGCTAACATCAACATATATATGTGAAGGCTGCAAATGGCGAACAATCCATTCAAGGCGGCAATACGGCATATGGGATGCAAAGTTTTATATATTTTTAATTTATCTGCTATATATTCATATATATATATATATATATATATATATATATATATATATATATATATATATATATATATATATATATATATATATATGTAAACGTATATAATATAATATCCTGATGTTTTCGCAACATGGAACATGACCGAATGCTACTTTCACTCACGTAGTAAATTATAAAACTACCATTTCAGCACGTTTACTAAAATCGAAGCCAGACCGAGACTTTTCGGCTGTGTCGCATCATTCAGCTGTGATTGTTGATGAGAATTAGGGAGAGCTGCCCATATTAATTTGCTTTTTAGGCCGTGCAATACACAGTCGGACAAGTGAAGCCTCTTTGTCTCAATTCATAAAAAAGTAATCAGAGCCGTATGTGAGGAAATACAGCACTTGTTCAAACTCCGTCACGAATGGATATATCTGTTGGTATGCAAGAGGTGTAGCAACTTAGACAAGTGAAGCATTCCGAGAACGAGAAGACATTATGCTTTGAATAGTTAATAAGATCACTTCTTTCAACACTACATTGTTGATGGTCATTAATACCATAAAGTAGTCTCAGAACAGATACAGTGCTTCACAATATTGACGGATTAGCGGGGTGACCATTAGGATTTGCACCACAACTTAATTTAATGTTAATTCCGTTCCGAAAGTAGCACAGTAGTTGTAGGGGTCTTTTCCGCACGTTTCGCACATTAAATGTTTATATGCTGTACAATGTAGATTTGCTATGGTTATTGGCGACACCGCTTAGAATTCATCGACACAACTGCGTCACCAATCAATATAAAAATTGTTCAGCTAAATAAGAATTTCAGCGAAAATGATGTTAATTGGAGTAAACAGTTACTGGGTTTTGTTTTGGCTTATATGTTCGTGTGCTAAAGGTGATGCTTTAAAGTCATAACATTCTCCATTTCAATAGAGACACACACATCGGTCCTGCACTCATCACGCATGCTTAAAGCTTTATCGCGAACGTGACGTGAAAGGTTCAATTTGTTCAACAACCGTACAGCGGTGTTACATGTGCTGGTACTCAGTAATAATGATCAGCTTCGTTCAGAGAATAACTTAACATGTCTGGCATTGTTAGGAGAAATGCAACTAACATAGCGTCATCACAAATAAATCTTTAATGCAATATTGTCGAAGGGCGATACATTTTATCCAAATAGTTAATCCAGGCATAACTTTTTAAGAAATATTATGCAAAGGTCAGCTAGTGTCTAAAGTTGCACCAATACCCTAAGCAAATAAAGAGATAATCCGCCACATTTGTTCTTCGACAAACAAAATGATTGTTAAGATGTTTATTTTTTTTCTGGTGATCCTTGTATGTAATGATTCTGGCGTAATGTAATTCTAAATCAAATAAACATATCACAATATCGAGATATTCATACAAACAATCCGTTCATTCATTCAGGAATTTCCAAAGATGGAATATACGCAAGATCGAACTTTGATAGTCAGATTATTTTATGAAAATTCTTACAGACTTTCATTACATGATATCTTATCAAAATCGGTTGGCCAAGGAATTATATGCCACGGTTTGTTAAACCCATTATCACATGTCATTGTAATCCGCCGGGTCTTTTGCCTAATACAACGCTCGTAAAAGGTCAGCGTGATATATATTTCTATGCGTCGTTCTCGAAACTTGCCCTATTTGTTTCGTTATATCATGCATCGATCGACACACCTCACAACGATCGTGGGTCTCTACATTTTGAATG
Source organism: Urechis unicinctus (assembly GCA_034190875.2). Taxonomy (NCBI): domain Eukaryota; kingdom Metazoa; phylum Annelida; class Polychaeta; order Xenopneusta; family Urechidae; genus Urechis; species Urechis unicinctus. Next base: position 67,054,508 of record CM067353.1, on the reverse strand, counting down.
TACAATGTAACAAGCCAACATCAGCCGGGATCACATGGGAGAGAGCAAAGGATTTGAAGACACTTCATAGTAATAAGACTGACTATACAGCAATTAGGTCCGACGAACCTCATCAGTTTTCTTATCTGTGTTTAGCTTCCGCTTTTGAACCTGCCATAGATGAAAAATAAAGTAGGCCGAAAGAACGAATCCATCTATTGTACTACAGACTGTCAATAAATGGATTATTGACTAAATAAAAACCATCGGAAAGTGCTTATGTTGCCATGTACTTCATTTATCTAGTCTCAAAACAGCTGATGATTGCTAATCTGGCTAGACATAGAAGGGCAAAAATTGAAATTAACTTTGGATCAAATGTGAAAACAAGTTAATGCCCACATATCGGTTGATACCGGTCTTCCCGTCATTTAGACGCCACCCTGACCCCCTCAGTGCTTATTGTCTTGGTATTTGTGCCTAATGTAGCAGCTGTACCGTAAATGACAAGCCGTCACACGCGATTAATTGAACGTTACATTCAATCTTGCTGACTTTAGCATTGTGCCTGCGATTCCTAAATAAACATAAGACTAAAAACTAGCAGATCAAAGTGAAAAATTAACAACACTGTCATTATTTTATACTGAATCAATTTTATTAATTTGCTGCTGTACTTTAGGCATGATCGGCTGTACATGTCGTCACACTCAATTTCAAATGAAATAGAAATGCGAATCAATTTAACTGTCATATAACCTTATATCAAACATTTGTATTTGTAGTGACCTGTCCTACTGTGAAACTGCTATAAACTGATTACTCGTCACATCTTTGGTGTGAGATTATTACAATATGTCTACAAGCATGCTTCATTGAGCATAACGTAAAACACGAGTATGCTATTCATATTCCGTGCCATCTTGCTAATTAGAGATTGATCATCACCCATACAAGAGGTTATAATTTAATGTTTAATAATGGTGAAATCGGAGTGCGTACCGATTTACTTCATCACACGGCCGTAATCGTTGTTGTGCTCATGGCTTGCTGCCAGGATAACAAGAATTGGTGTATGCTGTTAAGAATGCCGAGTAAATAATGCTAGCTGGGTTGGATACTGCTGCTCTGTTGCTGACAATGTTATTGCATTAAATAGAAATCATGTTGTTGTATATTGTCACTCATGAATTTGAGTGACGTTTGTTACAGATTTAAAATCAAAATATAGACTAAAATTATATACAATAGCATGTGCTAACATTATACATATATATTTAGCATATCATGGTAAATTATACAATTCATACAATATAATACAAGAGTTGGCAGCAAGGTGGGGGCCAGAATACGGCCCAACCCAAATAATACAATTAAACCAAATGGAGGAGACAGGGGAGGTGGTGGGATGAGAACTTTTTGCTGTAAAGTTTTCCAATGGCGATGCGCGAAGAGAGAAGGCCGCGTGCCTGGTGCAACGCCTGTGATTGGATGGTCGCTAACGCCCCTGGCGGGAGTGAGGCGACATACCAACTTGGCGCGCGAGATATGGAAAACCGCTAAGAACAACCACGATAAGGCGCAAGCCTTCACATAAAATACGTTATGACATGACATAATTAATCATTATGCTCATGGCTTGCTGCCAGAATAACAAGAATTGGTGTATGCTGTTAAGAATACCGAGTAAATAATGCTAGCTACGTTGGATACTGCTGCTCTGTTTCTGACAATGTTATTGCATCAAACAGAAATCATGTTGTTGTATATTGTCACTCATGAATTGAGTGACGTTTTATTACAGATTTAAAATCAAAATACAGACTAAAATTATATACAATAGCATGTGCTAACATTATACATGTAATAACCGAGCTGATTGACCATGTGAATTATTCAATTTCGACTAAGATGGTTTTTATTGTTTGTGCATCTGATGATGAATTACAGTACAAACGTCTCAACATTGGATTGGTTTAACATAATGCCGGAGGTATTGCACGAACAAACATTTTCGTGCCGCAGTTTGCAAAAGGCTGTATATGTGACATTTATAACACCACCAAGTCATATTGAGAAATAATGTCAATGGAAGCCGGAAGCCGGAAGATAAAATCACTGCGACCAATCCTTGTCATCAATAATGTATGTCATAAATGCCCCTGGTACGTTTAGCTGGGACCAACTATATGATACCATAAGGTCAATGTATGAGAGTAGCTCAGCAAATTAAGGTGCTACTATTGGCATACCAGATATCCTAGTTATCAACGCCTTTTCTTGGTAGGAAATGGACGTGTATAAACTGCCCCAGAGTAAATGATTAATAGATCAAACCCATGTAATATTATCTTACGTTTCGAATGTAAGTCCATATTTGCACACTCTCTAACAAGTAATTAATCGAAACTAAAAGTCAACACCATATAAATATGTCTATGCATGTTTGAAATAGAGTAGATTTGGAAGATCGATTGATATCGATCGTGACAGATTTCCAGTGACACCTCTTTGCAATATACGCGGGGCATATGTTCGACGAATGCATCAAAAACAAAGTAGCATCATACTAAGTTAAATAGGTGACTAATTAATCCATTATGCGTAATGTTTGTTTAATTGTGCCCCATTTATCCTTAATTTACCTCTCGTGACTTAGGCAAGCGTCGAGTGAGAAGGCTCTGTTACAACTGACAGTGTAAACCGGGAGTCTGTGTAGCCAAAATTAGCTTGAAACATAAAAACCAGATCCATTATATACCTGTACCAAAACCACCATGCGTATATAATGTTATTTCCAAAAATCATTCCAATTGTTATCTGCGTTACCGCGTGGTTTTCATTAACTGAAATGAGTCAACAGACATTACTCATTACTGATGTTTAGCTACATTATTGGAATCGTGCATCACTTTTTGTGGCATCTAGTCGAATAAGACTAGTTTAGAAGCCAATAGCAGTGACGGATCAAAGGAAAATCGCAGACAATCAAGTATCTACCTATTGTTGATTTGCATTCATGATTTAATTTGTTTTGATAATACTATGTTAGACCTATAGAGGTATCGAATAACCCAATTTTAGAATTTACATTACGTGTATGGATAGCATGATGAATTGATTTCATTAGGCACGCAGGTACATTTATTTAAACTGTCAATAAAGCAACATTGCATATATTATGTGTGAGTGTGAACTATTTGACAGCGGTCATAAGCAGCTAATACATACTATTCAATCATCAACGCGATATCATTTGCAAAAGTTCTCATCGCGAATCCATATGCTGATGACCCTTTACGTAACTGTACGTAAGATAACCCAAATAGATTTGCTGCAATCCAAGAAATACAGAATAATGTTTAAGGTGATAAGAAAGAAGCACGCGAGTATATGGCAACTGTGTTGTACATTCCTGAACATTCTCACTGTCAGGCTAAGAGAAGACATGCGCAGATATAAAATAAACATTAGTACCGAGTCCCTCATTAGATTGATGCTCACATTAATTGTTTAAGCAAACAAGCACACTTTAGCCTTATTATAACAGCTAGTTGTGATATAGTGGAGAATGATAAAAAGTCGTTGGTCTTGTACATAGTGTAGATCTGATTGTGAGACTAACTTTGGCGTGACATATATTCAGCAGCGAAAAACAAAACATAACGCATTTATTCATTGAACAGTCTGTAAGTCGCAATTGTATTAATTTCATTTCAATGTATATCGATGATATTCACTTTAACATGCCTCGCCGTGAAAGCACTAGAGCATAAAAACCCAAGAGCATACATATAAAATTGCCCCCCGCAAGCTAATATAAATCGATGTTCTGGAATCATTTATTATGGCAACTGTCCCAATACATCAAGATCCGCCTAGTCCGGATATCAACCAAACAAGTTACAATATGCATTAGCCAGTTCTCTTTGAAGACTATGTCATGAATCGAAACCATCTGCTATGCAGCTTGTCAAAGATGTAAGGCTGTCAAGCAGCTGTACATCTGGATCATTTTGATTTATTACTCTATTATTCGATAAATCTTACCCAAAACACTAGTATGATATAGGAACTCGTGCCAAATGTTGAACAAATTGCAAGTGATAAAAGTTTCATGGCAAGGTGACTTTGTAAAAACTGCTTATAACGTATAAGCATCGGTTGTTTAGTAAAACGTTTGTAACCGGGTGCATATTTTAGCCATATTTCAGTCTTAATCGATTCGTCCTTTGTCCTCCGCGAGTAGGTGGTAATTTTGACTAATATCATTGCGCCGTTCCATCCACTAAACTTTCTCACTCATTTTATGTCACCTTTTGATATATCAATTAATGACATTCGACGTGCTGCTGGCCGTTAGTCGTAAAGATCTGCGATGTTGCTAGCCAGCAGAACAATTGTGGGGTACTAATGTCATCAATGGAAGCCACCAAAACTGGCCTGGGCAGTTTAATTACTGATATTTAGCCACCATATCTAATAAATCTGATATCCTCTTTTACCAGATGTATTTAGTTGATAGCTGAAATGTATGCATAAACTGTCAAACATCATGTATTGGACAGTTGATGCCACATAGTGCATTTGACTATATTGTGTTCTGCCTCGTAATCTCTTGCGGTTTAATTCATATACGATGTTGTTGACGTGCATACAAGGAGAATGATATATATCACATTACAATTCAACGATTCGGACACCAACACATTCTTCTTTAATGCATCAATGGTATAGCCGTATAATAACTTTAATATAAAGGCAAATGTTTCACTATTCATATATGTCGCATACCAATTTTCAATTCACAGCAATTGTAATCTTCCAGCTTCGGTGTTGTTCAATGATTATTAATTGTTATTGTCCGCATCTGGTTACAGTTAGAATGTAGCATTACATCAAAAGCGAAAGGTGTCGTCAAGAATGGTTCAACTTGTTCACAATGTTCACTCAACAATTTTAATTGTTAGTGCAGTTACAATTCAATCACGCAATGGACAGCGTGTGTACAATAGCGTACATTTATGTACGACGTCAAACGTGCATAATTTACTTTGCTTTATGCAATATATGCTTGACAACGACGGTGAAATATATCGTTTTGCTGGAAGTTTTTTTGTGTTCGGTCAAACACAACTTAGATGACAGATGCCAGACAAATTCACACAAGCATCTAATAGTTGATAAAGATGATTTCATAATTATATTACGTCACTATGGAAAACTTCGTGTTACTCTTATGTTCTTCACTTATGCAGATAGCCATCAACTCACATGAAACACACATAGCTTGATTATAGACGATATCGTTTAGCACAAATATTTATGAAAAATGCGCTATTTGTGTCTCTGTAAGTGTTCGACGATTGCAAACTCTAAATAGCTTATGTATGTTTATACTTTTTAACGAAGAGTTCGTTTTTAAACTATGTCAATTACGTTCATCTACTTTGCACATTACTTATCGACTAATAGCAGTTAGTGTCATATCGTAGACGCCCCCCACCCCTCTGCTGGCTTTGTAAGAGTCAAATTCAAATGCACTTCAAGCCAAATACATCTACTAGTACGAACAAAATACATGTCTCTTATTCACGTAACAATGTAACCATAGACTGGATAAAAAAAGCTGGTGCAAGATTTAACAGGTATCGGTGAGCCATTACACGTACCAAAGTATTCGCAAATACAGAATGCTAGGGCCGTTATGTGTCGTTACGATGTCTTTATGGTAGATAGAAATACCTTTACATTGACTGTTACAGTGATATATAATAAAGCCGTTGTAATCGCTGTTGTAATCGCTTCAAGACTGTGGTAGCCCTCATCTTTTATTGGTGAATATTTGTACATTCCTTCTGTTGTCGATTGTCTCGGTTACCATGCCGGTCCGGTATCTGTCATTGTAATGTATGAGCAATGTAATGCATGAGCAAAGAGAAGTTCTAGAAATCGCAGCTATACCTGCAGGTTATTTTACCACACATAAGTCATCTGTTTAAAGTAATCCACAAAGGTGTATAGTTTTGATGCGGACCCCATGCAGGTGTATGATCGCAACGGAATGGTAGATTTATGGGCAAGTTGGATTAATTAACTGCCAACACTAATGCCGAAATATGGAGTTCGCTGTGGTTGAACTTGAGACCATTACAGCAAATGTCACAGCCCAAAAGCCTCAAATGGATATTGCTGATAGATCACCTAATGCACCTGATGTCTGGATTCAGTGAGAGGTCGACCAGACTGGTAATTCTCCTCTGTCCGTTTATTTACAGCCGTATTACTCTCACTGATATCAGAAGTTTAGTTGAAATGCAAAAGGTTATACATAAATAGTGTATTTCTTGCTAGGTATAAATTATGATTAGATTAACAGCGATAAGTCATTTGAACCCGCGAAACGACTCTGCTCGTATTTGCCTTACGAAGTCGATACATTGGGACTTGGTAGTGCTAATTCATTCATAATCGTAATTGCTATTGACGAAACTTAACATGTACCCGTATGCCCAATGTTCTGGTGATATTTTTCTTCAACGTGTGCCTCTTAGAAATGAATGATTAGACATGTTGAGCTAAGCTCGTATTTATATGCACAGCAATCGCCCAACGGAAGCTTGTGGCTTCATGTTACGTCATCAGAGGGTATATATGGTGTTATTATGACCGTTTGATGACAATGTAAGTGCATGACATCCATGGATGTCAGATGATACACGAAATAACCTACGTACACAGACCAGTGAAACTTCATCGATGATTCTGCATCGGCCAGACGAAGCGTAAAGAAGGCCTTGGACAGACGGTCGTCGTGATTGAGCTGGTCAGATTTATGATCTCGTAGTCGAAGTAAGTACGACAAACAAAGGAAAGTTAAGCAATAAACAAGACTAATGTCATGATAAACTTGCCTATTTGATCTTCCTTTCAGAAAGCAGCAACTGCATACCAGAGACATTTGATTCCCACAAAGGAATCCTTGCAATCATCAATCCGAAATAAAGGTATTATGCCTACATTATGGTTCTCCAGTGTGTGGTGAAGCAAAATGATTTATTTGACAGCATCGTAATTTTAATGTCTGCCTAATGTACCGACCCAGGCAACCGACTGGAATATAAACAATTAAACCGTGGAGATCTCATGATAGGTCACCTTCTCACTCATGTGTCATCAGACGTTTTCGTTGATGGAAGTGCAACTTATTGAACTTTAACAGAACGAGGGTCAATTTCCATCCTTAGATTTCTTTTCGCATACATCGTCTAGTTAGGTTTGGCTTTTCATTGATAAACCTCCCTCGTGGTTTGTAGACAAAATATATATGGTTCTGTGTTGTAACTAATATTAATTGAAAGCAATAACATGAATAGAGCGACTGCAGATTCGAGAAAACAATATCAAACCTTTAAGCAGACAAGATGACAGCCTGGCTCAGAACCTTTGATCCCTTCGTTCAGAAATTAGGTCACAGTAACACCTAAAACAATATTTTATACGCGTAAAAATGCGTCTGCATATCTAAGTGATATGCTCTTTATATTGCTCACAGCTTGATGATATCCTAATAAAGCAACCCAATTCTAATGCGCAAGGGTTTTGGTCATGTAATGTTAGGTATTATCTTAAAAATATGGATACATTCAGGAAGATGAATCCTTTACTTTTCTAAGCAGGATCGCATCCATGAGCAGGTAGGTTATTGCAATAAGAGTTAAATGTGCTACCGAACACTGTGTTTAGGTGGAATTCGTAGCAGTATATTGGTCATCTGATCCCAATGTGGAAAATACATCGACATATAAGTGCGTTATCATTGGCCCATATTTTTGTCTGAGAATCCTCATGAAAAAACAAACTAATCACTTCGTAATCTACATTTTTCCAATGACTCAAAAGGTTTTGTGGAAGCACATCATCAGATATTTGTCAAAAACAAATTAACTTGACAGGATAAAGCCCATCCATTCAAACACTAACCATAGTTTCGTTCTAGATTTAGATATGACAATGAAAACGTTGTTGCAAATGCTAGCAGTATGGCAACTGACATTTTTTCATCTTGTGTTGAATCATCAGTTGTCGACTCCCATCCATTGCTCCAAGAAATAATGAATTAAACTCGTTCAAAAGCAGTATGGGCATTTTATTATGATATCAGAACAGCAATAATGAGTCGCCAGACCAGCCTTCCACTGACCAGTCTGTCATGTCTACAATCGATCAATTTATGATAACCCTCACGTTTTATTTGGTATAGAAATTAACTGCTGAAATGAGTGCATTCTGCAAGTGTTGCTGCTGTCAGCATGTTTCAGGCGACCACCAAACAGCATAGATATGGTGTTGAATTATTGACATGATTGGGGAATATAATGCAGTTTTAATGGAATGTATAATATATCTGAGACGAAAACGAATAATATAGGATTCGTGCGCCCAATAGTTTCTCTTGCTACGGTTTCCATAGGAGGTATTTTGCAGATTGTGGGAAAATTATTGGAAATGAATACCTACAGCATAGTAAATTGATGTATCGATGAATAATATAATCCTGGTAACTTTACAATGTAAATCCAAACAAACATTTCAAATGTTGGGCGTTGACATCGTGTATTTCATTGTTTCTTTTGAAGTCACCTATGATTTCACGTCTTTTGTTAGCCGCATTTGGAGTTAATGTTCAATGTATGATAACGATGTAGCTTGCGATCGCGTTTCCGCAAAAACCATACTACAAAAATATGGCAGGTGTTAATACTCTTGCTCACATGACGGATTGTACTGATTAATGTATATTGGCGCGATATCGACAGCTATTTCTACTAATGATGGATTCAATATGATAGAAAAAGGTACTGAAGCAATGTTAAAAGGGGCTTAAGTAGATAACCTGATGTCATATCCTACCTGCGCATGAATGCCTGAATATATGTATGTATGTATGTGTATGTATGTATGTATGTATGTATGTATGTATGTATGTATGTATGTATGTATGTATGTATGTATGTATGTATGTATGTATGTATGTATGTATGTATGTATGTATGTATGTATGTATGTATGTATGTATGTATGTATGTATGTATGTATGTATGTATGTATGTATGTATGTATGTATGTATGTATGTATGTATGTATGTATGTATGTATGTATGTATGTATGTATGTATGTATGTATGTATGTATGTATGTATGTATGTATGTATGTATGTATGTATGTATGTATGTATGTATGTATGTATGTATGTATGTATGTATGTATGTATGTATGTATGTATGTATGTATGTATGTATATGTATGTATGTATGTATGTATGCATGTATGTATGTATGTATGAATGTATGTATGTATGTATGTATGTATGTATGCATGTTTGTATGCATGTATGTATGTATGTATGTATGTATGTACTCATCTATGTATATATAAATGTATGTAGGTACGTATGTATGCATATATGTGTATGTGTATGTATGTGTATGAAAGTCTGTACATGTATGTATGTATGTATGTATGTATGTATGTATGTATGTATGTATGTATGTATGTATGTATGTATGTATGTATGTATGTATGTATGTATGTATGTATGTATGTATGTATGTATGTAGGTACGTATGTATGAATATATGTATGTATGTATGTCATGTATGTATGTATGTGTATGTATGTATGTATGTATGTATGTATGTATGTATGTATGTATGTATGTATGTATGTATGTATGTGTATGTATGTATGTATGTATGTATGTATGTATGTATGTATGTATGTATGTATGTATGTATGTATGTATGTATGTGTGCATGTTTGTATGCATGTATGTATGTATGTATGTATGTGCTTGTATGTATCATGTATGTATGTATGTATAAATGTATGTATGTAGTACGTATGTATGTATGCATCTGTATGTATGTATGTATGTATGAATCTGTACATGTATGTACGTAAGTATGTATGTGTGTGTGTATGTATGTATGTATGTATGTATGTATGTATGTATGTATGTATGTATGTATGTATGTATGTATGTATGTATGTATGTATGTATGTATGTATGTATGTATGTGTATGTATGTATGTATGTATGTATGTATGTATGTATGTATGTGTATGTATGTATGTATATGTGTATGTATGTATGTATATGTATGTATGTATGTATGTATGTATGTATGTATGTATGTATGTATGTATGTATGTATGTATGTATGTATGTATGTATGTATGTATGTATGTATATGTATGTATGTATGTATATGTATAAATGTATGTATGTAAGCATGGTATGATATGCTATGTATATATAAAGGTATGTATGTGCGTATGAAATATGTGCATGTATGTTTATAAGTACGTATGTATGTATGTATATATGTATGTATGTAAGGATAAATGTATGTATGCATGAAAGCGTAAAGATGATGTTTAATGATATGATTCAGTCCTCCAAGTATGTAGCTTATTATAATAAATATCATCCATTTGTTGTTTTGCATGGTTGGTCTATTCTCTGCGCTTCAGGTGCAGGTAAAGAGATATTAGTATATATCAGAGATTTCTAACGGGCCAATGTATCCGCATAATTACTGATGGTGCAATAATGCAACAATTATGCATTAAATGTCGACAAGTTATATAACCATCTGAACACTGAATCTAAGGTCTGCAAAAACCACCATCCCTGCATTATGATCATCTGATACAACACACGCAATACAAAGGCGATTTGGACAATATCAAGCATCAGCGACGGACTATTGAGCATACAGATTAAATCTGCAACAGCCAGGAGAACCACTGAGACATATTGTGACCGGGGTTCAGCCGGAACGACAGCTGTATTCTTTGTTGAGTTAATCGTCCCGAGCACGAGATGTCAGCAGAACGAAATAACTGGTGCTAGAAAACCTTACACTGGAAAACAAGCTCGTGTGGCAAGAACTATTACTTCATAACATTATTTGCGTTGTACCTGTTCTCAAACTGCCACCATTACGTCATTCTTCGAGCTTGATGGCAATCAGTGTCATGAAAACATCCCAACCTGGTACTACACCGGGTAATATGAAACGTAACGATGGTTATTTGTGTTGCTTTCTGCTTTGCGCTTGAATACACCATACATCAATGAATGTAATTGGTATTGTTAAGCGTAAGTGGAATTTGAAGTAAAATTATTTCAAGTGCTATCTGAGGTGCTCGGTATGATATGGGGACTTCTTGGCTTCTATGCGTGTCAGTCGTTCCTAATTTGCGTAACAATTTCTGTCATATCAGGACTTATCGATTATATTATTGTGCAATGTACATTGTTCTGTGGTCTTCGCTCTCAAATCCCATCCCTACAAAATTCGAAGAGCAAACAAAGTCATTCCAAAAAAGGTCTACAGCGTCATTTCCGATGGTTGTGTTTAGTGACTAACACAATAACACGAAACCTAATGGCTTAGCCGCCATTGATTGCTTAGTCGCTTCCGAGCGCCGAGCGCTATCTGTATATAATAAGAAGGTATACATAAAATGGATCCTACAGTCTCATCCTTCCCTCATTCACACTTGAAATTAATTTTATTCGTTACCAGGCATCAGTTGATAAAAATGTACTATAATTCTTCGTGTTGCTAATATGATTTAATAAATACGTGCGTGCTCAACCGAGGATTGATTTTAAAGAACACGACGCTTTTCATATGTCGTACCATATTCTGAAAAATCGCAATCCTGCGGGTTAATTTGACACGGACTGAGGCACATGTACTGCAGACATTTGGTTTGATAGATCGGTCGTTAACCTCAAATGTATGGATTATGAAAACTATTCACTGACACAAATGCAGTGAAAAATGTGGCCATTTTTACATATGTGTCTTCATAAACCGTAAATCTAGATTGTGGTGATGGTACTTGCGTCTTGTTTATGTAGCAAGAAGCCATTTCACACAGGACGTGGTGGATTAACTATAAGTAAAGACACGGTATCAATGGTCAGTTAAAGCATATGAAATTTTGGATGCGCTATGTTTTATTCGTTATATAGTTGTACACAATAACATTCTCCAAAGACAATTTGATTGAAAATAGACTTAAAATGTCGGCCTACATGTGTCAAAACGCATTTTGATAGCTTCTGTTTGAAGTAGTGAGTGCAGTGAAGTTTTATCATATTTTTGTTTAATAAATGAGAACAAATATGTGAATTCATGTTATTTTTTAGTTTGCCGGGATTTTATCAACGGAACATAAAATAAATAGGTCTAGTTCAATAAAGTAACCTAGTAAATTAAAGAGAAACCTTAGGCACAGACAGCATTGACACGT
>CM067353.1:67026412-67042095 GCA_034190875.2 Urechis unicinctus | reverse complement strand
TGCCTTATTCAACTGTCCAACTGCTATACGACTGATGCCTAGTCACACCTGTTGAGTGTGTTAATTGTAGTATGTCCACACGTTAGCTTCATTAAGCAAAAAATGGAACAAGTGTATACCAAATATGTTCATTAGTCATATCAGCACCATTCGATCAACATTTGTCATGTAGGAGTCGTAATAAGCGCACATTGCTTCATGAACACTGGTCCCTCATCCATTGCAAGTTAACTGTTTATGTCAGGAATGTGTATAGATAATATAATGTTCTAAAATGGTAGGAATCGGGGACACACAGAAGCATACGGTTTAGTTCACCACGCAGCTGTGATCGTTGCACCATATCTGTCATGTACCTGTAATAACCGAGATTTAATAACCTTTCGATTAAAATGGTTTGTCTTATTTGTGTATCTGAACATAAATTACAGTATATACGTCTCAATCATCATATTGTCTCAACATAATGCTGGCGTGTATTGCACCAGGAAATATTCGTGCCAACTATAAAAAGTAAAATATGTTCTTCAGGATCGTCTCCATGTGAGCATTAGGCAGGATGTGAGTTACTATACCATTCGACCAACCAGATAGTATACAAACTATTAGAGCTTAAGTATATGCCAATGAGGTATTAAGGGTTGGATTTAGCTACAAATGTAGCAATTTAAACTCCACTAAAGCAGTTGGGTACAAAGCAAATTGGTGCGATAATTAATTGTTCATGGACGCGGATAATTTAATGGTCATTAAACAGTTAAGGGAATGTGCCTCGCGATCACTGCGACAAATTATTGTCATGAAAAAACGCCTGTCACTTCTCACAAATGCTCCTGATACGTTTAACTAACGCTAAATATTTGATATCATACGGACGATGCATGAGATCATCTCAGCAGATTTCTGTGCATCTATTGTATACATAATATCCTAATAATGAAAGCATGAATTATTGTTCATCTTCGTTTGCTTTTACCTGTGATGATACAGGCAAGCATAATAAGACCTTACGATCCCGGCACTGTAAACCAGGAGTCTGTGTAGTAAGTATGAGCTAGAAACATAAAACTAGATCCACTATATAGCGGTACCCAAACCACCATGTGTATATAATGCAATTTACATACAAGATTCCATTAGTGACTTGCTCCCTATATTGATGGTTATTAATGTCATTAAGACGTCCCTTGTCATGTGCATTAGAGGACCATATAGAAGGATGTTGATGAGCTGGATGACTGTCATGTATGAGCATTACGGTTTTCTCCACTCTTAGATTATATGTACTAATCAGAAAAATCTAGCACATGTATTCCTACACATGTTTTGTCCACTACGCGTTTATATGTTGTTAAATGCTAAAGCGCAATGCATATCCGCATTACCGCGTGGTTGCATAAGAATCAAAAACATTTGCTCACATTTGTTGGAATGGAGCATCACTTTTTATGACACCTTGTCGATCAAGTCCGGTGACACACGACGAACACTTGAAAATTATTACCTTAACAATGCAATGCAGGTAGCTCTACATAGCATGAGCGTATTGGTCCAACATGAAGCGATCAGTACCAATGATTCCAAACCAGTTTGGTTCACGAATATTCTCTTAGTGGTCCCAAGAATGAGTGCTTTTTTGTAACCCCAAAGGGCACTCCACGCAAAAGAGTAGAGATTGCAGGAGATTTCCGAAGCAGAGAAGCGAATAAGCGGTTAAGGATCCAAGTATCAGCACGAGCAATCAATTATCTACCTTTTACTGCGTACACATCATTAGAATTCATGATCCAATTTACTTGGGCAATACATTGCATGACCTTTAACAGTTTCAAATAGCATAATATCTGGGGTTAGAGTAAGTATATGGATAGCATGATGAATCGATTTCAATTTACACTCAAGCAAGCTGCACACATGAGTCAATATAGCAACATTGCATATAATCAGTGTGCGGGAAATATTTTAGTGACTTATCTCTGGGAAATACGACATCGGTCATTAGCAGCCCATGAATGCTTGACAATTGTCAATACAAATCCACATGCTAATGTCGCTTTATTGAACGTTATGATGGAGCACCCATTTTGATTTGACGTAATAAAACCTATATAGAAGCCTGTTTTGAGATACTAGATGGAAGCAGGTGAGCATTCGGCACCTGTGGCGTATATTCTTGAATGCATTGAGCTGTCAGGCTAACGACGGTCATTCAATAGACAATAGTACTTAATACCTTACCAGATTTATGTTTAATATTTACTACATAAGCGGGGATTATATATGAGCCATTAGAAATGCGAAACAACAAATTTAAGTGTAATATAGAAATAATGCAAATAGAAATATGCAATATAATCAAGTGATCTATCAAGTTATCACACTCGGTCGGCATTGTTTAATATCCAAACGTCCATTTGTATATATATATGTGTATATATATATATATATATAGAGATATACATATATATAGAGTATATATTAGGGAGATATATATAGAGATAGATAAAGATATCTATATATATATACATATATTCAATATTATATATATAGATATATAGAGAGAGTATATAGAGAGAGAGAGAGATATATATATATACTATATATTGAGATATAGAGATATATATATATAGAGAATATATAAATATATCTATATATATATATATAGAGATCTATATATCTATATATCCTAATAAATATATATATATATATATATATATAGATAGAATATATATATATATATATATCTATGATATATATATATATATATCTCTCTATATATATATATATATATATATATATATATATCTATATGTATAGATAATTCACAGTTTTGTACGTCAGCCTTACAGCAGTAAGCCTTATGAGCTGTTTGAAACGGCGCGAATAGCGGTTTACCCTCTTGGGTATTTCTAGCTAACCTGAAAGAGTATGACACATTCTCGTGACAATCAAATTAATAGAGCATGTTTGATAGAAAATAGATGAGCTATGCAATGTTGTAGATTTTGTTATGGCTCTCATGATGCCATGTTGCGTTCGGCATATCGTCGTATATTCCTAACACACTGAATACTCACTGCATGTATCCAGCTCATCGATGCCCTCGTATACGGTAGTCACCAAATGATCATTTAATGAGGTGCTGTGATCATTCTGATGACAGAACGTTTTTGTGAACATTACACCGTCAAGTATGTTTGACAAAGCATCTTTCAGTTAAAACCATCATCATAAGTTTCGTTTCCATCGGAAGTGTGCACATCATTGACAGCCGGTATCAATCACATGTGTTCCATAATCTCGTTGTAATATTTGTCATCTAACTAGCCGGACTGAAGTAATGAAGTATCGAGCTACCGGTAAAGGGACCTTCAGCGCAAGCGATGTAACACGTCCCTAAGCAAAACAATGGTGACTGTATATTTGCCTACTCACTGAAAATTCAAAATATATTGATCGTTAAACCCTGAATCTGTGTTAAAGAGCGTTACTGGTAAAATAAAACCATGTTACTGCTGGTACACAAATAGCAGCATGCATATCTGTCACGTGAAATATATATTCATATATATATCTAATTATATAATCTCATAAGAATTTGGCTAGGTTATATCCGTATCGATTATCATGGTTATGCTGCGCGGGTAGAAACCGTTTGGAGCATTTGTACTGCTGCCATAGTTCCAACGTATCAAACAGGTATGCATAGATGTAAATGTTAACATTCTGTCTCGACGTTATCAATTGACAAAAGGTCTATTCGTCTATTCATTCATGAAAAGGAAATCTTTAGAGAACATGCGTTCATGCTGGAAGTAATGAACACAAAGACACAAACAATGGACGTTGTTAGCTTACTAACAAACTTCCCTGGAAAGCACACATGCTAACACTGATTTTGATATCAGTGAACAAATGCATGATATCACAAAATAATTTACAACTGATAACTATGTTGAAGAATTTCTGTACCGTGGTCGTATCACCGCTGACTAATATATCTTATAGAGGGCTATGACCATGATAGTATATACTCGTCACAGTTATTAGCTGAATTGTACGAAATCTGGTTACTTTAAAAAAAGCAGGTCAGGCAGGGCCAGAATTGCATTTCGTAATGCCTATCATTGAAAAACGTCAGTGGCAATCATCATTTCCCATGCGATGTTATAACTGCGATTTATTATAGTAGGTTGTTAAAGCTCTGGCATGCTGACACGTTGGTATGTAAAGATATTTTGATCAAAGAGGCAATAACATAACATCAATATATGGTAGTACTTTTTGTGTTGGCTGTTAACGTTGAATGAGTCACGGGGCAGCAGCGGCTTATTTGTATTATGAATTATTAATATTTTATTCTGATCTTCGTGACTGGTCTATAGATAATCAACCAATCCCATACTCAGGTATGTAGATTGGCGGTAATCCTATCGATTTCTTGCCTACTTCAAATCCATATTTCAATATCCTTACCATCATGTAGTCCTATCAAAAATTCAAAAAACCAATCAGTGAGGAAGTGATATTATTGAACTGGAGCAGTGATCCCTCGGAAAGACATCGAAGCAATCAGTTAAATTGTTATCGGTTAAATCACAAAATGTTATCTAACATGGCTTTCCTTTCAAGTACAATTAACCTTAAACCAATACGTCGCATGTCAATTTGTTCGAACTGTATGTTAAACCTTGGCTCAATATGAATCATTATACAGCTTGTCCATAGGTACACCATGGTTTTGTTGTCTCTTGAACAGAATTTTAGTGTTGCGAGAATATACATTATATGATTTATTCTACCCATCTTTAGCGATGTTAAATATCGCGAGGAACAAGCACGGTTGTTTCCATTCATTAGCAAGCTCTTGCTCTTACTGTTATTAATCAGCTCATGGTATGCTTATAAGATCTAATTTGGCTAATGATTCATACTTATTATATACAAACAATGTATCATCAATTAACACGTTACCTAGTAATGTCTAGTTTGAATCAAAGGAGAAAGCAATGGAATACGTTCAAGTTTGTTGAATGTCGGTGGCACCTATTGTGTCATTTCTCTGTATGCCTGTGTTAGTAAATAACCGACTTTGTCATATTGTTGAGGTGTTAAGTCACTATTGAGGTTATATCTTACTGCCTTTTCGTGACAAATCACATGACCTTTGCGTGACAAATAACATGACCTATGCGTGGCAAAAAACCTGTGCATGACAAAGGACATAGCTTTTCTATGTGTGTCGTTGGTCGACGTTCGGTTAATGAACTGCAGAATGAATCAATAAATGTTGCCTTTAAGTGCTGCCTTGATATCCATCTGCACGCATCAAATGACCAATTCGTGCAGTAACACATAGTTACATCCTCACATTCTCTACCATTCCTTGTAAACACTTTTGGATTACTTTGCAATGTTACCGAACGCATGTGCATTGTCAGCAATACATATGAGACGCAGCCGTTAATGGCAACGATTATTTGAAATTAGGTTAGTTGCCTCATGCTTAGTAATGCAACAAAAATATTTTATGCTCATTTGCGCCATATCAAGCTTCTGAAGGTAGGTAATTCATGTTAGTCAAAGCACGGCAAAAACATTCCTTAATAGACAAAGTTGCACAAGCATGACAACTGATATGGAATAGTACTATTGATTGTTAGAGCTGGTACGTGTGGGAGAGGGAGTGAGTTCTTGTCGATTGCGTTATCGAGTTAGAGAGGAAGAGGTGTTGGCCACCGCCTGTCGTGGGTAGAACTTCCGGTAACGTATGGAAAATATCGACAAAAAAAAGGAAGGGCACAACACTACAGGCGTGTTATGACAGATAAGCGCGTGTCATTTCTGTGACAGTCGCAGCTGAAGTCTTGGATGAATGGTCGCTAAATATAGTTAATATCCGTTGCCCTCAATTCGTGAAATGGTATAATAAATTGTGGTTGCGATTGGCAGCTAGAAATCTGAATACTGATTCTGCCACTAACCATCCCTCGGTTAATGTACCTGAAATGTCCTGCACGATGTCTTATTCCACTGTTGGTAATTGGCAATATATGCGAGGCATTAAACCTCCCTGGTTACCTAAATGGACTAGTTATGCAAGCGAGATCTGGCAGCCATCCAATAATGATATTGAATATTTAACAGTACAGGCTTGTTGTAGGTGCAACTAGTGTACTCCCCAAGCTGATCAGTGAATAAAACTATGTTGTAGTAGAAACGAAGACCGAATCCTAGAAGAAAATATAATGGAACGAATATATTGGTAACGAATTGCACCAAATAACGACATATCACATTAATATATTCTGAAATACTGCAATGACAGGTAAGTTCTGACGTCACATATCTTATGTGTTGCTTCGATGACAGCGCTGTTGGTCTCTCAATGCATGAGCTTTTATATAGGACCCCGTTCCATTAAAATAATAATGATACCAGTCCATATATATTTCCCCAGTAGAATTCCGGTGGATCGCCTCAATGCTCTTATGCAATAATACAGACTCTCTAAATAGCCAACGTCATCTTTTTTACAAATATCATGTGACCCTAATACTATTGGCATTTTACTGAATATTTCACCCAAAGAAGCGTCAGCGTGGAATTATCTTCGATACCGAAAGAAAAATGCACAAGATAATCTCGGACAAGTCTTGTGACAGTATAATAAAGTACATTTTGTCGAAAGATATATTATCTATGGGTAAAATACCATAGACTGGGTCGCTATCGGCACATCACTAGCGACACTCATACCAATCCCAAACAATTATACAAAGGTTGCTCATATTATTAAACTCTAGAAATTAAATTAGTCATGATAATATACAATATTATTATCTTCGAGGGCTTCAAATGGAAATTATTCTGGTTGATATTGTGGATGCTGTAGCTGACGATAGTTGTTATCACCGTCTTCGATGCGCTACAAACAATAAGCCAATCATGCTAATGTCGCTGACGCTATAAACGTAGACGGTTTGTGCTTGAAAAGCAACCAATACGCTGATCTGATGAATCTGTATTATAGGCAACCTGTCCATTTTTGTTATAAGTGTTATTATTGGAGAGCGACCAACCATGGCCATTTAACATTGAAAGAACGGGAGGACGTGTAACGGGATGCTTGATTCCATCCATACCTGTTTTATGCTCCACTATATTTTTGTTTTCTTTATCAGAAGATGTAGGTTTTTACTTAGTGTGTGCGGGTGTGTGTGTGCTGGATCGCATATGCAAATTTTATGGTATAACAATCATTGTCGTCTTCTACAGTTGCCAGCATCATGAGCCACAACTAGGCCATATAAACGCTTGTCATAACTTACGGAGGGGTCATTGAGCGATCAACGGAAGCCGGCGATACACAGCTATATAGATATATATATATATATAGATATGATATATAGATATATATAGAGATATAGATATATATAGATATATATATATATATAGAGAGAGAGATATATATATATATATATATATATAGAGATAGATATATATATATATATATAGAGATATATCTATATATCTCTATATATATATATCATATATATATAGAGAGATAGATAGATAGATATATATATCTTGATATACTATATAATATATATATATACATATATATATATATATATATATATATATCCGAATATAGAGGGATGAATATAATATATATATATATATGTATATATATATCTATATATATATCTATTTATATATCTATGTATATAAAATGTATATTTATATACATATATATGTATTTATATATATATATATATATATATCATAAGTATACATATACATAAATATACATATTCATATATATATATTTATATGCATAGATATATATATATTATATATATATATATGTATACATGGTAATATATATATATATATATATCTTTTATATCTTTCTATGTATAAAAATTTATATATGTATATATATATATATGTTTATAAATATAGATATAATATGTATTATCTATTCATACATACATAAATAAATAATATATATATATGTATATATTCAATATGTATATATACATATATATATATATACTTATATATATTTATATATATTATATTATCTATATATATCTATGTATATATTTATATACATAAATATGCATATATATATATATATATGCCTATATATATATATATATATATATATATATATGTATATATATATATATATATTTATTTATTTATATATGTATAAAAATATATATATATATACATTTTAGTGCCAGTGTCAGAAGTGTATGAAAATTGGTGGTAGCAGTGTCCGGGATATGGTGAACAATTTGACAAGCAGGTGAGATTCTCCCTCACTCTGTGGATGTATATGGTGTGTTCATCCATGATCCAAACAACTTTCACATATGCATTTTGTCCGCATTGGCAATGTTTAATCCTCATCATGCACCTATAGTATTCATTCAGACATGTTGCTTGCAGATTAATCACTAATTCCCTTCAGTGTTAGCTTAACATGAAATTGTCAAGAGGTGACAAATCCAGCTTTGAGAAAATGGCACTCTGCAAACTATTTGTTGGTAGGTTCACCATTGGATAATTACTTGGAAGTCCATGATGATACTTGGATTTAATGATACACAATAAGGAATGAAAGTCAGTTGAATGAAAATTGTCCTTTTAGTAGTGTGCAGAAAGTGTAGTGAAGAGTCATGGGTTCAGCGAGGCTGATGTTGATGTTTACAAACCAACCGACTAAGGAATGCACCCAGGAGCAAAAGTTTGAATATTGCCTATTGGTAATTGTTTTTGATATACTCACTCATTTAGATTGTTAATAGATTTGTCTTGATCATTTACTTAAAAGGCCACTGACATGCGAAATTCAAATTCGTGTTGTCATCTAATTGTGAAGATGATTTTGTGACATTTTGACACTAGTATGACTGAGATGTCATAATTGGTTGCCGAGATATTACGATCGAACTTGCAGACTTTCCTGTATGACGTCATCGAACTCATTCACTCACTTTCGTTTGGTGGTTTACTGATGAAAGCCATTAATACAGACGAATTTGACTGCTTTGTGTCAATAAGGTGACGTCACACAAAAAAATCTGCGAGTTCGGTCACACTAGTGTCACTTAAAAATTATCGTAAAAATTAGAAACAAAAATTCGGTTATGCATTTCAGTGGCCTTTTAAGTACACTTTATTATTTGTTTTTTACTAGGGTGAAAGTACATCAGGTTATATCTGTGTAGATCCATGATGCCCATGCATGTAGTGACTGGTTTAATGTGTTGATGAATAAACCTGCCTTTTTTCACTAATTCTTTGCCTTTGTATGATGACATTTACTCGTAATTTTAAAAAAGATGTTTAATATCGTTATTTGTGTTCATGTAGCACTAATAGTTGGATATTTCTGAGAAATAAATGTACTTGGTTAAATGATCTTGTCGAATCTATTAAAAAACATAATTATTGTATTGTAGCATTACTAAGTTGACTAAAGAGGAAGTAAAAACCACTTGAATACAGCAATTTGGTATCGTTGAATTTAGGTGGAAGGGCACACGTCTTTTCCACGTGTCTATATCCACATGGTTTCGACTTGCCTTTTCAACTTGTATTTCACCAGTTTTTCTACGTATTTTTTCACGTGGATTCCGCGTGTTGTGCCCACTGGGTATATACCTTACAGGGGGTCAGCAAGCGGTCAGAGGAAGTCGGCCATTATGCAGCTAGATAGGTTGCATAAAGGTTCATGAGCACATCACCTGCAATTGTCAAAGGATTGAGCTTGCGTAACGACGTACTTGCTGAACGATACATAATACCTAGCTCAAATGAGTTTTTCTTGTCTTGACGACCGATATGTGGTGAACTTAATATATAAGCTCTCATCCAGAGCCGATTTATGGTCAAATTGTACTAGTCCACAGTTGTACAAACAAGTATATTCGAAGACATGGACCACTAAAAACTCACAAGGAAACACAAAACAGGCACCGACTAAAAATGATTTCACTACAATTGATCCCAATTTCATTTGGCTAAACAAGGTGGCGTCCTTTTCTCTTGTGTCACGTGCAATCGAATTGACTCACTTGTCCCCTTCTGATGCACAGTTCGTTAAATTGGACTTACACATAGATGAACACAACTGCCATGTGCAAATATAAACAATTTTGTGTATCGTAGTGCTCTGCTTAACCAATCAATCTCATGAAGTGAAGTGAAACCACAACAATAAGGTTTTCAATTTATTGTGTCTGTACTTGTGTTGTGTGTCACGCAGCAATAGCGTATCGATCTTCTCTTGTCACTAACAAGTGGTGAGTGACCGGTCAGCAGAAGCCGGGAATTATCCTTGTAGAATACAGGAAACGTTTCATTCATGACTCCGCGTTTGCCCGCTAATAACACAAATCTCCGAGGAGATCATTTCAGAAAGCAGCTATAGAATCACCTGTGGATTAATTCGTTACATAAAAAGCACTGTGCAATTGTCCGAGATCATAAAATTATATGAACCACATTGTCCAGAACAATGAAGAAAATGATACCATAAAAGATTCTACACTTTTACAGCTTAGAAGTCTGTGTAGCAGGTACACCTATTTACTTTTTTCTTTTCATGCGCATGCGTCGGTTACTTGTTCGCTGTCCCTAAAGCACATGCACCAATCAGAGAAAGCGTTTGCGTGATCGGAAGCCATTGGTTAAGTCAATCAGTTTGAATTCCAATCGTCGTCACGTATTATGTCGGCATTTGTTATCTATATGCGTGATCCACCTCGGGTGCTTTCGGTGGAATGACTAATACGTAATTGATGCGTTGACAACACATGGTCAAAGTAATCTCGGCCATCTGACTATTCCTATATATGCTTTGTCCAAGTTAGCTAAATTAAATAATTTGGAATTACGTCACAGTCGCCTAGATTACAGTCGATATTTTAATGATATCCAATGTTATTCACCGCAGGCGAGGTAGCATACCAATCGAGTTTGTTGTCAAGGTGATTTTTACTGTGTAAGAAACAATAGGAAAGCCACAAATTGATGCTACGTGCAATTATACATATTCAGCTGATGCTTTTCCTAATATATTTAATATGTTATATATTACAAGTCGAAGGTAATTGCAGTTGTCGAGTGTCAAATATCAGTAATCAATGGGTCATCTTCCACATTAAACAAGCCACTTGAAGACAATGCCACAAAATATAATGACGTAACGCTTTATATTTATCTTATGAAAAAGCTTGAAGTTGAGTGACGACCCTTACATGTTACCCGGAAAAGTGACTTTGTAAGGGGAAGCATAGAAGTGTCTAAAGACAATGGTGCCAATTCACGTCATACGTATAGTCCTGATAAGCTAATCAGGACTTTTAGTATGTCAGGATTAACAAAAAGACCATCTTTGTTATATCCGATTATCTTACAGAAGACCAGAAAATTCTGGCCAATAATGTTTGTTCAAAGAGGATGCACTACCCGTCTGAGCTCAATAACCGAATAGCCTGTTCATCGTTGATGGACTCATCACTCATTGAATCCGATTTCAACTGGCATATACCACTAGGTTGGATATTGTACTAGAGAATGTAGCTCGTAAACTGGAATGTAGTTGGGAAGACGAAAACGATGTCAGACCACAGAAGGAGATACGTCGAGAACCATGAAATGCACACCTTTCCCAACTTTGAATATCTTCTCACATCAATATTGCAGCGAGATAGACATTCAAATTCTCAGAACAAATTATCAGACAAGTTCTGCTGACCAAGCTAGAATAAAGTAGACGGCAGAGCTGATTAAATGGTCATTGCCATCTGGAAATTTTTGTTCACGCGCGCTCGTGCACCGGATATTCCACACAATATGGTCAGCTATAATAAGTGCAATGTTGCCTGTTGCCATAAAGCCAACCGTTCAACCAAGTGGTGTGTTACCAATGAGTACGGAGTGAGTACAAAGCCAAAGGTGTCTGTAAACCACATCCATTCCAAGTATCCTACGTAACTCTTTAATGTGGAACGCTGTATGTGCTTCATGTCATATATTCTGTGTCTGTGAAACCTAATCACAGCAGGATTAACACTGCATGGTTTAATTTGACTGTTAATGTGTGATTATAATGCCATTGCAACGTTTAATCGATTATCTCCCTTGTGTTGGCCATTTCGCAAAGCTAATAATGTTCCGCTTAACATTGCAAACTGCTATCATTGACGCTGTAGAGGATGGTAAATATGCTACCAGATAAACAGCCACAATCTCAACGTGATTGAGTTGTTCCAAATATTGATCTCATCACTTTGAACCTCTCCATACTATCACAGGTTATGGTTCAATTAGCCTTAATGGGCTTACCAGGCGTATCAGAAAAAACAACTAGCTAAAGAAACAGTCGTCTAATTTGCTTGATATGATCTATACGTTTTCACACAAATACTCGTGAAGAAACTGCAGTTGAAATAGTAGCCGTGTAACTAATACGGTAAATATTTATAAAACAGTATGAAAGTCTGCAGCGTTAGACAGGATAATTCCCTCATATAACTACAAAGTAGCCAATGCCTTCAAAATCTTGTTTGTGTGGAAACAATCATAGAGAAAGGCATTTGCTGTGCTGCTTGGGAAATAAGAAATTCGATGAACCAATGGTGCAGTGTGAGCTTATCTTAATCATTTTTATCATGTATTTTGGACATCTATTGACAACGGGAAAACAAGCCCAAAGGCTGCAATTCTTGCAACTAAGTATGCGTACAGAACAGGCTCGTTTACAAATGTAGTGCTATTTGCGATAATACGGCAAAATCCTCTAATTTAGTAATTGCAGCATTCATCAGCTAACTGAGCGATATATTACCCCGTATATAGTTGAAAATACTCTATACTGGGTTTGGGCTGACTAATATTCCAGGTTTTCGATTTTTCACTACACATCATATCGCTTTTTCTTAGTTGTCAACATATCAATTGAATACGGCACTTACTTCTGCTCCGGCAATTGCCCTTTTGTCAAAGTGATTATGAAATCGGGTCGCCATTAACATCCAACTAGTCAAATAATTATGTTTTTGCATACATCATGATTAAGGAGTGTTTTAAAAGAAACATTGAAGGGCTTGTAGCGCAACAATTATTAATATGATTTAGCTGTGATCATGAACCCGATCCCAAAGAAGGCAGTGTCACCATTTTACGAAGCGTTAACGGTCGGCCCCCATAGGTAGCCGAAGAGTTGGATATGCCTTGAGAAATTAAAACCCAAATACAATAAAATATACCTTCCTCTGTGAATTACTTTTCTGCAAAATCGTGAGGGCACCAGATAATATTGTGATGTGTTCAATATATATGTATATCATTTCCCAAACTGATTGGGTTTCGTTTAATTCAATCCCCGAGTCTCAGCGCGTAGATTTGATTTGTATTTGTTTTGCGTTCAGCACCATCGTGTGAGCAAGAAACGTTGTGAATATGCTAAGTGAACCAATCAGTGTTTCAACGATTATTTAGGCAACAGGCGATGTACAATGATACGCACAATCAAACCTTGTATTCATAGGCGACATGTTATCAAACCAGCCTAGTCGATGATGTAATTTACTGAATAAATATAGTCAGCATCCATACACATTCATCAAATAGTCATTGCATAAGTGGTCAGGATGTCCAGTAAGTTATTTTACCAGAGCAGCTGTTATACTAACACAAGTCTGCAATCAAAGCTTTTAATCAATCAGTGATCACTATTTATCATATCAAAATATTATAACAAGTTATAAAGAATCCTATTTACAATAGAAATGCCACTAAACACCCGCAAATGCCATTCATTTATGTAATTGTCTATCGAGCGAGTGACACAATAAGTTACGATCAATTTGATGAAAAGACAGTCAAGTCTTCTTTTTTTGCCGTCCAGATATGCCAATGGAGCTGATCCCCCAAATAATCATGATCTTTGCAAAGTCATTCCAGTGAGCATTAATGTGCAATGTCCCAATGATGACGCTTGCGTTGATGAACATGTCTATTTTTGCACCATTTGTGCAACAATGATCTTTATTAGACGAACACGACAGACATAAAGCATTATTGAGTGCAATCTCATGACAGTTAACTGTACAACCATCAAAAAAGGGATATCAACTGAAACTGGCCTAAAGTATTGCAGCAAACTGTCTTAAATATAAAATAATATAAAAGACGCAGGAGCTGAATAAGTAAAACAAAACTGATGTTTGTCACACTTTATAAACAATGCCTGTGCCTGCTAAGCAACACTGAACCTTTACATCGTAGCTATAAGACGCAGTATTCACTCTGTGTCTGAGATGCACGCTACACGCATTAGCTATCGCATCATTTAAGTAATGGACTTCCATGTTGTAGCAGTCGTCTGCCTCTCCAGGGATCAATAAGGATGGGATAGTGCTTCAATATGACAACAACACTGCTCGATCGTGTTGTAACTGATAACTTGTGGGACTCCCATTAGAGCAAATGCGGGCGGAGATTGTTAAAACATCATCTGAAGCTTTGGTGCCGCAGAAGCTAACTAAAAACGAACGGAAACTCAATTAACTGAAACTCTGATCTCATAAACTGATGTTTTTAACACTTTATAAACAATGCACGTGCCTGCTATGTAAAGCTGAACCTTTACATCGTAGCTATAAGACGCAGTATTCACTCTGTGTCTGAGATGCACGCTACACGCATTAGCTATCGCATCGTTTAAGTAATGGACTTCCATGTTGTAGCAGTCGTCTGCCTCTCCAGGGATCAATAAGGAAGGATAATGCTACAATAGGACAACAACACTGCTCGATAGTGTTGTAACTCATAACTTGTGTGACTCCCAGCAGAGAACATGCGGGAAAAGATTGTTAAAACATCATCTGAAGCTTTGGTGCCGCTGCCGTACATGCTAACTAAAAACGAACGGAAACACAAATTAACTGAAACTATGATCTCATAAACTGATATAAGTTAGTTAGTTTGTAACCGGGCAAAAAGGCGGGCGTGTATTCAAGAGAGATCAGCCAAATTGGGAGAAATAGAATATATATATATATATAGATATATATGAGAGAGAGATATATATAGAGATATAGAGGATAGAGAGATGGAGAGAGATATAGAGAGAGAGATATATATATATACATATATATAGGGTATATAGGAAGATAGATAGAGAAAGATAGAGAAGATACATATATACAGATATATATAGACATACAGAGATAGATATATATTATATATATTCATATAGATTCCTATATATATCTATATCTATATTTATATATATTATATTGAGATATATATCTCTCTATATATATATCTCTAAATCTATATATATCTCTATATATCTCTCTATCCTCTATCTCTATATATCTCTATATATATATATCTATATTTACTATATATAAACGAAAAATAAAGTATTTTCCAGCGTTCTCAGAAAAGGGTAAGACATACATTCAGGCAGCGACCGCACATGCTTAATTATATCGGCCTGTTGAGTAAATTTTAAGATAAAATAAGGGTTTTAATGGACGGTCATGGCTGAAGTAATATTACACTAAAGATAACAGGACAAGTGTTGTGGTTGTTTAAATATGTCTTGGTATTCTCGGGATTTATGTTGGTCATCTGCTTCAACACACGGC
>CM067353.1:67018912-67023912 GCA_034190875.2 Urechis unicinctus | reverse complement strand
CAAATTATTTAATTTAGCTAACTTGGGACAAAGCATATATAGGAATAGTCAGATGGCCGAAGATTACTTTGACCATGTGTTGTCAACGCATCAATTACGTATTAGTCATTTCCACCGAAAGCACCCGAGGTGGATCACGCATATAGATAACAAATGCCGACATAATACGTGACGACGATTGGAATTCAAACTGATTGGACTTAACCAATGGCTTCCGATCACGCAAAACGCTTTCTCTGATTGGTGCATGTGCTTTAGGACAGCGAACAAGTAACCGACGCATGCGCATGAAAAGAAAAAAAGTAAATAGGTGTACCTGCTACACAGACTTCTAAGCTGTAAAAGTGTTAATCTTTTATGGTATCATTTTCTTCATTGTGTTTCTGGGACAATGTGGTTCATATAATTTTATGATCTCGGACAATTGCACAGTTGCTTTTTTATGTAACGAATTAATCCACAGGTGATTCTATAGCTGCTTTCTGAAATGATCTCCTCGGAGATTTGTGTTATTAGCGGGCAAACGCGGAGCGTTCATGAATGAAACGTTTCCTGTATTCTACAAGGATAATTCCCGGCTTCTGCTGGACGTGGTCACTCACCACTTGTTAGTGACAAGAGAAGATCGTATACGCTATTGCTGCGTGCACACAACACAAGTACAGACACAATAAATTGAAAACCTTATTGTTGTGGTTTCACTTCACTTCATGAGATTGATTGGTTAAGCAGAGCACTACGATACACAAAATTGTTTATATTTGCACATGGCAGTTGTGTTCAATCTATGTGTAAGTCCAATTTAACGAACTGTGCATCAGAAGGGGACATGTGAGTCACATTCGATTGCACGGTGACACAAAGAGAAAAGGACGCCACCTTGTTTAGCCAAATGAAATGGGATCACTTGTAGTGAATCATTTTTTAGTCGGTGCCTGTTTTGTGTTTCCTTGTGAGTTTTTAGTGGTCCAGGTCTTCGAATATTACTTGTTTGACTCAAATGTGGACTAGTACATTGACCATAAATCGGCTTGGATTAGAGCTTATATATTAAGGTTCACCACATATCGGTCGTCAAGACAAGAAAAACTCATTTGAGCTAGATATTATGTATCGTTCAGCAAGTACGTCGTTACGCAAGCTCAATCCTTTGACAATTGCAGGTGATGTGCTCATGAACCTTTATGCAACCTATCTAGCTGCATAATGGCCGACTTCCTCTGACCGCTTGCTGACCCCCCCCTGTAAGGTATATACCCAGTGGGCACAACACGTGGAATCCACGTGAAAAAATACGTGGAAAAAAACTGGTGAAAATACACTTAGAAAAAAGGCAAGTCGAAAACACGTGGATATAGACACGTCGAAACGACGTGTGCCCTTCCACCTAAATTCAACGATACCAAATTGCTGTACTCAAGTGGTTTTTACTTCCTCTTTTATCAACTTAGTAATGCTACAATACAATCATTATGTTTTTTAATAGATTCGACAAGATCATTTAACCAAGTACATTTTATTTCTCAGAAATATCCAACTATTAGTGCTACATGAACACAAATAACGATATTAAAAACAATTTTTTTAAAATTACGAGTAAATGTCATCATACAAAGGCAAAGAATTAGTGAAAAAAGGCAGGTTTATTCATCAACACATTAAACCAGTCACTACATGCATGAGCATCATGAATTTACATAGATAAAACCTGATTTACTTTCACCCTAGTAAAAAACAAATAATAAAACGTACTTAAAAGGCCACTGAAATGCATAAACGATTTTTTGTTTCCTAATTTTGACGATAATTTTTAAGTGACACTAGTATGACCGAACTCGCCGATTTTTTTGTGTGACGTCACCTAATTGACACAAAGTAATCAAATTCGTCTGGATAAATGGCTTTCATCAGTAACCACTAAACGAAAGTGAGTGAATGAGTTCGATGACGTCATACAGGAAACTCTGCGAGTTCGATCGGTAATATCTCGGCAACCAATTATGACATCTCAGTCATACTAGTGTCAAAATGTCACAAAATCATCTTCACAATTAGATGATAACACGAATTTTAATTTCGCATGTCAGTGGCCCTTTATAAAAATGATCTAGTCAAATCTATTAAAAATCTAAATGAGTGAGTATATCAAAAACAATTGCCAATAGGCAATATTTAAACTTTTTCTCTTGGGTGCATTCCTTAGTCGGTTGGCTAGTAAGACACTAAAACAGCAGCCTCGCTGAACCCATGACTCTTCACTACACTTTCTGCACACTACTAAAAGGACAATTTTAATTTTATCTAATTTCATTCAACTGACTTTTTATACCTTATTGTGTATCATTAATCCAAATATTATCATGGACTTCTAAGTAACTATCCAATGGTGAACCTACCAACAATTAGTTTGAAGAGGGCCATTTTCTCAAATTTGGATTTGTCACCTCTTGACCATTTCTTGTTAAGCTAGCACTAAAGGGAATTAGTGATTAATCTGCAAACAATATGTCTGAAGGAATACAATTGGTGCATGAAAATGGATTAAACATTGCCAATGCGGAAAAAATGCATATGTGAAAGTTGTTTGGATCATGGTTGTACACACCATATACATCTACATAGTGAGAGAGAATCTCACCTGCTTGTCAAATTGTTTACCATATCCAGGACACTGGACCCCTTCCGTAAGTTATGACAAGCGTCTATATGGCCTAGTTGTGGCTCATGACGCTGGCAACTGTAGAAGACGACGATGAATGTTATACCATAAAAATTTGCATATGCGATCAAGCACACACGCACACACACATACACACACACACACACACACACACCCGTACACACCAAGTAAAAACTTACATCATTTGACAAAGAAAACAAAAGTATAGTGGAACATAAAACAGGTATGGATGGAATCAAGCATCCCGTTACACGTCCGCCCGTTCTTTCAATGATAAATGGCCATGGTTAGTCGCTCTCCAATAATAACACTTATAACAAAAATGGACAGGTTGCCTATAATACAGATTCATCAGATCAGCGTATTGGTTGCTTTTCAAGCACAAACCGTCTACGTTTATAGCGTCAGCGACATTAGCATGATTGGCTTATTGTTTGTAGCGCATCGAAGACGGTGATAACAACTATCGTCAGCTACAGCATCCACAATATCAACCAGAATAATTTCCATTTGAAGCCCTCGAAGATAATAATATTGTATATTATCATGACTAATTTAATTTTTAGAGTGTAATAATATGAGCAACCTTTGTATAATTGTTTGGGA
Source organism: Urechis unicinctus (assembly GCA_034190875.2). Classification (NCBI taxonomy): domain Eukaryota; kingdom Metazoa; phylum Annelida; class Polychaeta; order Xenopneusta; family Urechidae; genus Urechis; species Urechis unicinctus. Next base: position 67,020,626 of record CM067353.1, on the reverse strand, counting down.
TTGGTATGAGTGTCGCTAGTGATGTGCCGATAGCGACCCAGTCTATGGTATTTTACCCATAGATAATATTTCTTTCGACAAAATGTACTTTATAATACTGTCCGAGATTATGTTGTGCATTTTCCTTCGGTATCGAAGATAATTCCACGCTGACGCTTCTTTTGGTGAAATATTCAGCTAAATGCCAATAGTGTTAAGGTCACTTGATATTTGTAAAAAAAGATTGCGTTGGCTATTAAAAGAGTCTGTATTATTGCATAAGAGCATTGAGGCGATCCACCGGAATTCTACTGGGGAAATATTTATGGACTGGTATCATTATTATTTTAATGGAACGGGGTCCTATATAAAAGCTCATGCATTGAGAGACCAACAGCGCTGTCATCGAAGCAACACATAAGATATGTGACGTCAGAACTTACCTGTCATTGCAGTATTTCAGAATATATTAATGTGATATGTCGTTATTTGGTGCAATTCGTTACCAATATATTCGTTCCATTATATTTTCTTCTAGGATTCGGTCTTCGGTCCTACTACAACATGGTTTTATTCACTGATCAGCTTGGGGAGTACACCAGTTGCACCTACAACAAGCCTGTAGTGTTAAATATTCAATATCATTAATCTCCCATTGGATGGCTGCCAGATCTCGCTTGCATAACTAGTCCATTTAGGTAACCAGGGAGGTTTAATGCCTCGCATATATTGCCAATTACCAACAGTGGAATAAGACATCGTGCAGGACATTTCAGGTAAATTAACCGAGGGATGGTTAGTGGCAGAATCAGTATTCAGATTTCTAGCTGCCAATCGCAACCACAATTTATTATACCATTTCACGAATTGAGGGCAACGGATATTAACTATATTTAGCGACCATTCCTCCACGACTTCAGCTGCGACTGTCACAGAAATGACACGCGCTTATCTGTCATAACACGCCTGTAGTGTTGTGCCCTTCCTGTTTTTTTGTTGATATTTTCCATACGTTACCTGAAGTTCTTCCCACGACAGGCGGTGGCCAACACCTCTTCCTCTCTAACTCGATAACGCAATCGACAAGAACTCACTCCCTCTCCCACACGTACCAGCTCTAACAATCAATAGTACTATTCCATATCAGTTGTCATGCTTGTGCAACTTTGTCTATTAAGGAATGTTTTTGCCGGGCTTTGACTAACATGAATTACCTACCTTCAGAAGCTTGATATGGTGCAAAAGAGCATAAGATGTTTTTGTTGCATTACTAAGCATGAGGCAACTAACCTAATTTCAAATAATCGTTGCCATTAACGGCTGCGTCTCATATGTATTGCTGACCAATGCACATGCGTTCGGTAACATTGCAAAGTAATCCAAAAGTGTTTACAAGGAATGGTAGAGAATGTGAGGATGTAACTATGTGTTACTGCGCACGAATTGGTCATTTGATGCGTGCAGATGGATCAAGGCAGCACTTAAAGGCAACATTTATTGATTCATTCTGCAGTTCATTAACCGAACGTCGACCAACGACATACATAGAAAAGCTATGTCCTTTGTCATGCACAGGCTATTTTATATGCCACGCATAGGTCATGTTATTTGTCACGCAAAGGTCATGTGATTTGTCACGAAAAGGCAGTAAGCATATCACCTCAATAGTGACTTAACACCTCAACAATATGACAAAGTCGGTTATTTACTAACACAGGCATACAGAGAAATGACA
>CM067353.1:66978912-67013912 GCA_034190875.2 Urechis unicinctus | reverse complement strand
CATTGGCATATACTTAAGCTCTAATAGTTTGTATACTATCTGGTTGGTCGAATGGTATAGTAACTCACATCCTGCCTAATGCTCACATGGAGACGATCCTGAAGAACATATTTTACTTTTTATAGTTGGCACGAATATTTCCTGGTGCAATACACGCCAGCATTATGTTGAGCCAATATGATGATTGAGACGTATATACTGTAATTTATGTTCAGATACACAAATAAGACAAACCATTTTAATCGAAAGGTTATTAAATCTCGGTTATTACAGGTACATGACAGATATGGTGCAACGATTCCTACCATTTTAGAACATTATATTATCTATACACATTCCTGACATAAACAGTTAACTTGCAATGGATGAGGGACCAGTGTTCATGAAGCAATGTGCGCTTATTACGACTCCTACATGCCTAATGTTGATCGAATGGTGCTGATATGACTAATGAACATATTTGGTATACACTTGTTCCATTTTTTGCTTAATGAAGCTAACGTGTGGACATACTACAATTAACACACTCAACAGGTGTGACTAGGCATCAGTCGTATAGCAGTTGGACAGTTGAATAAGGCACCGCAGCACAAATGTTGGGAAATAAAGGCCGTCTTTATAGCATGCAATATGCTACGGATTGTGAAAATGTTAAGTTGCCCTTATATATCTTCAAAGAATAACAATTGATGGATAGTCATGAGACTAGATAATTTGGCTAGTATTGTCTATGATTCCTTTGAAAAACAGCCTTGAGAACGGTCCTTCTGTATTAGTCATCTATGTCACTGCATAAAATTGGAAGCCATATACTGTCCAAAAATAATAGCTGTCGCTGGAGTCTTCAGGCCAAAGGAAGAGTCAATCATATGGTGACACAATTGATGCAATTCAATGAGAGACTTCATTTCATCTATCGAGTGTTAATTAGAATTTCAAATTGAAACTTGATATATAATCTTTAGCTACATTAATTGATTATGCAGTTGAGTTTAAGTTATTCAAGAGGTGTCGCCAATAACAGCAGCACATCTACATTTTACTGCATATCATACGTTTGATGTAGAAACATGAAATGTCGCTAAAACTACTAGGCTACTTTATGGTGACGGGATACATCAGAACATTTAATTTAGATGTGATGCACCCCGCTCATCTACAGCCTTCAATATTGTCAAACGTTGTACCAAGTTAGGGACTACCTTATGGCATTAATGATCATCAAGAGAGGGGATGAATCATTAAAGCAATGAATGTTGTGAATAACATCATATAAATTGGGTGGTTTGAGTAAAGGCATAAAGCGGATCTGGTTTTATGTTTGTAGTTCATTTCATATCGCGCAGACAATCGCGTTGCAGTTTCTGGGTTTTAAGCACCAGTCAGCATGTAGACCAGAACACAGTCAAAATAGAACAACATGATTTTTTGCATCTATGCTAGCTGATGAGCAACGATCAGCTCTTAAACATTTTATTCCGTATTGCGTTTGTGAATTGCAATAAACACGACGACGATATAAGTACTTTTCGTAGATGCAAGTTCCGCTAACCAAGTACGTGATGACATTTATGCACTAACGTGTAAGCTCTGTCGTTCGATTGGCGTTTACAGAATGCAATCGCCTAGCTCTCGGCACGTACATAATAAGTCGCGAAAATCTATATACCGCGCATATATATATATATATATATATATATATATATATATATATATATATATATATATATATATATATATATATATATATATATATATATATATATATATATATATATTATATATATATATATATAAATGTATATATATAAATATTTATATATATATATATATATGCATATATATATATTTATATATATATATATATTTATATATATATATGCATATATATGTGTATATATATATATATTTATATTATATATGCATATACATATGGCAAATATATATATATATATATATATATATATTATATATATCATATTATATATATATATATATATATATATATTTTATACTTATATGCATGCATACATATGGCAAAGGAGTAAAGGAGACGGTTTACAATATCATTTATTGATAAATATATTTTATATATATTTGAGATCTTCCAGTGACGCCATGTAAAAGTAATACTTTGTTTATGGTATCTACATGATGTACGTGTGGTTTATCAATTCTTCCTCTATAAACATAATCATTTGCATAATTTTGCACAGCTCATAGGAAATGATATCGGACATAAAATTTAAGCCAGTTATTACATGAATAATAGCCAAAGCATTAAGGGGGCTTATGCGTGATCTTCAGTCCCATCCAATAATTCGTTCATGGATAAGTTTACATGTGAGAACAAAGTACGGTTGATCCTCATTCCGGAACAGTCTAAACAGGGCCGACATTTATTTGAATGTGTATTTATGGAACAGCATATGCGATCGTTCCTCTTCCATGACTGTTTAAGTACGTGCAAATTGTAGGGCGATGAGATATGATTATACGAATAGATTGCTTTTTGCCTACGGCTTGTGACAGTATAGGTTTTCAAATGCTTTCAATCCGATAGGGTTATTTTGGCATTGCAATGAAACAAATTTGGCCATCATGTGAAGCCCTTTTCGACATCACTCAATAGGCTCGTCCATGATGCTTCTATTTAGCAGAAATATCGAACTTCATAACGGACGAAGTATGATTCCTGATTATATATGCAGTCCCAGAATACACCGTATGTGATCGATTTGTTCATGCATATCAGGATAGCAATGCTAGCAATATGAAAATGACACAAGGCTGGCTCAGAATTCGGGTCATAAAATAATGTCTGCATGGAAAGATTTTGCTAGCTAGCCCTCGAAAATATGGATCTATGCTCTATTTACGTACAACACGCTCTTGCTTAAACCACCATTGTACCTACTGGGTGCGTTTGCCAAATTCTGCTGTAACTCAAACCCCTCCGTAGAAAATCCTAATGGTATGCTAGGCACCTTAAATGAAGCTCTGTCCAGTTCCGGAGTTTATCCTAAATATATGCATTCTTTGAATATAGGTGCTTTCACATGCACTCTATTCTACCAACCATCTTGTATCGGTATCGGTCGTCGCTGTGTTCACTTGACTCAACACGGTCACCCATAAATTAATTAATTGCAACGTCAAAACTAACCATGAATAGTCGTGTTTTCCGAGTCATTACGCATAGGCGGCATAAAAAATGAAAAAAATTAATCAACATTTGGACCGCACTTCGCCTTCTCTGTCGTAAAGGCGACATATATATTAGGTTTTAAAATTACTTCACATGAAACAACCCACTACTACATACCTCTGGTGCTCTTCACGTTAATCAATGTTATTCATCCCCACTAAGTATACCACAACACAATCTGTCAGATATAATCCGGAAATCCCGAGGCAAACGTATCGATCAGCTACAAGGAAAATTAATGAATTATTCTAACATTTATAATAAAACATCACCAGGATTGTGCAGCTGATTAATGACCAAATGGCCCTAAAAATATGATAAACTCTCACAAACGTCCTTTGTGCAAAATGCATCGACTACCATCCTATGTATGTTTTTGTGAGTTTGTAATCTAATTCCACAAAGGCCACGATAGCTTGTGAGCAGCATGTGTGCATAACGTTTCAAATAACATGTCCATTCTGTTGCATATATGGAGAGCAACAATTTTTGGTGATCGATTGCATGAACGTTATTGAACACAGGAATGTTGATATAAGCAAATACAGGTTCTCAATGATTATATCAATGATAAATATATACTCCAGTTGTTCTATATCAAAGCATTGACACAGACGCGCATATCAGGGGTATTTGTATTTAAAAATATGGAATTGACATGGTTATAATTAATCATATATTACGAATAGATTGTTTCAATGAATTCCGTCGTCTACTGTAAGTTAATGTGTTATCTTCAGCGTTTAAACTATATACGTGTCTTTTAGGACCAGATATCTGTGATTTGAAGTCATCATATAAAATGCATAGATAAACTATCATGCACTCATTGTGGGACGTAAAGTTCTTCTTTTTTTACGTTCATCGCCCTCAATAAATTAAACATGTATCACTTGTGATGTTGACAAAGTTGATGTTAATGCTTTTGGTTTTCACAATGAAGGCTAACAGCAGCCAGGGTTGCATATCGACATAGATTACCCAGAGCGTAATGGATTCTGCCGCCTGTCAATATACATATACATATTCAAAGTGTGGCGCTGCAATCGTAAATGACTCCAGTTACACTTGAATCCTAGATGGCTGCGTGGTGGTACAACGTATGCATAACAATAGTTTTGCTGAGACATCATAAAATGCTTAGGCTGGTATCCGTTCGATTAAAGTTGGTGCTCTCCATATTTGTTAGTCGGTTCTTCACAATCATGGTAGTATACGCCATGGCTTTACTTTTCCCCATATATGTCATCAAGCCCCTGAATCGCAGATCAACGCGAAGCAATAACACTGAATATCTCATTGAAATGACACGGCGTTGACCATGGTGTTATTTCGGGATCTAGTAAATCGGAAGTGAAACGGTAAGTGATCGTCGCACCTGTCAACAGAAGATTAAAAGGAAACTTAATCTTAATCGGAAAAAGAGCATCACATTTAATGCTTACATAGGTTGTCACAGTATGAACAGTTTGATATAATTTATCATCAATGGATACCATTATGTAGTTCATTCGGCATTACTCAAGGATCAAATATTACCATAGCTGATATTTGTCAGCAAACCTACTGTTGTATTGCAAGGAAGTCAAAATACAGGGTATGAATCTGGCTGGGTACAGCTGTCGTTATTGATATATCGACTGACTGCACTACGATAATGCCTAATAAGCCCGTGCTAGTCATGCGTGATCATGAGTCGACAGATGTAGATGACTTTTTATATTATCTGCCGCATTACATGCAAGAAACGAGTTGCTAATCCTCCAAACTCTTTATATATATATTTACCGCATATGCATATGCAAAACATTGCATTGAGGCTTCCTGTGTATTCCAAGCGGATCGATAACTGACATCAGTAAAGGGACGTAGGTATGGTTTGAGCATATATAGAGGCATGTATATATAATATATATATATATATTTATATATATATATATATATATATATATATATATATATATATATATATATATTTATATATATTTATATATATATATAATATATATATATATATGAATATATATATATATATATATAATCCTTTCTATATATATATATATATATATATATATGAATATATGTATATGCATATGTATATTTATATATATATATTTTTATATTTTTATATATATATATAATAATATATATCTAAATAATATATATATATATATATATATATATATGTATATATTTATACGGCAGTTAAACTGTTGATACTCATTAGTGTTACTTGGCTTTAACACGCAAGATAAAATATATAATTTATATATACATGTTTAAATATATGTATATGTTGATGTTAACTTTTACATCAGCTAGTGCCCCTTTTGATATAGCTCTTTCTGAAAGTCGTTTGGGTAAAACAATTGCAAAACTAATATTCAACCAACTACGATCAGCGATATATGTTTGTCAACGGAATTTAGCCATTCCGAAATACCAGAAGTACCAGAGTATCTATGCGAGTTCTAATATTTGTCCACACCATGCCTTGCCAGCAATATATTCCTATAGTGCTTAAACATCGAACACATTGAGCACTGCCATTTAACATCACTTCTACTAAGCCACTATTTAAAATATTTTGATGAATAAGGGAATGTATCGTGTTTAGGGTAATGGTCATAGGTAGTAAGTCAATGTTCTGTATGGAGATACTTAACTTATATCAATGCTCGCCTGGAATAAATTGTTGTGCATATCACCTGTTCAATGCTTTGTCCTGTGTCCAAAATTGTATGATTGTAGCATGGTCGTTCTTGGCTTGTCACGCTCACAAAGATCACCAACAGCGGGAGCAAAGTATATAGTAGTGTCACGTATCTTCTCAGTGAGGGCTCATTCGCGTCTCTGCATAACAAAACATCCGATCATCAACCGCAACAATACCTATCGGTTGGTTCTCTAACGTTCAAAACAGTAAGCACAAACATTTTTGGGGGCGCAGTTGCCTGACACCGGAAGATGAGTCAACGTACACTACAAACGTCGATAAACTGCCCCATCCGCTTTTGATTTGTTTTGTAGCGCCACTGCCACTCCAAGTGACACCATTTATGTTATACATGCTTTAGCGTCAATTAAATCACACATGTCAATTAAATGTGGTATTTGAATGCTACATATGCATATATATATATATAAATGATATAGAGTGAAATCGGTTTGTAATGGAACAATAATAAGATCCCATGAGTCGCGAATATCAACATGGGCTAGCATAATGTGACCACTGCGCCTTTTTAGTCAGAAATGTATCATACACATATGCCTAGAAACTGCTACTTAATATTTACGCCTGTTTTTCCGTAATAAATGATGCCGCCATGTTTGGTAGCACTTCTCCTCTTATCATTAATGATTCTGGGGTATGATATTGTGGAGTAGGACTAGTAGTATTACTTTCGTGGTTTTGTTTTGCTTCTCCTCGGTGGATATTGCCGTTTCGCGCCACGTGTTTGTGGTCCCTATTTAAACGTTGTAACAAAAAGTAACAAGGGAAAAACAACCTTTAGACTAATCACCAGTGATTAACAGCTCCAGATGATTGCAACTGTAAAATAACAGATAATGGTTAAGTCCAGGGTGCAAAAGAAACGATCGTATACACCATGATATATCTATTTGGCAGTTGTCAGTTGTAATGAGCTCTGACAGGTTATTTACCTGTGATTATGAGCAATCAATGTGAAGCAGTCAAATAAACGAACTTTACCTTAAGTATCATTATGGCAGCAGACGGGTCACATATTCATGCAAGCAAACCACAGATGGCGTGGTACTGTCAAGATGAGCAGCTGGCTGTTGAATGTTGCTTGTTCATGAGTACATATCGTGTACGGTGGTTGATCGCTCAGTGTAGTTTACTCATGCATATTTTGCAATGTTATGATTGCCTGTCAATGAAACTGATTTCGTAGGCGATGATTCGTTCCTACTAATACCTCACTGAACAATGACAATATTAATCAGCCCGTCAGGTAAGCCACTGATCGAAGTGTTATATTGTATGCCTGACAAACATCAGCCTAACCCTGCCCTATTATTGATGGATGTTTGACAGCTTCCGCTGACCGTTCACCGACCCCTCGGAAGTAGCGAGGGAGTGACAATCATCAAAGTGGCTTTAAGTTTGGTGCAGACGCTTCCGGGTGTAGAAGCCGATGACTAACATAAGGCCTGAAATTACATATCTCAACAGCCCCAACACTGTTACCTTTAGTGTTATATGACATCAGCCATAACCTTCCGCGATAACCATGTTTTATCTCATAATGTATTCATAAGTCCCGTACCATTCAGCATGTGCGGTCGCTGCCTGACTTTATGTCCTAACCTTTTCTGAGAATGCTGGAAAATTCTTTATTTTTTATATGATCACGGGTATGGGCGGCAACTCTTAAGCCGGATAATGTCGACTATGGCAATTTTCGTTGGTCTGAAAGGCAGGTAGTCCAAGGTGTTTGAAACTTTTTTCAGTGTGACTATGTTATGGGGGACCCAAATTGCCTTACTTTGCATATATTTGTGCAATAAAGTTACAAGCTCTATAAACACGAGACTCCGGAATGCAATATTACGTGATTCATTCTGCTGTAAATGAACCGAACGCCCACACATGACATTTATTTTGTCATCAACTGCCAACGTCGTATATTAAACATTGCCGTTTTCTCTGATATTCAGCAATTTGCTTCGGAGAAGCACAATGCGTCAGATAATGTTGTAACATGCGTAATTATGAACTGCAGTTACGGAGTAAATTTATTGCATTATTATTGAATGCAATATATATCTTAGGTCATCAACCAATTATTTTTGTCATATAATTTCCGAATATTTAATTAAACTCTTATATATTATGTACATATAAAATCGGTCGGCGCTACAACGACGAATACAAGCGTTTTTTCCAACATTTTCATCAGCGGCTAATGATGACCAAACATGGTTGTGCTACGATATTATATTCCTTGATATCACCGACATACAATGTACAATATTTCGGGTTTATTCCACTCGGTAAAATACGCAAAGATAATCGTCCATTTTATAAGATACATTTCTATATATATAAATAGCAATAATGGTCTGATTTTTCTTAGATCTAAACCTTTTGGACCGGTTACCACTTACTAACTTATATCAGTTCATGTGATCAGATTTTCAGTTAATTGATTTTGCATGATTCCGTTAGTTTTTAGTTAGCTTCTGCGGTAGCAGCACCAATGCTTAAGATGCTGTTTTAACAATGTCCGCCCGCGTATTCTCTGCTTGGAACCACACAAGTTATGAGTTACAAAACGTAGGTTGGGTTATTACAATTTATATCGGTTTAATTGAGTCTCATTTTATGTGACGGATATGCATGCCGCAGTATGTGTATTTAGAAAAATATGCATATATTATGGAACCTGTTGAGAATTCCATTTGATCGAAAATCTAGTTACCCTAGATGTTTGAAGAGGAGACCAATTGGTGACCATTATGTGGTTGGTTATTTGGCATAACCAACCACATAATGTTTAATTATAAATGATGCCGCCATTTTTGTTTGCACTCCCCCTCTGCTAAACACCATCATCTAATGTATGATATTGTGGAGCAGAACTGACTGATAAATGATCTAATCATATGGACATAAGTTTATAGTGTTACATAATGGTTTAAAACAATGATTTAATCACAGCAAGAACGAGTTTGCTCTTCAGCTCCACTATATTGCTCTGCGCAATCCCGAGAGTTTATGCTAGTCTATATTGGATTTACAATATTGGTTATTTTTGGTTCGTATCAAAAACGGTCGGTTATTTTAACCCTAGCACATTGAAGTCCATTACTCAAATGATGCAATATCTTACGCGTGCAGCGTTTACACGGAGCTCACGATAGACGTAATCTGTTAATACCAAACAGTTGCAAAACCCCTTAAATATATAACCAGACGAAGAACAATGCATGGTCATTTGACATGCATTGATGGGACAAGTACTTCGTATGCGCAGTCTGCTTCAATAACTTGATCACATACATCGACTAAGTTTAAACTATTGTTGTTAATTTTTGTCATCAAAGCAAGATTCTATTAATCATTTCTTCTATCTATGTGCCGGGTGGTCATAATTGATGTATATCTCGAACAGACAGCTTCCATTCAGGCATGGAAACTAAGTAAACAGGGTGATAATTTGATTGTTTGGAACCTCAAGCAGGCGTATTTTATTTAGACTTTATTGTGTTGCGTTTTATCCCTTCTATGGGAACATCAATGTTTCTAGCCATACCGTTGAAGAATGATTAACGTACTTTTATCTAACTGTGTTATTGTCCATGAATGAGTTCCAGCACGACAAGACACCTAGTGATAACTTCCTCTTGCACTACTGATGTGTCAGTCGCCCGCAATAACCAGACCATTACAGAAAACAGTAACATTTTGATGGTACATGGTTGTGCATAACTGAAACGGCATCTCAGACACAGAGTAGATACTGCGTCTTATAGCAACGACATTGTTTACAATGTGTTACAAATATGTGTATTCTGATCCCGCGTCTTAGACGTCATTTTATGGCCTATTTGGCGACTGCACATGACACCAAGACAGTTTGCTGCAACACTTTAGGTCAGTTTCATTTGATAATTCTTTGTTGATGGTTATACAGTTCACTGTCATTTGATTGTACGTTCGCCTGATAAAGATCATCGTTGCACAAATGGTGCCAAAATAGACAATTTATGAAGCCATATGTGCATCGTTGCAAACGTCATCATTGGGGGATCGACTCCATTGGTATATCTTGACTTGGAAAAGGAAGACTCGACTGTCGTTTCATCATATTGATTTTAACGTATTGTGTCGATTACTCGATAGACAATTACACCAATGAATGACATTTATGGGTGTTTAGTGGCATTTGAAATAAAAAGTATATAGGATTCTTAATAAATTGATAACATATTTGATATGATAAATAGCGATCACTAATTGATTAAAATACAGTTGGTTGCAGACTTGTGTGAGTATAGCAGCTGGCCCCTGGTCAAATGACTTTCTGGGCACCCTGACCACTGCTGCAATGACTATTTGATGATTGTGTATGAATGCTGATGACTTCATTTATTTGATAAATTAAATCATATACCGTACTGGTTTGCTAACATGCTTGATTGTGCGTATCATTGTACATCGCCTGTTGCCTACATAATCGTTGAAACACTGATTGGTCACTTAACATATTCACAACGTTTCTCGCTCACACGATGGTGCTGAACGCAAAACAAATACAAATTAAATCTTAGCTTTGAGACTCGGAGAATGAATTAAACTAAATTCGATGGGATTGGGAAATGCTATACATATATATTGAACACATCACAATATTATCTGGCACCTCCCAATTTTAAAGAAGGGAATTCACTGAGGGAACTACATCTAATTGTGTTCGACCTAATTTCTCAAGGCATTTCCAACCTATGGGTGCCGACAGTAAACGCTTCATACAGTTGTGGTTCTCCCTTTTATGGAGTTGGGTTCATGATCACAGCGATATCATATCAATAATTTTAGTGCTACGAGCTCATGAGGGTTCCTATCAAAACACTCCCTTATCATGAAGTATGCTATAATAAAATTATTCGACATGTTTTTGACAGGTCCATTTCATAATCACTCTGAAAAACGGGCAATTGCCGGAACAGAAGCATCTACTGCGTTCCATTGATTTGTTGACAAGTGAGCAAAAGTGGTATAACGTGTAGTGAAAATTGAAAACCTGGAATATTAGTCATTCCAAACCCAGAATGGAGTTTTGCCAATCTCTCAGTTATCTGCTGAATGCTGCAATTAACGCAAATTACACAACATTTGCAAAGGTGTTTGTTCTGTACACATACTTTGTTGCAAACATTGTCGTTACTTTGCTACCAATAGCAGCCTAAGGGCTTGTTTCCCGTTGTCGATAAATATCCAACTTGCTTGATAAGAATGATAAGTACAAGCCCACACTGCTGCATATGTTAATCATATTTCTTTTTTACGAAGTAGCACAACAAATACCTTGCTCTATGATTGCTTCCGCATAAAACAGCTGTTTAAGGCATTAGCTAATTTGTAGTTATATACGAGAATTATCTTTAGTAACGCAACAGACTATCATATTGTTCTATAAATAGCAAAATAATTAGTAACACGACTACACTTTCAACTGCAGTTGCCTCACGGATATTATCGTGAAAATGTGTAGTTCATATCAAGCAAATTAGACGACTGTTTCTTAAGCTAGTTGTTTTGTCTGATAAGCTTGGTAAGCCCATGAAGGTAAATTAAACCATAACCTGTGATTGTATGGTGAGATTCACACTGCTGAGAACGATATTTGGAACGATTCAATCACGATGAGAGTGTGGCTGTTTATCTGGTAGCATCTTCCCGATCCTCTACAGCGTCGATGATAGTAGATGGGAATGGAAAGCCGTAACTTTATAAGCTTTGCGGAATCACGACACCAGTGCGCTTATTATAGCTGTCCACTTTGTGTTGAATATCCGGTGCACGAGCGCACGTGAACAAAAATCCGCAGTCGTCAATGACCATTTAATTAGCTCTGTGTCTATTTCATTGTAGCTTGATAAACAGAAATTGTCTGATAATTTGTTCTAAGAATTCTTCTTTTGTGGTCTAGCATATTTTCATTATCCTCTCTACATTCCAGTTTACGAGCTACCTTCTGTAGTACATGATGTTGTGGCATATGCCAGTTGAAAACGGATTCAATTAGAGATGAGTCCATCAACGATGAACAGGCTAATGGCTAGGTCGACGTGATTACTTCAACTATAATCATGTCGTGTCGTGTTAATTATTGGGTTGATAAGCTCAGGCAGTGAATCTTGGTTAATTGGTCCATCCCCGCAAATCTCCCGAGACAGCATCAGCGCTAATTGTCTCTGAATTAGATATACAAATTATTCTTATGTTGTCTGCGTCAACGAGCTGACACGCTATACGTTTTCATTCTAAGACACTTACAAGAGATGATGCTATTTGAGACGGTATTCTGCATAACCCTCCGAACCAGCATAATTGGCCCGAATATTCAGGTCTTCTGTAAACTTCTTTGATAATCGGACTTGATATTAATGAAGATGGTCTTTGTGTTAATCCGCATTAGCTGATTAGGACTATTAGTATGACGTGAAACGGAACCATTGTCGTTGAACACATCTATGCATTACCTTGCAATGTCACTTTTCAACATAACATTAACGGGTCGTCACTTAGCTACAAGCTATTTCATCGATAAATGTAAAGCATTACGTCTTCATGTTTTTGAGGCATTGTCTTCGAGTGGCTTGCCTTGGCAGCGTTGCACAGAAAGCTTAAAGTAGACGATGAGCAATTGGTTGCTGATGTTTTACACCCGGAAAGAGTAATTACTTGTCACCAATCTTCGGCTTGTAATATATTTATCGAATATTGGGAAAAATATCAGCTAAATATGGATTGCGCGTAGCATCAATTCGTTGCTTACACGGTATAATCACCTTGACCACAAACTCGATTGGTACGCTATCTAGCCTGCGGTGTATAAAATATCTAAATCGGTCGATATTATTACAATATCGACCGTACTCTTTGCGACAGTGACGTAATACCTATCTATTTTATTTAGCTTACTTGGACAAAGTAATGTTTGCATACAAAGGAGTAGTCAGATGGACTGGATAACTTTGACCATGTGTTATCAACGCATCAATTACGTAGTAGTCATTCTTCCGAACGCAGCAAAGGTGGATTATGCTTAGTTGATGACACATTGAGATGAAATATGCCGACATAATATGTGTCGATAATTGGGTTTCAAACGCATCTCGGAATTACCCAATGGCTTCCCATCGCGCAAACTCTTTCGCTGATTGATGCATGTGCTTTAGTTACATCGCACAAGTAACCGACGCATGCGCAGCGTTCTAAGCTGTAAACGTGTATAAACTATTGTGTTATCCTTGTCTCCATTTCTCTGGACAATGTGGATCATGCAATTTTCAGATCTCGGACAATTGCACAGAGCTTTTTCATGTAACGAATTAATGCACAAGCGATGCTAAAGCTGGAATTATTCATTATTCAACCAAGGCATTATGAATAAATCTATTTGTAGCGCAGACTAGCTTGGTCTCCTTGGAGATTTGTGTAATTGGCTGGCGACAGTGGTGTCTGGAATGAAACCTGTATAATTCCCGGCTTCCGCTGACCGGACACTCAACACTTTTAGTAACAAGAGAGGATCAATACGCTATTTCTGCGTGACACACATCACAAGTACAGACACGATCGATCGAAAACCTTATTGTTGTGGTTTCACTTCCCTTCATGAATGAGAAACCGTATATATTTGTAACTGGCAATTGTATTAATCTAGGTGCTGGTCCAATTGTTACGAACTGTGCCACAAGAGAAAAAAAAAAACCCCTGTATAAACATGTGTAATTGGGATGAATTGTTGTGAAATTATTTTAAGTAGGTGCTTGTGTGTGTGTGTTTGCTCATGGGTTTAATAGTTGTCCATGTCTTCTAATATACCAGTTTGCAAGCGACTCTTTTACTAGGATGGCTGCGCCACGACAGTATCAAATATTGATCAACCAAATTCACCTGCTTGGTGGTGTCATCTGTTGTTATAAGAAAGCTCTGTATAAACCATCTCTAGCTTCCGCTGACCGCTCACTGACCTCTCGGAAAGTAACGAAACACGTCAATATGGCCTATATTGGACTAATTTCACCAACAACTGTATAAGCAGACGATGTATATGATACCATAAAATGTGCATAAACGATCAAACCCACACACAAGTGAATACCTACATCATTCGATAAAGAAAACAAAAGTTAGTTGGAGAATGAAACATGTAAGGATGCAATCAAACATCCAGTGAAATGACCGCCCGTTCTATTTATGTTAATTTGCCATGGTTGGCCGCTCACCAATTATAACACTTGTAACAAAAGTGGACAGGTAGCCCTCAATACGGATTTTTCACGAGACAACTCTAATACGTTTATACATCAGCAATATAAGCGTTATAGGCTTATTGATTTTAGCGCTATCAACAACATCAGACCACATAATTTCCGCTTGAAGCCTTTGATGATAATGATATCTTATGTTGTAATGACCAATTTATTTTAGAATGTTATAATATGAACAACCTGAGCCCAATTGTTTGCAATCGTTATGAGTGTCGCTAGTGATGTGCCGATAGTGACCTGGTCTATGGTTTTTTACCCTTATATAGTATTACTTTCGACAAAAGGTACTTTTTCAGATACGTTCACAACACATTGTCCGAGATTGTCTTGTGCGTTTTTCCTTAGGTATCGAAGATAATTCCGCGCTGACGCCTCTTTCAGCGAAATATTCAGTAATAATGCCGATGGTATTAAGAGCACTTGTTATTTGTAAAAACGATTAAGTTAGCTATTACTGTATTATTGCATATGAGCAAAGAGACGATTCAGAAATTACTGGTGTCAATGTCATCTAAAGTGAGAAACTATGCTCTCGTTAACATCTGAACCGTCACCGAACCATTAGAATGATAGATTTTAGGAAGCGCGTGAATTAAATATGTACCAACTTCCTTGTCTTATGGCAATCATCAACATTGGCCGACACGTAATTCCCGGTTATGACTTTCGCAACTAATGTTGATTGCGAGGATGGTCGGTAGATTTTTTCTAAGAATTTTCAACGGTGAGCAACTAATATACTATGGCATTTAGGATTCTATTCACATTAAACTGCTATAGCATCTGATTGACCACTGGATATGATAACTATGCCATTCCTAAATCTCGAGATTGCACTGTTGAGCCACCCATGTCGGCTGCTCTACTCTGTATTGCAATTGATGTTTAAGATATGCAATCATACTATGGATATACTTTCAGCACCTAGTACTTACCCTGATTAGCCACCCATTGTGTCGAATGGAAATCTGGTGCACTCCAATCCGCTGATATCAAACAAATATTATTTCTCGCACCATGAACTAAGCTTCATTAAGAAATGGTTTTGAAAATTGGAAACACAGCGGATTTCGGAGGGCAAAAGGCTATTGCGTCGCGTGTGGCTAAGAGGGTGCACATAATGTGTCATATGTACCACGTCTCATTACATACCAACAATCGACCCTGCCTATATCTTCTGTCACATATGGAAACTCATATCACGAGACACTGGTTACATGGTAACGTGAAATAAACAATCATTTATGTTGGAATTCCATTATTTTTATCGAGTATTATTATAGTTGTGTTGCATGATAGTTTTCTACTTTATGGGGGGATAGGGTTATCAACGGCTCTACAGTTACCAATAAAATACACGCGATAAGAAAACTGATGAGGTATGTCAGACCTGATTGCTGTATAATAAGTTTTATAACCCAACATCAAATCCTTTGATCTTTTCCATTAAACTGCTACAACATATTATCCCGGCTGCGGTTGGCTTGTAACATCGTACCTTCACAATGTAGAGGCCCACGATCGTTGTGAAGGTTGTCGAGAGATATATGATATTACGCACAAAATGGGCAAATGTCTAGAATGACGCACTGAAATATATATCACGCTGACAATTCACTAGAGTTGTATTATCAGGATAAAGACCCTACGAGTTGCAAAGGCAAATGATAATGGCTTTGACAAAGCGCCATATATGATTCTTTGACCAACCCATTTTGATAAGCTAACTAGCACAAAAGTCTGTGAGTATGTTCACAGAGTTATCGAACGGTTAGAGTTCGATCTTGCGTATATTCCATCTTTGAAAACTCCTGAATAAATGAACGTATTGTTTGCATAAATATCTCGATGCTTTTTTTTATTTGATTTAGCATAACATTCCATGTTATTGAGTTACCAACCAAAATCATCGCGAAAGATGCTGCAGCATTAAATCTATAATGAGCCGCGTAGCCTTACACAACAATTCATGACGTACAAGGCTCTTAAAAAAATTTAAACAGTTATTGTCTTTGTCAAAGAACCGAGATGTGGCGAATTTTTCTATATTTGGTTTTGGTATTGGTGCAACCATAGACACTTGCCAACTTTTGCAGAAGATTTCTCTGCATCTTATAAAGCTATGCCTGGACTAACAAGACCACCTGATATTATGACTCGATTTATTGCCCTTCGACAATATTTCATTCATGATTCATTTGTGATGATGCTCTGGAAAAGTTTGTTATTTGCATTTCTCCGAACTATGCCAATCATGTAACCTGTTTAGTAATTTTCTGTACGAAGCTGATCATTATTACTAAGTACAAGCACATGTAACACCGTTGTACGGCTGTTGATCATTGAACCTTTTACGTCACATTCTCGATAAAGCTTCAGCGCTCTTGGTGATGCAGGGCCGATGTGTGTGTCTGTATTGAAATGTACAATGTTTAGGATATAGAAATAAGCATACAAGTCAACAAAAGTCCGGTAACTGTTTACTCCGCAAACTAACTCCAATTAAAACATTTTCGTTGAAATTAAAATTTAGCTTAACAATTCTTATAATGAGTGGTGACGCAGTTGAGTTCATGTAACCAAGGCGGTGTCACCAATAACCATATCAAATCTACATTTTACATCATAAAAACATTTAATGTGCGAAATGTGCGAGAAAAACCCTTCAACTACTGTGCTACTTCCGGGACGGAACTAACATTAAATTAAGATGCGGTGCAAATCCTAATGGTCACCCCGCTAATCAACATCCGTCAATAATGTGAAGCACTGTACCTGGTTAGGGACTACTTTATGATATTAATGACCATCAAAAATCGGGTGTTGAAAGAAGTGATCTTATTAACTATTCAAAGCATAACGCGTTCTCGTTCTCGGAATGCTTCACTTGTCTAAGTTGCCTCGACCTCTGGCATACCACCTTATATACCAATTCGTGACGGAGTTTGGTCAAGTGATGGCCTTCCCCACATAAGGCTCCGATTACTTTGTTATGAATTGAGACAAAGAGTCTTCAGTTGTCCGACAGCGTATAGCAAGGGCATATAAAGCAAAGTTATGTGGTCCTACACAGTATTAGCATTGCAGCTTGCATACACTTTCGTTTACTATGAAGCATAACAGCACCTGACATAGGAATTGAGCTGTGATATGCGCCATTCAAGGGTCACAGTGAAGCTATTGTCATTAAATTTCGTTTTGAACATTTTGCGTTTCCTGTATCCATAGGTGTCAATAAGTCATGATTTTAGCCCGGGTGTATCTTGAACGTGAACCTTATTGAGCGAATATAATATTTTAAATAGCTTTCCATATTGTATTGCGTGCTGTTCACACCCCGTGTTCGAGAAGATTAACTCAACAAAGTATACAGCTGTCGTACTGATAGAACCTACGTCTTTGTGGTTATCCTGGCTGTTAAACAATGATTGATGTATGTTAATCAGCATGCGCTATTGTCCGTCGCTGATGCTTAGTGTCATCTAACTCGTCGTTGTATTGGGTGTTTTACATCAGATGATCATAATAAAGAGATGGTGATTTATGCACATATCTCATACGTTCGATGGATTTTGTGTTCAGATGGTATTATAGCTTACCGGGTTTAATACATCGTTGATGCATTATTGCACAGCCAAGGTTAATGAAGATATATTTGCGCATTTTAAGTCTCAGACGTTTACCAATATCCTCTTACTGCTCCAAAAGCACAAAGAGCAGTCTAAATATTTGTCTAAAAAATGAATGGGTGATATTTATTTTTTCAAGCTACATAACTAAGAACTGACTCATTAAACCGCATCCACGACGATCAATATTAACACCTGGATAAAGGTTGCTGACATTTTATACAAAATAGCTAATTGTTTCATAACCTATAACACTCAATCTTTAGCATGACTTTCACTATTGCCGATATCACAACCATGGTCTAAACATAGACGAGACACATGTTGCCAAACGAAAACTACTGTCCTTTTCCGATTATATTGGATTATATCGCTAACGATTTGCGTAGGGTAGCAAATCACTCCAATTGTGCAAATACAAAATAAGAATAGGCTGAGATGGCAAACGGAAACTCCTCATGTCCCGTACTCAATATGCATTGTTATGTTCCTGTAATTCATGAGCTTTAATATACACACATACATACATACATACATACATACATACATACATACATACATACATACATACATACATACATACATACATACATACATACATACATACATACATACATACATACATACATACATACATACATACATACATACATACATACATACACATACATACATACATACATACATACATACATACATACATACATACATACATACATACATACATACATACATACATACATACATACATACATACATACATACATACATACATACATACATACATACATACATACATACATACATACATACATACATACATACATACATACATACATACATACATACATACATACATACATACATACATACATACATACATACATACATACATACATACATACATACATACATACATACATACATACATACATACATACATACATACATACATACATACATACATACATACATACATACATACATACATACATACATACATACATACATACATACATACATATACATACATACATACATACATACATACATACATACATACATACATACATACATACATACATACATACATACATACATACATACATACATACATACATACATATGTTATGTTTGTGCCGTGGTTAAATAAAAAAAGCCATGCATCATGTTATCCATTCACAGTATTACTGCCTCCATTGTGCTAACATATTGATTCATTCATGAACAATCTGTTGATATCGCTAGCCCCCCCCCCCCCCCCCCCCCCCCCAGAATTCAAGAAGCCATTGGATACACCATGTCAGCCCCTTTAAATTTATAATGCGGCTAACAGTGGGCATAGAATCATAGGTGACTTTAAAAGAAACCATGTGATAATCGGTGTCAATGCCGAAGAATTGACATTCCTATAAATATTGATTTGCTCATTCAGCGGGTATCATTATTCATCTTTATACTTACCAGTGGGAATTTGTGTTCGGTGTATCTCCTATAATCCGCAAAATACCTCCTGTGGAAACTGATGGAAGATAGATTATTGAGTGCCCGATCCCCATATTATACGTTTTCGTCTGATATCTATGT
This sequence comes from Urechis unicinctus, assembly GCA_034190875.2. NCBI lineage: Eukaryota > Metazoa > Annelida > Polychaeta > Xenopneusta > Urechidae > Urechis > Urechis unicinctus. Next base: position 66,994,451 of record CM067353.1, on the reverse strand, counting down.
ATGATGCACTCCATTAAAACTGCATCATATTCCCCAATTATGCCAATCGTTTAAGAATAGGTCTGTTTTATTTTTTCGATCGCCTGGAATCTTCTGCGACTCAATGGTGTATATGTAGTTGTTAAGTTGCTGTTCTGGGAGCAATGCAGTGTAAAGCCGAACAGGATGTAGAGTACCAATACGACTAGCATTTGCAATAGCTTGCATTCATTATTGAACAAAATCTTTGGACTAGTCGAACAGCAGCGATAAGTTGTTTGTGACAATAGATAATTCCATGCCTTCAGTTAAAAAAGATAAATTCATGCCGCAGTCAAAGCACGGGTTTAAAGACGACTGACTGCGGAACACCCTTATCAAGAACATTTATTATACATGCTAACTATTTCGACAGCGAACCATCATTTAGAGTTAGCACCTGACAAATATGAGCAGCAACCTGAATAATTGATATTGTACCCTGTGATACAATACATTATTCAGAGGCCATTATTTTATGTGACAATGGCTAGAGTTTACTCCTCTTGCTGTTGGTATAGCCGTTAATTGTTTAACATTATAAGTATATCATCAAGCGATGAACGGTATAAAGAGCAGATGACATTAATGTGAAAACGCCTTTCCACAAAAACCGCATATTAGTTTATGCTTTTTATATGAAAATCGATACATTGCCCACCATATGCATATGGTGAGCAAGCACCATGTGTATGCTATGACGTATGTGGTATGAAAGTTTAGCCACATAAAATGTCAGTCTCTTAAAAAAACAGAGGAGCAGCCTCTAAAGCCTCTTGTGAATCATAGGCCAAACGTTCTTCAATGGCCAGTCATGGTTACGATATAACAAAAAAGACAGATATTTTGCAACTGGTTCACAAGCGAGATTAATGGTAGTCGCTAGTATGCTATATCTTTTCTGAAAGTTATATTTTTAGGGGCTCTTAGAACGGGTGACTGTGTAGAGTTAACATTCAAGAAGTCCAAATATTAAATGAATTATTTTATATGGATGATTAATTTCAAAGCTGCGTAAAATTCACACTTCTTTGTCCAACCACGAGGTACAGCTAGACTTTAGGCAAGATGGAGGCAGATTACTAGCTTCGATGGTCAACACCAGAAGTTACAATCTCTTGGCACTCATAACCTCTTAAGGAGGGTGCATTTGAGCCAACCGGTCTTCTTCGAAGAGCCATTCATTACCACAAAGTTGTTTATAACCCTAGTTATAAAATCAATGTCTTTTTTATATTTGCAATCTACATATTCAAGCATCGGAGTCACAAGAATGATTAATGACAGAATTATTTCACTAAGCACAACAGCTATCGACATCTTGAAAAGCTTCGTCAGAACACTAAATACTTCCAAATTTGGTATCTCGTTTCGTGGGCAGTTTAATTTCTTTTATATTATCGTTAGTTGCCTGGAACGGTAGTAAGGCAAACAATAGAATTACGATGCCGTCAAATCAATCAGTTTGCTTAACCGCACACTAGAGAGCCAATCAGTAGGCCTAATACCTGTATTTTGGATTGATGATTCTGAGGATCCCTTTGTGGGAATCAAGTGTCTCCGGTTATGCAGTATCTGCATTCCGAAAGGAATATCAAGTAGACATATTTACCATGACAATGTCCTTATTTATGGTTTTAGTTTTCTTTGTTCGTCGTACTTCATTCGACGTTGCGATCATTTATCTCACAGACGCTGCAGAACTCGACCGCGACAAACGTCTGTCCAAACCATTCTTTACGATTTATCCGGCCGATGCAGAATCATCAATGAAGTTTTGTATATCTGTGCCCGTGGTTGGCATTGCAACTGTCACTTATTACATTGATGAATTGTTCGGAGTCCTCAATATTTATTCACGCCACGTATTGTTCGTTGAACGAACGGCGCCCAGTGGCTGACTCTGCATTGGAACATTGATTGCAGCAAATTACATATTTTGCATACCACCACACCATGTCATGGCCAAACAACATATAAATATTTGCCTTCCGTTCTGTAAAAATTATAGACATTCTCACTCAAAACATGTTTGTTCAACTACTTCAGAAAATTTAGAAAATGCGGATTCACATTCAGTTGCTTTACTACTAGTTGCGGTCAAAAATGTGTCGATTCCCAGACTGAAATGACATCTTGCTGTGAATCAAATGACCAGTGCCATATTCATTGCAATTCGCGCTTTTTCTGAAACCATACATGAGTTATAAACCATCAACTACAGCTTCGTATCGATGACCCGACATAGCCAAAAGATAATATTTAAATTGGTTACATATTGTAATTAGCTATTACGTCAGATGACTTAGGATGTAACTCACCTCACCACCAATTCACGTCCATTGTGTCTGCCTGATATTCATCCAGGTGGTGTCAATCGTGACAACCTTGTCATTGTGCCTTGTTCGTCACTTGAATCATATGTTGCAAGATGCCGAAGTACTTGGGGATAGGCCAGAGGAGGCTCTGTTTGTAGGACTCAGAGACGAAGGGGCCATGTCGAATCACATAAATATATATTTTGAAGTAAATTTGCCAAAGATATTTCAGTCACATAGAGCCCGCATAGTTAAACACCTATACGCGAGAAACACCATTATGTTTCAAGCTCCATGAGCACCTACCGTACTATAATTAAAAGCGATATAAGCATGATGGTAGAACATGCTTCTAAGATCGAATGTGTACCGATTCTCAACTTCATGAACGTAGTCGCTTGCATCGACAGTTTGAATTCACCCGGGTATCACAACCCTCGTTTAAACAGACAAGACGACCGCTATGGCCCTTATCAGATCATGTGCTAGTATTAAGCGCGCCCTTTTAATGCCATATGAAGAAGCACACGATGCTCCAACATTGAATAATACTGTCTAAAGTTTTAGGTGATGCCAGTCTGGAAGATTAGACTGCGTAGTGCTTGTGGTATACGAACCTGCCTAATCACTAGGTGGCATTCGATATATATTATTGCGGATATAAACAAAGTCGGACATCATTGAATTGCGCAAAAATGCCAATTGCATACCGTGTACTATGGTTCGAGACATGCCTCCAAAATCATATGTGTTAAACGTTGACATCAAGAAGTAATATTTTAACATCACATGAATATTTCTACAGTCCACTCTGATTTTATAGCGCAATGCTTACCCTTGGTCAGGATATTTAGCTTTTTTTAAAATTTGGAATCCATTAATCGACAGTAAAGGCTATATATGTATAACTCTCTTGCATAAAGGCTGCATCCCAGCCACACTACGGGGCCTTCTTTGTTCAATTATGCTAATAAGGTCATAAATATGCGGACAGAGGATAAATACTAGACATCAGGTGCTTAAGAGGTTTATGAGCAAGAAATATTTTTATTTGTAATGGTTTGAAGCCGGGCAAACTTAATATTTCTGCATTAGTGCCGGCAATTAATTTATCCAACGTGCCTATAAATCTATACGTTAGCTGCCATCAAAGAATTACCAGCAAAAACGTTATATGGGGTCCGCATCAAAACACTTTACCTTGGCGGATTACTTCATATAAAGGAATATTGTATAGCGTAAGCAGTCTGGAGGTATAACTGCGCTTCTGTTTGCTGATATTTTACCTTACCTCGTACTCTACCTTGCATGGTAATCAAGACAAGCGAGAAAAGAAGGAATTAACAAATATAGCAATATCCACGTACTCTTCGATTAACGGAGAAGCTAGCATCAGTATTGAAAACGAATATTGCAGCCGCTAGATTGTACACTATTACAGGCAATGTATAAACATTTTTATCTTACATTAAGATAGCTAAACTATTCGCAACGACCGCATCATGTTGTGTTTGTGAATTCTGCGGAATGTAGAGTGGCGCTCTGGTACATATGCAATCTGAAACCTGTGTTATATTAATCTTATCCCGTATATGGTTATCTTGTTGCATGAATGGGATACATTTACTTCATACTGATTCCGTACCTAACATCATAGGTCTACTTGGCGTGATGATTTGACTCTTACACAGCCAGCAGAAGGATGTCGTCTGCGACCAGTATCTACATGTGAATGATAAGTGTTCACAGTTGATGAACGTAACAGACAGGAGTTCCAGACTAATGATGGAACACTATTTGCTGTGGAATATACCTAACAAAATCAACGACGACGACATTGCAAATATGGAGCCCTTACAAACCACAAACATGTCTGTACTTAACGTAGTCGTCTATTATCAAGATACATTAGTTTCATGTAAGTCGATGGCTTGTTGTATAGTGGAGGATGTCAAGTAACAAGAGGTAACTCATCGTGACGCAATAAAATTATGACGTCATCCCTTATTTATTATTGGACACTTTGATTAGTTTATCTGGGACATTTACTATCTAAGTTTCGTTTGATCATACACACAGTTTATAAGCAGCGATAAGGAATTAGCCAGATACTATTGCATTGTATTTCCCAAATAAATTTATCATGAATACCTACCGCGTGTATGCAGCAAAGGTAGATTGCTTGTGAAGTTCCTTGAATCCTGTACTGCTAATTGGCTTCTCCCCACCGGAAACCTCTGCTTGTTTGTGTGTCGTGCCCTCTGGAGACCTATTTATATCCACACCGAGAACAGTGTTTGTAACCAAACGGTTTGGACTTGGTATAGAGCGCTCGATGACTATGCTCGTGCTATGTTGAACTACCTAAGATCCTGATTCTTCAGGGGTTATCCTGTGTAACCAGTTGTTATCGACAAGGTGCCACAAAAAGTGATGCTCAATTCCAACGAATGTAGGCACCAATGTAGCTTAACCATAATGATTAGTAATATAGTTTGATGAATCACTTCAGCTTATGCGATACACAGGGTAACGCGGATAATCATAGCGCTTAATATTGTACAACATATTAACGAGTAATGGACGAAACCTGTGTAGGAATATCCCATAAATTGATGTGCTAGGTTTGTCTGACGGAATATTTCTTAAATTTTAACTGCGAAGCAAACCTTAATGATTTTACTTGACAGTCGGGGAGTTTTTGTGGCGTTAATGATTATCAATATATGGAGCAAGTCACTAATGGAATCATATTTATCATTAGCATTGCATACACATGTCAGTTGGGGTACATGTACATGGGAGTTCTGGTTTGAGCATCTTTGCACTTTCTTGCTAAATAGACTCCCGGTTGAGAGTGTCGGTGTTTCAAGCACTAATCAGTATGTATTCACAGAGCCGGATAAAATTCACACCCAATGCTTGCCGAGAGGTAAACTATACATAAAAAGTGCACAATAAAACAAACATTACGCATGATTAATTAGTTAGCCACTTATTCCACTTATTATGATTCTACTTTGTTTCTGTTTCCGGGTTCTTGTTCAATTAATCGCACATATCCCCAGCTCATGTACTTATATAGTATAGAGGAGTTCCACGGGCATCTGTTACGTTGAAACGCAAAGCATCCTCCGCATGCTCTAATTTGAAAACAGGTATATACATCTTTCGCTCGTATGGACTTCGACTGATTACTTTTGAGAGAGTGTCCACATACAGACAATAATTCAAATAATCGGGTTATCTTATATGGGTTGATCTATCAATTATTTTCTACACGTCCATGCCTTACCGGACGAAATTGTTCAAGCGATGATGGTTAGGATATTACGTATGCCAATAGTAGAACCTCATTCAGCTAAAATTACCTCATACCTCCACCTTATGGAATGAGATAGTTACACGTCTCAGGGGCGTTTATGACATACTTTATTGATGACAAAGATTGGTCACAGAGATTTTTTTTTTCGGCTTCCATTGACAATAACTAATCACACAATTCGGTTTTGTCACCAAGCTGCTTTGGTGCAGTTGTCACATATACAGCCACATCCAACCATTAATAGACTCATAGGCATATGCTTAAGCTTATCAAATTAGAATAGTATCTGGTTGGCCGAATTGTAGTAGTAACTGTATAGCTGGTAATGTGCTAGGGATTGTGGCATTCGTTACATTGATTTACATTCAATGCGTTGATTCTATTTCATCTCAAATGTATATGAAGACATCCACAGCTGATAGTTTATGTAACTCCCGACAGCAAATTAAGTGCATTTTTACTTTGATCTTCTAGTTTGCGTCTTATGTTCATTTTTTACCAACCGCGGGTGAAATGCAATAATCGATTGAAAGCCACATTCATATAATCGCGCGGGACGGTTCGTCATTTTCGGTACAGATGCATTTGATAATAAGCACTACTACCATGACAATATGCACTGTTAGAGTCGGGGAGACGTCAACCAATATGAGGGTGTTAACTTGGTTTGCCATTTAACCTAATTCAATTTCGTTTGTTGCCCTTATATATATTATAAGAATAACTATCATTGGCTCGTTAGGAGACTAAATATATGTAGGACGTGGGAACAAAAGACTATCTAACAATTTTTCTGTTGTCAACAGACCCTTTAAGGACAATCTAGTGTACGATAACTGGCTTCGTTTTTTTGGCCTCCTTGTACTATTCATCTATGTTAGTGTCAAAAGTGGAAGCCAGACACTGTCCTGTTTACAATAGCTGTCGCCGGTATCTGCAGCCCAAAACCCATAACAGCTCGTTTATTTTCTCCAAGTGATAAATAAGATTTATTGAGATAAAGCAAGTGCGGGATACTGCGCAGGTTTATGACACAAATTATCCCTGGTTTTCAGAAATTATAATAAATCAATTGAGGTCCCTACTGTAGTTGAAACGTTCCCAGTGTCCCATTGTAGCGCCTTAGTGTCAACGGCTACATTTAAGAAATAACTAAATTCTAATTGTCAGACTTTGCTTTTATGCTACATTAGTTCTCCTTAATTCTATGTAAAGCTTATTTTTATTGCGACGACTATATAACCGATAATGCAATTAGGTACATGGCCACTGAAAGCGTGTACTTCGGCCTGCGATGACATTTTGCCTCCAGTTACAAAGGGAGGACGCCATCTTTGATATCATACAGAAGACCATTCCATTGTGACCTTAAGTCATGTCTCTTTATCCAATACAATACGCCTATCGTGCAGAGTATTTTTCTAACTGTGAATATATAAATAACTCGAGAATATTAAATGGACATATGAAGTTTCAACATGACAATATATTGATGAATTCAGAAATTAGGTATTATCAGATTGCTTAAAGGATATGACATGTTAATTGAAGCGAGTTATTACCTGATTATAAGATGAAATCATAGAAATGAAGTCGGACAACAACATATCCAAAAGGGTCTGCGTGACCTCCAGTCACATCCAATAATTCGTAGGTGTATTATTTTCGTTGGCGCACAAAGTATGGCAGATTCTCTATCCAAACTTTAGATTTCTAACCCGGCAGACATTCTACTTGAATGTGTATCTATGGAAATGCAGATGCGATTGTTCATCATCCATGACTAATATCTGTAATCGATATAAGCTCACAAGCATATAAGCCTAAAAATCCGATAACTGTGGCCGCCAGCTAGCTCTAATTCAAGTTGTTTTCCTTGAAATTCGTTTTTATCTCTTCAGTTTTCTGAATGATGATGCAATCGGGTTTAAGCGGTGTCGCCAATAACCTTAGCGCATCTACATTTTACAGCATATAAACGTTTAATGTTCGCAACATGTGTGGGAATAACTCTAACACTGATGTGAAACAAAAATATTAAATTTAGTTGTAGTTCAAAACCTTATGGTCACCCAGCTTATCTACATCCTAAAATACCATCAAACATTGTACTAAGTGCGAGACTACATTTTTTTGCATAAATAATCATCAAAAACGAGGACAAAATCGGTAATGAAATGAGTGTTGTAAATTACATCATATAAATGTAGTGGTCTGGGTAACGTTATAAAATGGTTGTAGCTCATTTTTATCAAACTTAGGCTCGTTTTGCAGCGTCAGTGTTTCGAGCACCAATCAGCTTGTTGACTATATATCTTTATATCATTTGGCAAATAATATAATTTTGCTTTTGGGGGTTGGTCTTTTTTGGTGTAGAGCTTGAGTTTCAGCTGATGACTTATGAATGGGTAATAACATAAATTCCCGTCAGTGGTGTCTTCGTGAATTAAGATTATAAGCGCACTAAGGACGGTCATTGCATCATTTAGTAGTTATTTATTGCATGAGTATTTGCTCTAAACACAGTCAAATAGAATAGCATGTTTGCATCATAAAGAGCTAATCAGCAGCGTTGATTGGGCTCATTCACCATTTTACACCGTACTGCCACAAGCAATTGCGTGATGAAATATGAATTTTTTTTCTCTTGAATTAAGGTTATAAGCGCACTAAGGACCGTCATTGCATCATTTAGTAGTAATGAACTGCATGAGTATTTGTTCTGAACACAGTCAAATAGAATAGAATGTTTGCATCATCATAAAGGGCTAATCAGCAGCTTTGATTGGGCTCATTCACATTTTACGCCGTACTGCCACAAGCAATTGCATGATGAAATATGCAATTGTTTCTCTCCCAACGTACACAGTTGTCGACGAGCAAATATGTATTGCTTAGTTCGCGCATTTACAAATGCTATATCACTTGCATGGTTGTAATTGGCATTGATAATCCCTTCATACTATGAAGTGATGCTGCCAGCTTCAATGGACACGAGGTGGATTATGTTGGACTGGAGTTTCAAATATACTGTATAACAACTTCGATGCATTAATTTCAAGCTGTCATCAACGAGAAGTACTCTGATGTGCGTTGGATATGTGAAAAAGTGTTTTTTTTCCCAGCATTGCAGCTATTCTGGCATTCCATGATCATAAGCATTCACAATGGGTTCGTTATGTTGCACAATACTTGCCTTAATATTTGCAAATAGTTTTTATATAATCGACTTGAACCAATTGCCTTTATTCAAGGGGTATATTTACCAGTCCTCGCATAAATTATGCACTTGAATATAGATACCACTTGTAAATGCGTCTCTAGCTGAAAACAAGAAGGGCATAACGAAGTTAATAACACGCCTCTAGATATGTGCTTATCATTTAGATTCTTTCGATGCAAGCGGTCATCCGCTTAACTATTACAATAACGCACGGTAGTAATTGCTGCTGTTGTAGAGCGAAATAACAGACCACATGTTCATACCTTGACAACCTTAGATTAGACAAAATCACTAACTATGCGCATCAGTTAAAGTTAACCCGTGATATTTACGCTGGTTGTTTGACAGTTAGCTGCATGCCAACACAAGTTGTAGAGGAAGAGGCATAATGCATCTGATGTCATCATAAAACATGTGTTGCCAATGCTGGCAATGTTGACAAAGATAATGGCGGTAGTACTATTGACAGCAAATATTATGTTTCAGTGGCCGTAAAACGTAGGTATCGTATTATATTACGATGACACAGTGAAAGGCGTAAATCCTTTACCCTATAAAAATTATTTCCATTGCGCATCAGAACGACCTTTCCATTTAATCTCACAAACTATAAAGCATTGCAGCTCTCAAATGCTCTACGTTGCTAATCCAAAGCTGACATCGGCATTTATTACTACCTAACTTTTGGTGATCCCGCGATACTTCGATTTATTTAACATTTATCTATACTATTTTGGACCACACCAAGAAATAATTGGACTACTGCAAGATCTCTCATGACACGATACGGCATCATATCTTAACAACTCCCTTAAATGTGCGTGATTAGTTAATTGATCAGATCTGCCGGGGCAGATAAGAGTGTCACACATCACGCTGTCTTTAAATGTAAATATTCACGCGATTTAAATGGTACAAGGCTCTAAAAATGTCATTTTAAGGTTCACAAAAGTTGTAATTGAATGAGAGAATACTGCAGGTTTTAGCTCCACTATATACTCCATAATATCATGGTACAGCCATGGTTTATCGGTTATATATTTTTTGGCAATTGTTCATCATTTTGTTGACCTATATATATCCGCAAAAGCTTTACCTTACATTAATTAGATTTCCCACTTTCAGCATTTGGCTATAATTCTTTTTGCAAAGGTATATAAATTGTTGACCTATCTATTGTTTTTTCTCAGCATTTAGAATTATATGATGGTCACACCAGCCACAGTATCGGGGATGGATAATGAGAATAAGACTGTGACTTCGCAGGCCAACACTTCATGCTTCACAGTAACCCGATCTACAGCACATTGGAAAATTTATTCCAAGCGTTTATTTTGAATCCATGTTTTGGATGACTGACACATTTTTAATGATCTAATGTACAATATTTACTGAATATGTATTATGTTTGATCGAGAATTTATTACAACGTAAACAATATAACAAGCCTGTCCCATCTCTGCGTCTGACGAATATAAAAAAAATACTAGCATTTTGCCAGAATTTTTCAACCATTGAAATCATTAGATATCATATGTACGCCACGACAGTTCATCAGCAAGCATGCAATTTGTTCCATCTGTTTTTTAAATCAGCTGGCGCTGACAGAGAAATAATAGGTGCGTCATATATGTAACATCATGCTCGGACTGAACAAGTTGAAGGCTACATGTGCTTGGTAATAGGAGATGATGGCCGACTAACCGTATCTTCGATTAATCATGTTTATCAGAACAATGATATGCATAATATAGATATGCCATCATTTTAGCTCTAAAAACATCATTCAAAATGTAATAACTTGGAAGTTATCACTTACGTCCTGCCGGTCCATGAAGTCATGATGTTGCATTTCCTCAGAGGAGACGCTTCAAAGCCTCTTTGGAAAAGGCCACACAATAGGTTATTCACCGTATCATTATATTCTTACACGAAGGTAATTCCGTAATGGTTTTATAAAGGTCAATTTCAATGAAATGACACGTGCCAATATTTATGTTAAACTTTGTGGCGATTTGGCAACAGTTTGCGGTGTATTGGATGACATGGATGTTATCATATTTCGCTAATAAGGTGATGACGCAGTGCATTGCTGTAATAATGTAAGATATTAAGTGCACCCCTCATTTGTCTTTATTGACACTGAGAGGCGATCATTGCTAACAGCACATATTCCAGGTTATCACATATTTTGACGAAGGGTGTAAGTCTAGCGGGTGAAACAGTCGATTCTGAGCTATCGCCTTGTATATCCCATAGGTAACATTGAGCTCGACTTTGTCTCAGATTACAATCAGCAATACATCTGGCGTAAATAGGTTTATGCTCTTGATAACTAGCAGCTGCTCAAACCCATCCTGTTATTCAACAAGATGTGATAAACAAATAATGTGTACTATATGAAAAAGAACGGTGACTTACGCAATGAATATGAACACATTTAGACTAACAGTTTTCAGCTGCTTATGGAAATTTATTTCCGAATAACTAGCAGTGATCACACAACGAGGCTTGTTTCCATGACTTATGCATAATATTAAACATGTTTTTGTCAAATGAGCATCGTAGGCATGTCATTGGCGATGTAGTCATCCGCATCAATACACGTAATTGAGTAACACTTACTGAAATAAGATGCCTCGCTCGGAACTTATAAATGTATTTTACTGCTGAACAACGTAGCTCAATGGATGTCGTATGTGGCTAAAATTGAAAACCGAGCCGTCACATCATAATTTAAGGGTTTAACGAGAATCATTCCATCCCGATATTGCTATCGCATAATCCCATGTTAGCGACTACTGCATTACTACTGTAAATAATATTCATATCATAAACGGTACACTGATTTTTAAAAGCGGTTGCGACCGCACTGGATATATATGTATGAGGTGTAATAGGTTGTGTGAGGGTTCTTTTAGGGTATTAAGTAACTGAACCAGCCGGTTGTTATCAAAATACATGAGTGTATCTTTGGACATGCGTTCAAAATGAAATGTTATTTTGTTTGCAAACAAATGTAGTTAGAAATTTTCTCCAAGTGAGCCAAAGTGAGGCTAGCAGCGTGAATCGTTGAGTGAGAGTCGAGCACGATGCTGAAGAGCTTTTGTGTTCGCAAACTTGTTGTGCAGCTTTTTTCATATCACAAAAAAGATCTTCATCAGGTGTACATATTATCAATTGAAATAAGCTGAGCTAGCTATGATCCCTACCTGAGAAAATTGCTATATTTTATGAAGTGATGGCCTCGATGCAGGTTTCATTCTGTTCTGTTGCAAACACCTGTAATTAATCTATCTCTACTGCTATCATTCCAAATTGATAAAGTTGTGTGATTGATTGCAAATATTGTGTGATTGATTTCTGTCGCAATATAGACATTTACGACCAGGTCAATTAATACAAATAGCTGCCTTTTGACCTGCCATCTTTGGAGGCCCAGAAGCAGTATGTACATCTAGTGTATCATAATGTACACAGTCCAGCGTTCTCTTGAGCCTATCACATCATGAATTTCATGCCAAGTGCGCTGGCTAGGGTTGATATTGCTCTTCTTATCAGAACTGGGAACATCTTGAAGACGATTTCACTTAATGACCTCTGTTGGTGGTCGTAAATGTGTACCCGAGGGTGGACTGGACTGCAGTTCAATATCACAGCTGCATTAAGCTATCGTATATGTTATTCGACTAGATTCATCAACGCATTGTACTGTACAAGCTGTTGCACATGTTGGATGTTGTGGGCTGCATCTTATGTTGTCCGCTAAACAAGTTTTGAAATAAATGCTATCAAAACAATGATATAAGAGACCATTTACAGGACGTAATCATCGTTAAAATTGAATAAAGTTTTATTTAAACAATTTCTCTGTCACTCACCTTGAATTACCTCAAACCCCCATATATGTAGTTGATTCGACCGAAACAGGATCATCGACCGCCTCCATCGACCAATGCTGCATATGTGGCATCTTTACCTCACAAGGCGTGATTAGTTCAAATAAATGTTAACCACATTAAAACCCTAACATTATAACCCTTACACATTCTCCGTTTTGACACCTGCCTACACGATGAGATCGGATTATATTTGTGCATTTAGTAATGCACATCATATTGTACAAATGCGCACAGTTTGATCTGATATTGAATCGATATGGACACGTGTGATATTTGGGCACTTTTGGCATTTGGGAGCAAAACCAAAAACGTTGTAAAGACAAATGTCTTCATAACAAACGGGTCATTTATTAATTATTGGCTGCGCAAAAAGACACCAAGAAGAAGCAATAATGCTACCCAATTGTACTGATACAACCGATGTCATGTAGATTCCATAGGGGTAGGCAAAACAGAAAATTGCTATGGCACCCAACATCATGTGTAGCACTGAGTGAAAATCGTTTATAAGTAGTTCTGTGGAAGGTAACAATGCCGTTAGCATAAGTTTATGAATTGCAAATTCGACATTTGGAATAGTCTTTGTAAGAACATCTCGTAAATACTCTAATGCTGTTCGACCATTTGTTATAAAATTCCGTACAGTTGTATCATATAACAAAATTTTCCTTACATGCAGTAGCTTAACTGCTCGAGATATATGACGAGCTACATAAAATCCGGATGCGATTCACAGTATCTAAAGATCACCAAGATTATAACAAAAGCGAACATCAAAATAATCATTCAAAATAGTGGACAGTTTTTGAATTACGTAAGACGAGTTTTGCAAAAGTTATTTAGTGATCCCTTTTGTTTCGTGATTACAGCTATGACCCTCACGGGTCCGTCATATGTCACTGGTCTTTATCGACAATACGCTGGACATGCAACTCGTCATCGCTTATCACAAGGATCATGTATTTACTTGGCATAGTCAAAACGTAACTGAAGAAGTACGCTCCATGCAATGGGTCGCAAACCTGCTCCATAATAAATTCATAACACAATAAATATGCTAGCACAGTCAATCATAAATGTTAATATGTAATAATATGCAAGAGGCTACAAACGGTGTAAACCGACATCAGATAAGAAATGAAGGTATAACACCTATAATGGTAAGTTCTAATTAATTGTAAGTACGACTTATCTAAGGGAGTACGGAAATGTAAATCGAGCAGAGTGAACCAGGCCAATTACTATAGATCAACGATATAAATAACCAACCATATTGGGCCAAAACCTTTCATAATTCCATCGAACAACTATGGATGCAGATTGTAACCTATTTGCTCAAATTTCTGCTAGCCAAAACTAAATACTTTTCTTGATTGACAGTGTGACATGGGTAAAAAGTATTCAATACGCTATAAATTTTGGCTCTTTATCACTCACGTGAAATACGGCGTCCCTGACTAGCAATACCTGTACCCAAAACATTATGTTATAATCACATAAACATGATTGATACGTTTAGACGCTTGACCCACTTTTATGAGCTTGATGATCATCACGTAACTAGTATGATGCCAGCAAATGATTACCTCTCGATATTATAAAATATGATGTTAAAGCCAAGAGACTGTATAAACAAATAATCAGTATTTGCCCATGCCACCCGTTTGGGCATTAATTAATTGATATTAATGCTTACCCGCCTGCCGTCGATACCTATATAATTATCTTATATTATAATCAATCGCGATAAATCAGTCGTTTTGGTTGATATGGAACATATCTTAGCACGTATTCATCTGACTATGTTTGCAATGACAGCCTAAAAGAGACCTTATCACTGTAGGCCGACGCGTGTTTTCTGATATCTGCACCCCGACCCTAAATACTCGTTATCCCTAAGGTAACTCACGCTCGCTTCAGCTAAGGTTCTGTCACTATTACCACCGGTGGCATGCATCGTAGTCACTCTAGGCCCATTTAGACGGTCGATTTAATGCCAATGCCACGAAACTTGTTAGCTGGTTATCAAGATTTGAACATAGTTGATATGTTACGCACTTAGTCCGGTTTCAGCTGCTACAATTATTTATATGCGGACTATCGGACTAACTCTACTAATTACGCCTATCTAATTTCCTGATTTATCGACTTACACATTTTCTGTGCCGATGCATCAAGAGTGTAAAGCACAACTCAACACAAAGCAGCTGTTTCTTCATGTAATAATAGTAAGTGCTCCATGCCTCAAACAATGCTAAGCTATTTCATCTGGAGCACCACGGTAGCGTGAATCATTGTGCTTTAATATGAAGTGGGTCAGTTCGTGTAGATGACAACTTTGTCGTTTTAAACGACTCATTATTCTACCGGAATATCCTAAATTATATTTACGTAATTTGAAAGCTATTTCTTATGTCGAGCCAATCCAGGCTGCAATAATGATAATGCTTTGTGACATGGGAAATGCTCGATAAACGTTTTGGAAACGGACATGCAAAAGGTTTCGCTACTTTAAAAATACAAATTGTATTCTTTGATGAAATTATAAAGGGCAATTTCCATGAATGACGCATTTGGTGACCTCCGATTCAAGTATTATTGTCAAGTGATATAGGTAAAATGGATTGATGTGCTAACTTTTTATGTATTATAATGCTGTGTTTGTACATACTGACGTGGCGTATACTACTTGTACCAAGCAATGTGGTCATTCAAATGTGTTGACTGTGCCTTATAATGCTCTGTTGTTTCTG
>CM067353.1:66910210-66971370 GCA_034190875.2 Urechis unicinctus | reverse complement strand
GCTGGTATCCGTTCGATTAAAGTTGGTGCTCTCCATATTTGTTAGTCGGTTCTTCACAATCATGGTAGTATACGCCATGGCTTTACTTTTCCCCATATATGTCATCAAGCCCCTGAATCGCAGATCAACGCGAACCAATAACACTGAATATCCCATTGAAATGACACGGCGTTGACCATGGTGTTATTTCGGGATCTAGTAAATCGGAAGTGAAACGGTAAGTGATCGTCGCACCTGTCAACAGAAGATTAAAATCTTAATCGGAAAAAGAGCATCACATTTAATGCTTACATAGGTTGTCACAGTATGAACAGTTTGATATAATTTATCATCAATGGATACCATTATGTAGTTCATTCGGCATTACTCAAGGATCAAATATTACCATAGCTGATATTTGTCAGCAAACCTACTGTTGTATTGCAAGGAAGTCAAAATACAGGGTATGAATCTGGCTGGGTACAGCTGTCGTTATTGATATATCGACTGACTGCACTACGATAATGCCTAATAAGCCCGTGCTAGTCATGCGTGATCATGAGTCGACAGATGTAGATGACTTTTATATTATCTGCCGCATTACAAGCAAGAAACGAGTTGCTAATCCTCCAAACTCTTTACATACCCAAACCGCATATGCAATGAACATTGCATTGAGGCTTCCTGTGTATTCCAAGCGGATCGATAACTGACATCAGTAAATTGACAAGTGTGGTTTTCAGGCCTAAATATGCATATAAGTAGGCATAAGTAGGCATATATATATATATATATATATATATATATATATATATATATATATATATATATATATATATATATATATATATATATATATATATATATATATATATATATATATATAGATATATATATGTATATATATAAGTATATATATATACACATGTATATTTAAATATATATATATATTTATAAATATATATATATACTCATTTGGGTTACTTGGCTTTAACACGCAAGATTAAGTATATACTTTATATATATATATATATATATATATATATATATATATATATATATATATATATATATATATATATATATATATATATATATATATATATATATATATATATATATATATATGTTGTTTAAATATATGCATATGTTTATGTTAACTTTTACATCAGCTTGTGCCTCTTTTGATATATCTCTTGCTGAAAGTCGTTTGGGTAAAACAATTGCAAAACTAATATTCAACCAACTACGATTAGCGATATATGTTTGTCAACGGAATTTAGCCATTCCGAAATGCCAGAAGTACCAGAGTATCTATCCGAGTTCTAATATTTGTCCACACCATGCCTTGCCAGCAATATATTCCTATAGTGCTTAAACATAGAACACATTGAGCACCGCCTTCTTCCCAGAGCTTGACCATTCAATATCACTTCTACTAAGCCGCTATATAGAATATTTTAATGCATAACGGAATGTATCGTGTTTAGGGTAATGGTCATAGGTAGTAAGTCAATGTTATGTATGGAGATACTTAACTTATATCAATGCTCGCCTGGAATAAATTGTTGTGCATATTACCTGTTCAATGCTTTGTCCTGTGTCCAAAATTGTATGATTGTAGCATAGTCTTTCTTGGCTTGTCACGCTCACAAAGAGCACCAACAGCGGGAGCAAAGTATATAGTACTGTCACGTATCTTCTCAGTGAGGGCTCATTCGCGTCTCTGCATAACAAAACATCCGATCATCAACCGCAACAATACCTATCGGTTGGTTCTCTAACGTTCAAAACAGTAAGCACAAACATTTTTGGGGGCGCAGTTGCCTGACACCGGAAGATAAGTCAACGTACAATACAAACGTCGATAAACTGCCCCATCAGCTTTTGATTTGTTTTGTAGCGCCACTAAAAAGTTCACCCCACTGCCACATTTTGCAATGTTATGATTGCCTGTCAATGAAACTGATTTCGTAGGCGATGATTCGTTCCTACTAATACCTCACTGAACAATGACAATATTAATCAGCCCGTCAGGTAAGCCACTGATCGAAGTGTTATATTGTATGCCTGACAAACATCAGCCTAACCCTGCCCTATTATTGATGGATGTTTGACAGCTTCTGCTGACCGTTAACCGACCCCTCGGAAGTAGCGAGGGAGTGACAATCATCAAAGCGGCTTTAAGTTTGGTGCAGACGCTTCCGGATGTAGAAGCCGATGACTAACATAAAGCCTGAAATTACATATGTCAACAGCCACAACACTGTTACCTTTGGTGTTATATGACATCAGCCATAACCTTCCGCGATATCCATGTTTTATCTCAAAATTTATTCATAAGTCCCGTACCATCAGCATGTGCGGTCGCTGCCTGACTTTATGTCGTAACCTTTTCTGAGAATGCTGGAAAATTCTTCATTTTTTTATATGATCACGGGTATGGGCGGCAACTCTTAAGCCGGATAATGTCGACTATGGCAATTTTCGTTGGTCTGAAAGGCAGGTAGTCCAAGGTGTTTGAAACTTTTTTCTGCGTGACTATGTTATGGGGGACCCAAATTGCCTTACTTCGCATATATTTGTGCAATAAAGTTACCAGGTCTATAAACACGAGACTCCGGAATGCAATATTACGTGATTCATTCTGCAGTAAATGAACCGAACGCCCACACATGACATTTATAGAGCGGACATGTTTGTCAACCACAAACTGCGTATTTTGTCATCAACTGCCAACGTCGTATATTAAACACTGCCGTTTTCTCTGATATTCAGAAATTTGCTTCGGAGAAGCACAAGTCGTCAGATAATGTTGCAACATGCGTAATTATAAACTGCAGTTACGGAGTAAATTTATTGCATTATTATTGAATGCATATATATCTTAGTTCATCAACCAATTATTTTTGTCATATAATTTCCGAATATTTAATTAAACTCTTATATATTATGTACATATAAAATCGGTCGGCGCTACAACGACGAATACAAGCGTTTTTTCCAACATTTTCATCAGCGGCTAATGATGTCCTTGATATCACCAACATACAATGTACAATATTTCGGGTTTATTCCACTCGGTAAAATACACAAAGATAGTCGTCCATTTTATAAGATACATTTCTATATATATAAATAGCAATAATTTTCTGATCTCGCTTAGATCTAAACCTTTTGGACCGGCTACCACTTACTAACTTATATCAGTTCATGTGATCAGATTTTCAGTTAATTGCATTTTGCATGATTCCGTTAGTTTTTAGTTAGCCTCTGCGGTAGCAGCACCAATGCTTTAGATGCTGTTTTAACAATGTCCGCCCGCGTATTCTCTGCTTGGAGCCACACAAGTTATGAGTTACAAAACGTAGGTTGGGTTATTACAATTTATATCGGTTTAATTGAGTCTCATTTTATGTGACGGATATGCATGCCGCAGTATGTGTATTTAGAAAAATATGCATATATTATGGAACCTGTTGAGAATCCCATTTGATCGAAAATCTAGTTACCCTAGATGTTTGAAGAGGAGACCAATTGGTGACCATTATGTGGTTGGTTATTTGGCATAACCAACCACATAATGTTTAATTATAAATGATGCCGCCATTTTTGTTTGCACTCCCCCTCTGCTAAACACCATCATCTAATGTATGATATTGTGGAGCACAACTGACTGATAAATGATCTAATCATAAGGACATAAGTTTATAGTGTTACATAATGTTTTAAAACAATGATTTAATCGCAGCAAGAACGAGTTTGCTCTTCAGCTCCACTATATTGCTCTGTGCAATACCGAGAGTTTATGCTAGTCTATATTGGATTTACAATATTGATTTTTGGTTCGTATCAAAAACGGTCGGTTAGTTTTACCCTTTGCACATTGAAGTCCATTACTCAAATGATGCAATATCTAACGCGTGCAGCGTTTACACGGAGCTCACGATAGACGTAATCTGTTAATACCAAACAGTTGCAAAACCCCTTAAATATATAACCAGACGAAGAACAATGCATGGTATTTGACATGCATTGATGGGACAAGTCCTTCGTATGCGCAGTCTGCTTCAATAACTTAATTACATCCATCGACTAAGTTTAAACTATTGTCATCAAAGCAAGATTCTATTAATCATTTCTTCTATCTATGTGCCGGGTGGTCATAATTGAGGTATATCTCGAACAGACAGCTTCTATTCAGGCATGGAAACTAAGTAAACAGGGTGATAATTTGATTGTTTGGAACCTCAAGCATGCGTGTTTTATTTAGACTTTATTGTGTTGCGTTTTATCCCTTCTATGGGAACATCAATGTTTCTAGCCATACCGTTGAAGAATGATTAACGTAGTTTTATCTAACTGTGTTATTGTCCATGAATGAGTTCCAGCACGACAAGACACCTAGTGGTAACTTCCTCTTGCACTACTGATGTGTCAGTCGCCCGCAATAACCAGACCATTACAGAAAACAGTAAGATTTTGATGGTACATGGTTGTGCATAACTGAAACGGCATCTCAGACACAGAGTGGATACTGAGTCTTATAGCAACGACATTGTTTACAATGTGTTACACATATGTGTATTCTGATCCCGCGTCTTATATGTCAGACGTCATTTTATGGCCTATTTGGCGGCTACACATGACACCAAGACAGTTTTACTGCAACACTTTAGGCCAGTTTCATTTGATAATTCTTTGTTGATGGTTATACAGTTCACTGTCATTTGATTGTACGTTTCGCCTGATAAAGATCATCGTTGCACAAATGGTGCCAAAATAGACAATTTATGAAGTCATATGTGCATCGTTGCAAACGTCATCATTGGGGGATCAGCTCCATCGATATATCTTGACTCGACTGTCGTTTCATCATATTGATTTAACGTATTGTTTCGATTACTCGATAGACAATTACACCAATGAATGACATTTGTTGGTGTTAAGTGGCATTTAAAATAAAAAGTAAATAGGATTCTTAATAAATTGATAACATATTTTGATATGATAAATAGCGATCACTAATTGATTAAAAAGCTGTTGCAGACTTGTGTGAGTATAGCAGCTGGCCCCTGGTCAAATGACTTTCTGGGCACCCTGATCACTGCTGCAATGACTATTTGATGAATGTGTATGAATGCTGATGACTTCATTTATTTGATAAATTAAATCATATACTGTACTGGTTTGCTTACATGCCACTAGTGAATACAAAGCTTGATTGTGCGTATCATTGTACATCGCCTGTTGCCTACATAATCGTTGAAACACTGATTGGTCACTTAACACATTCACAACGTTTCTCGCTCACAAGAGTGGTGCTGAACGCAAAACAAATGCAAATTAAATCTACGCTTTGAGACTCGGAGAATGAATTAAACTAAACTCGATTGGATTGGGAAATGCTATACATATATATTGAACACATCACAATATTATCTGGCGCCTCCCAATTTTAAAGAAAGGAATTCACTGAGGGAACTACATCTAATTGTGTTCGCTCTAATTTCTCAAGGCATATCCAACCTATGGGAGCCGACAGTAAAAGCTTCGTACAGTAGTGGTACTCCCTTTTTTGGAGTTGGGTTCATGATCACAGCGATATCATATCAATAATTTTAGTGCTACGAGCTCATGAGGGTTCCTATCGAAACACTCCCTTATCATGAAGTATGCAATAATAAAATTATTCATAGTCCATTTCATAATCACTCTGAAAAACGGGCAATTGCCGGAACAGAAGCATATACTGCGTTCCATTGATTTGTTGACAAGTGAGCAAAAGCGGTATAACGTGTAGTGAAAATTGAAAACCTGGAATATTAGTCATTCCAAACCCAGAATAGAGTTTTGCCAATCTCTCAGTTATCTGCTGAATGCTGCAATTGACGCAAATTACACAACATTTGCAAAGGTGTTTGTTCTGTACACATACTTGGTTGCAAACATTGTCGTTACTTTGCTACCAATAGCAGCCTAAGGGCTTGTTTCCCGTTGTCAATAAATATCCAAAATGCATGATAGCATAAGCCCACACTGCTGCATTTGTTAATCATATTTCTTTTTTACAAAGTAGCACACGAATGCCTTCCTCTATAATTGTTTCCGCATAACAGCTGTTTAAGGCATTAGCTAATTTGTAGTTATATACGAGAATTATCTTTAGTAACGCAACAGACTATCATATTGTTCTATAAATAGCAAAAGAATTAGTAACACGACTACACTTTCAACTGCAGTTGCCTCACGGATATTATCGTGAAAATGTGTAGTTCATATCAAGCAAATTAGACGACTGTTTCTTAAGCTAGTTGTTTTGTCTGATAAGCTTGGTAAGCCCATGAAGGTAAATTAAACCATAACCTGTGATTGTATGGTGAGATTCACACTGCTGAGAACGATATTTGGAACGATTCAATCACGATGAGAGTGTGGCTGTTTATCTGGTAGCATCTTCCCGATCCTCTACAGCGTCGATGATAGTAGATTGGAATGGAAAGCCGGAACTTTATTAGCTTTGCGGAATCAACGACACCAGTGCGCTTATTAGAGCTGTCCACTTTGTGTTGAATATCCGGTGCACGAGCGCACGTGAACAAAAATCCGCAGTCGGCAATGACCATTTAATTAGCTCTGCGTCTATTTCATTGTAGCTTGATAAACAGAAATTGTCTGATAATTTGTTCTAAGAATTCTTCTTTTGTGGTCTACCATATTTTCATTATCCTCTCTACATTCCAGTTAACGAGCTACCTTCTGTAGTACAGGATCTTTTGGCATATGCCAGTTGAAAACGGATTCAACTAGAGATGAGTCCATCAACGATGAACAGGCTAATGGCTAGGTCGACATGATTAACTCAACTATAATCATGTCGTGTCGTGTTAAGTAATCGGTTGATAAGCTCAAGCAGTGAATCTAGGTTAATTGGTCCATCCCCGCAAATCTCCCGAGACAACATCAGCGCTAATTGTCTCTGAATTAGATATACAAATTGTTCTTATGTTGTCTGCGTCAACGAGCTGACACGCTATACGTTTTCATTCTAAGACACTGACAAGAGATGATGCTGTTTGAGACGGTATTCTGCATAACCCTGTGAACCAGCATAATTGGCCCGAATATTCAGGTCTTCTTTAAACTTCTTTGATAATGGGACTTGATATTAATGAAGATTGTCTTTGTGTTAATCCGCATTAGCTGATTATGACTATTAGTATGACGTGAATCGGCACCATTGTTGCATTCCCTTGCAATGTCACTTTTCCACATAACATTGAAGGGTCGTCACTTAGCTACAAGCTATTTCATCGATAAATGTAAAGCATTACGTCTTCATGTTTTTGAGGCATTGTCTTCGAGTGGCTTGCCTTGGCAGCGTTGCACTGAAAGCTTAAAGTAGACGATGAGCAATTGGTTGCTGATGTTTTACACCCGGAAAGAGTAATTATTTGTCACCAATCTTCGGCTTGTAATATATTTATCGAATATTAAGAAAAATATCAGGTAAATATGGATTGCGCGTAGCATCAATTCGTTGCTTACACGGTATAATCACCTTGACCACAAACTCGATTGGTACGCTACCTAGCCTGCGGTGTATAAAATATCTAACTCGGTCGATATTATTACAATATCGACTGTACTCTTTGCGACAGTGACGTAATACCAATCTATTTTATTTAGCTTACTTGGACAAAGTAATGTTTGCATACAAAGGAATAGTCAGATGGACTGGATAACTTTGACCATGTGTTATCAACGCATCAATTACGTATTAGTCATTCTACCGAACGCAGCAAAGGTGGATTATGCTTAGTTGATGACACATTGAGATGAAATATGCCGACATAATTTGTGTTGATAATTGGGTTTCAAACGCATCTCGGAATTACCCAATGGTTTCCCATCGCGCAAACTCTTTCGCTGATTGGTGCATGTGCTTTAGTTACATCGTACAGCGTTCTAAGCTGTAAACGAGTATAAACTATTGTTTATCCTTTTCTCCATTTCTCTGGACAATGTGGATCATGCAATTTTCAGATCTCGGACAATTGCACAGAGCTTTTTCATGTACCGAATTAATGCACAAGCGATGCTAAAGCTGGAATTATTCATTATTCAACCAAGGCATTATGAATAAATCTATTTGTAGCGCAGACTAGCTTGGTCTCCTTGGAGATTTGTGTAATTGGCTGGCGACAGTGGTGTCTGGAATGAAACCTGTATAATTCCCGGCTTCCGCTGACCGGACACTCAACACTTTTAGTAACAAGAGAGGACCAATACGCTATTTCTGCGTGACACACAACACAAGTACAGACACGATCGATCAAAAACCTTATTGCTGTGGTTCACTTCCCTTCATGAGATTGGTTGAATAAGCACAGCATCACGATACACAAAACCGTATATATCTGTAACTGGCAATTGTATTAATCTATGTGCTGGTCCAATTGTTACGAACTGTGCCACAGAAGGGTACCACGAATGTTGCGTCATTTGATGACACGTGACTTTTATACAAGAGAAAAAAAAGCAACCCTGTATAAACATGTGTAATTGGGATGAATTGTTGTGAAATTATTTTGAGTAGGTGCTTGTGTGTGTGTGTGTTTGCTCATGGGTTTAATAGTTGTCAATGTCTTCTAATATACCAGTTTGCATAACTGTATTGTATAACTAGTATAAATTGACAAAACTTTGGCCATGAATAAGAGCTTACATATTTAGGGCACCACATATCTGTCGTCGAGACAAGAAAGCCTCATTTAAGATTGGTATTACGTATTGGTCAGCATGTTCGGTATGTCGGTTACGCAAGCTCAATCCTTTGACAATTGCATGTGATGTGCTCGGTAACTGTTATGCAACCTATCTTGTTGCATAATTACAGGCTTCCTCAGACAGCTCGCTAAACCCCTGTAAGGTATAGCACTAATAATACGACCCGTTACTGGTAGAGTCGCATTGTTAAATATGTTTTCAAACCCGCATAATTACTTTTGTGCCGCCATACACAAACACACACACACACACACATGCACACACACCAAATATATATATATATATATATATAAATATATATATATATGTATACATACATATATATATATATACATATATATATATATATATATACATATATATATAGGAGATATATGTATATATATATATATATATATATATATATATATATATATATATATATATATATATAAATATAAATATATAATTACATGCATATATTTATATATATATACATATATTTATATACATACATATAATGTATATATATATATATATATATACAGATATATATATTTTATAAATATATACATATATATATATATATAAATATCGATATATAATTATATACATATAAATATATATATATACATATATATAATATATATATATGTATATATATATATATATATATATATATATATATATATATATATATATATGCATTAATTGTTCTAGATCTCCTCATCGTTGATTAAATGGGCCACTACAACAGCTCAGAATTACGTGACACAATTGCCGAACTCGTAACAGCGAGAGGAGGTCAGAAATCTTCAACACAGCTGGTGATGCAGTTTTCGGTCAGTTTAGTTCGACATTGCGGTTGGAACATTGTATAATACACCGTGCAATACTCTATTGATGGCAAGCGACTCTTTTACTAGGATGTCTGCGCCACGACAGTATCAAATATTGATCAACCAGATTCACCAGCTTGGTGGTGTCATCTGTTGTTGTAAGAAAGCTCTGTATAAACCATCTCCAGCTTCCGCTGACCGCTCACTGACCTCTCGAAAAGTAACGAAACACGTCAATATGGCCTATATTGGACTAATTTCACCAACAACTGTAAAAGCGGACGATGTATATGATACCATAAAATGTGCATAAACGATCAAACACACACACAAGTGAATACCTACATCATTCGATAAAGAAAACAAAAGTTAGTTGGAGAATAAAAACATTTAATGTGCGAAATGTGCGAGAAAAACCCTTTAACTACTGTGCTACTTCCGGGACGGAACTGACATTAAATTAAGATGCGGTGCAAATCCTAATGGTCACCCCGGTAATCAACATCCGTCAATAATGTGAAGCACTGTACCTGGTTAGGGACTACTTTATGATATTAATGATTATCAAGAATGTGGTGTTGAACGAAGTGATCTTATTAACTATTCAAAGCATAAAGCGTTCTCGTTCTCGGAATGCTTCTCTTGTCTAAGTTGCCTCGACCTCTGGCATACCACCTTTTATACCAATTCGTGACGGAGTTTGGTCAAGTGATGGCCTTCCCCACATAAGGCTCCGATTACTTTGTTATGAATTGAGACAAAGAGTCTTCAGTTGTCCGACATCGTATAGCAAGGGCATATAAAGCAAAGTTATGTGGTCCTACATGGTATAAGCATTGCAGCACCTGACATAGGAATTGAGCTGTGATATGCGCCATTCAGGGGTCACGGTGAAGCTATTGTCATTTCATTTCGTTTTGAACATTTTGCGTTTCCTGTATCCATAGGTGTCAATAAGGCATGATTTTAGCCCGGGTGTATCTTGAACGTGAACCTTATTGAGCGAATATAATATTTTAAATAGCTTTCCATATTGTATTGCGTGATGTTCACACCCCGTGTTCGAGAAGATTAACTCAACAAAGTATACAGCTGTCGTACTGATAGAACCTACGTCTTTGTGGTTATCCTGGCTGTTAAACAATGATTGATGTATGTTAATCAGCATGCGCTATTGTCCGTCGCTGATGCTTAGTGTCATCTAACTCGTCGTTGTATTGGGTGTTTTACATCAGATGATCATAATAAAGAGATGGTGATTTATGCACATATCTCATACGTTCGGTGGATTTTGTGTTCAGATGGTATTATAGCTTACCGGGTTTAATACATCGTTGATGCATTATTGCACAGTCAAGGTTAATGAAGATATATTTGCGCATTTTAAGTCTCAGACGCTTACCAATATCCTCTTACTGCACCAAAAGCACAAAAAGCAGTCCAAATATTTGTCTAAAAATGAATGGATGATATTTATTTTTCCAAGCTACATAACTAAGAACTGACTCATTAAACCGCATCCACGACGATCAATATTAACACCTGGATAAGGGTTGCTGACATTTTATACAAAATAGCTAATTGTTTCATTACCTATAACACTCAATCTTTAGCATGACTTTCACTATTGCCGATATCACGACTATGGTCTAAACATAGACGAGACACATGTTGCCAAACGAAAACTACTGTCCTTTTCCGATTATATTGGATTATATCGCTAACGATTTGCATAGGGTAGCAAATCACTCCAAATGTGCAAATACAAAATAAGATTAGGCTGAGATGGCAAACTGAAGTTCCTCATGACCCGTACTCAATATGCATTGTTATGTTCCTGTTATTCGTGAGCTTTAATATACACACATACATACATTCAGGCATACAGACATACAGACAGACATACATACAGACATACAGACATACAGACATACATACATACAGACATACAGACACATAGACAGACAGACAGACATACAGACATAGACATACATACATACATACATACAGACAGACATACAGACATACATACAGACATACATACATACATACATACATACATACAACATACAGACATACAGACAGACAAACATACATACATACATACATACATACATACATACATACATACATACATACATACATACATACATACATACATACATACATACATACATACATACATACATACACAGACATACATACATACATACATACATACATACATACATACAGACATACATACATACATACATACATACATACATACATACATACATACATACATACATACATACACATACATACATACATACATACATACATACATACATACATACAGACATACAGACATACATACATACATACATACATACATACAGACATACAGACAGACATACATACAGACATACATACATACATACATACATACATACATACATACATACATACATACATACAGACATACATACATACATACATACATACATACAGACATACAGACATACATACATACATACATACATACAGACAGACATACATACATACATACATACATACATACATACATACATACATACATACATACATACATACATACATACATACATACATACATACATACATACATACATACATACATACATACATACATACATACATACATACATACATACATACATACATACATACATACATACATACATACATACATACATACATACATACATACATACATACATACATACATACATACATACATACATACATACATACATACATACATACATACATACATACGTACGTACGTACGTACGTACGTACGTACGTACATACATACATACATACATACATACATACATACATACATACATACATACATACATACATACATACATACATACATACATACATACATTCATACATACATACAGGCAGACAGACATACATACATACAGACATACATACATACATACATACATACATACAGACATACATACATACATACATACATACATACATACATACATACATACATACATACATACATACATACATACATACATACATACATACATACATACATACATACATACATACATACATACATATACATACATACATACATACATACATACATACATACATACATCTGTTATGTTTGTGCCGTGGTTAAATAAAAGAAGCCACGCATCATGTTATCCATTCACAGCATTACTGCCTCCATTGTGCTAACATATTGATTCATTCATGAACAATCTGTTTATATCGCTAACCTCCCCCCCTACCCCCCACCCCAGAATTCAAGAAGCCATTGGGCGTAGAATCATTGGAGACTTTAAAAGAAACCATGTGTTAATCGGTGTCAGTGCCGAAGAATTGACATTCCTATAAATATTGATTTGCACATTCAGCAGGTATCATTATTCATCTTTATACTTACCAGTGGGAATTTGTGTTCGGTGTATCTCCTATAATCCGCTAAATACCTCCTGTGGAAACTGATGGAAGATACATTATTGAATGCCCGAACCCCATATTATACCTTTTCGTCTGATATCTATGTATGATGCACTCCATTAAAACTGCATCATATTCCCCAATTATGTCAATCGTTTAAGAATAGGTCTGTTTTATTTTTTCGATCGCCTGGAATCTGGTGTATATGTAGTTGTTACGTTGCTGTTCTGGGAGCAATGCAGTGTATAGCCGAACAGGATGTAGAGTACCAATACGACTAGCATTTACAAAAGCTTGCATTCATTATTGAACAAAATCTTTGGACTAGTCGAACAGCAGCGATAAGTTGTTTGTGACAATAGATAATTCCATGCCTTCAGTTAAAAAAGATGAATTCATGCCGTAGTCAAAGCACGGGTTTAAAGACGACTAACTGCGGAACACCCTTATCAAGCACATTTATTATACTAGCTAACTAGTTCTACAGCGAACCATCATTTAGAGTTTGCACCTGACAAATATGAGCAGCAACCTGAATAATTGATATTGTACCCTGTGATACAATACATTATTCACAGGCCATTATTTTATGTGACAATGGCTAGAGTTTACTTCTCTTGCTGTTGGTATAGCCGTTAATTGTTTGACATTATAAGTATATCATCAAGCGATGAACGGTATAAAGAGCAGATAACATTAATGTGAAAACGCCTTTCCACAAAAACCGCATATTAGTTTATGCTTTTTATATGAAAATCGATACATTGCCCACCATATGCATATGGTGAGCAAGCACCATGTGTATGCTATGACGTATGTGGTATGAAAGTTTAGCCACACAAAAAGTCAGTCTCTTAAAAAAACAGAGGAGCAGCCTCTAAAGCAAACTTGTGAATCATAGACCAAACGTTCTTCAATGGCCAGTCATGGTTACGATATAACCAAAGAGACAGATATTTTGCAACTGGTTCACAAGCGAGATTAATGGTAGTCGCTAGTATGCTATATCTTTTCTGAAAGTTATATTTTTAGGGGACTCTTAGAACGGGTGACTGTGTAGAGTTAACAATCAAGAAGTCCAAATATTAAATGAATTATTTTATATGGATGATTAATGTCAAAGCTGCGTAAAATTCACACTTCTTTGTCCAACCACGAGGTACAGCTAGACTTTAGGCAAGATGGAGGCAGATTACTAGCTTCGATGGTCAACGCCAGAAGTTACAATCTCTTGGCACTCATAACCTCTTAAGGAGGGTGCATTTGAGCCAACCGGTCTTCTTCGAAGAGCCACTCATTACCACAAAGTTGTTTATAACCCTAGTTATAAAATCACTGTCTTTTTCATATTTGCAATCTACACATTCAAGCATCGGAGTCACAAGAATGATTAATGACAGAATTATTTCACTAAGCACAACAGCTATCGACATCTGGAAAAGCTTCGTCAGAACACTAAATACTTCCAAATTTGGTATCTCGTTTCGTGGGCAGTTTAATTTCTTTTATATTATCGTTAGTTGCCTGGAACGGTACGTTAGGCAAACAATAGAATTGCGATGCCGTCAAATCAATCAGTTTGCTTAACCGCACACTAGAGAGCCAATCAGTAGGCCTAATACCTGTATTTTGGATTGATGATTCTGAGGATCCCTTTGTGGGAATCATGTGTCTCCGGGTATGCAGTATCTGCATTCCGAAAGGAATATCAAGTAGACATATTTACCATGACAATAGCCTTATTTATGGTTTTACTTTTCTTTGTTTGTCGTACTTCATTCGAAGTTGCGATCATTTATCTGACAGACGCTGCAGAACTCGACCGCAATAAACGTCTGTCCAAACCATTCTTTACGATTCATCCGGCCGATGCAGAATCATCAATGAAGTTTTGTATATCTGTGCCCGTGGTTGGCATTTCAACTGTCACTTATTACATTGATGAATTGTTCGGAGTCCTCAATATTTATTCACGCCACGTATTGTTCGTTGAACGAACTCCGCATTGGAACATTGATTGCAGCAAATCACATATTTTGCATACCACCACACCATGTCATGGCCAAACAACATATAAATATTTGCCTTCCGTTCTGTAAAAATTATAGACATGCTCACTCAAACATGTTTGTTCAACTATTTCAGAAAATTTAGAAAATGCGGATTCACATTCAGTTTCTTTACTACTAGTTGCGGTCAAAAATGTGTCGTTTCCCAGACTGAAATGACATCTTGCTGTGAATCAAATGACCAGTGCCATCTTCATTGCAATTCGCGCTTTTTCTGAAACCATACATGAGTTATAAACCATCAACTACAGCTTCCTATCGATGACCCGACATAGCCAAAAGATAATATTTAAATGGTTACATATTGTAATTAGCTATTACGTCAGATGACTTGTAACTCACCACCGGATGTAACTCACCACCGGATGTAACTTACCACCAATTCACGTCCATCGTGTCTGCCTGATATTCATCCAGGTGGTTTCAATCGTGACAACCTTGTCATTGTGCCTTGCTCGTCACTTGAATCATATGTTGCAAGATGCCGAAGTACTTGGGGATAGGCCAGAGGAGGCTCTGTTTGTAGGACTCAGAGACGAAGGGGCCATGTCGAACCACATAAATATATATTTTGAAGTAAATTTGCCAAAGATATTTCAGTCACATAGAGCCCGCATAGTTAAACACCTATACGCGAGAAACACCATTATGTTTCAAGCTCCATGAGCACCTACCGTACTATAATTAAAAGCGATATAAGCATGATGGTAGAACATGCTTCTAAGATCGAATGTGTACCGATTCTCAACTTCACTGAGCAAACAACATGAACGTAGTCGCTTGCATCGACAGTTTGAATTCACCCGGGTATCACAACCCTCGTATAAACAGACAAGACGACCGCTATGGCCCTTATCAGATCATGTGCTAGTATTAAGCGCGCCCTTTTAATGCCATGTGAAGAAGCACACGATTACAGATGCTCCAACATTGAATAATAAGTTTTAGGTGATGCCAGTCTGGAAGATTAGACTGCGTAGTGCTTGTGGTATACGAACCTGCCTAATCACTAGGTGGCATTCGATATATATATTATTGCGGATATAAACAAAGTCGGACATAACTGAATTGCGCAAAAATGCCAATTGCATACCGTGTACTATGGTTCAAGACATGTCTCCAAAATCATACGTGTTAAACGTTGACATAAGAAGTAATATTTTAACATCACATGAACATATTTCTACAGTCCACTCTGATTTTATAGCGCAATGCTTACCCTTGGTAAACCTAGCTTTTTTTAAAATTTTGAATCCATTAATCGACAGTAAAGGCTATATATGTATAACTCTCTTGCATAAAGGCTGCATCCCAACCACACTACGGGGCCTTCTTTGTACAATTATGCTAATAGGGTCATAAATATGCGGACAGAGGATAACTACTAGACATCAGGTGCTTAAGAGGTTTATCAGCAAGAAATATTGTTATTTGTAATGGTTTAAGCCGGGCAAACTTATATTTCTGCATTAGTGCCGGCAATTAATTAATCCAACGTGCCTATAAATCTATACGTTAGTTGCGATCAAAGAATTACCAGCGCAAAACGTTATATGGGGTCCGCATCAAAACACTTTGCCTTGGCGGATTACTTCATATGAAGGTATATTGCATGGGGTAAGCAGTCTGGAGGTATAACTGCGCTTCTGTTTGCTGATACTTTACCTCAC
Organism: Urechis unicinctus; assembly: GCA_034190875.2. Classification (NCBI taxonomy): domain Eukaryota; kingdom Metazoa; phylum Annelida; class Polychaeta; order Xenopneusta; family Urechidae; genus Urechis; species Urechis unicinctus. Next base: position 66,954,585 of record CM067353.1, on the reverse strand, counting down.
CTCGTACTCTACCTTGCATGGTAATCAAGACAACCGAGAAAAGAAGGAATTAACAAATATAGCAATATCCACGTACTCTCCGAATAACGGAGAAGGTAGCATCAGTATTGAAAACGAATATTGCAGCCGCTATATTGTACACTATTACAGGCAATGTATAAACATTTTTATCTTACATTAAGATAGCTAAACTATTCGCAACGACCGCATCATGTTGTATATGTGATTTCTGCGGAATGTAGAGCGGCGCTCTGGTACATATGCAATCTGAAACCTGTGTTATATTAATCTTATCCCGTCTATGGTTATGTTGTTGCATGAATGGGATACATTTACTTCATACTGATTCCGTACCTAACATCATAGGTCTACTTGGCGTGATGATTTGACTCTTACACAGCCAGCAGAAGGATGTCGTCTGCGACCAGTATCTACATGTGAATGATAAGTGTTCACAGTTGATGACCGTAACAGACAGGAGTTCTAGACTAATGATGGAACACTATTTGCTGTGGAATATACCTAACAAAATCAACGACGACGACATTGCAAATATGGTGCCCTTACAAACCACAAACATGTCTGTACTTAACGTAGTCGTCTATTATCAAGATACATTAGTTTCATGTAAGTCGATGGCTTGTTGTATAGTGGAGGATGTCAAGTAACAAGAGGTAACTCATCGTGACGCAATAAAATTATGACGTCATCCCTTATTTAGTATTGGACACTTTGATTAGTTTATCTGGGACATTTACTGTCTAAGTTTCGTTTGATCATACACACAGTTTATAAGCAGCGATAATGAATTAGCCAGATACTATTGCATTGTATTTCCCAAATAAAATTATCATGAATACCTACCGCGTGTATGCAGCAAAGGTAGATTGCTTGTGAAGTTCCTTGAATCCTGTACTGCTAATTGGCTTTTCCCCACCGGAAACCTCTGCTTGTTTGTGTATCGTGCCCTCTGGAGACCTATTTATATCCACACCGAGAACAGTGTTTGTAACCAAACGGTTTGGACTTGGTTTAGAGCGCTCGATGACTATGCTCGTGCTATGTTGAACTACCTAAGATCCTGATTCTTCAGGGGTTTATCCTGTGTAACCAGTTGTTATCGACAAGGTGCCACAAAATGTGATTCTCAATTCCAACGAATGTAGGCACCAATGTAGCTTAACCATAATGATTAGTAATATAGTTTGATGAATCACTTCAGCTTATGCGATACACAGGGTAACGCGGATAATCATAGCGCTTAATATTGTACAACATATTAACGAGTAATGGACGAAACCTGTGTAGGAATATCCCATAAATCGATGTGCTAGGTTTGTCTGACGGAATATTTCGTGAAATGTAACTGCGAAGCAAACCTTAATGATTATGCTTGACAGTCGTCTAGCTCATCGACATCCTTTAATATGGTCCTCTAATGTACAAGGCAGGGAGTTTTTGTGGCGTTAATGATTATCAATATATGGAGCAAGTCACTAATGGAATCATATTTATCATTAGCATTGCATACACACGTCAGTTGGGGTACATGTACATGGGAGTTCTGGTTTGAGCATTTTTGCACTTTCTTGCTAAATAGACTCCCGGTTGAGAGTGTCGGTGTTTCAAGCACAAATCAGTATGTATTCACAGAGCCGGATAAAATTCACACCCAATGCTTGCCGAGAGGTAAACTATACATAAATAGAGCACAATAAAACAAACATTACGCATGATTAATTAGTTAGCCACTTATTCCACTTATTATGATTCTACTTTGTTTCTGCTTCCGGGTTCTTGTTCAATTAATCGCACATATCCCCAGCTCATGTACTTATATAGTATAGAGGAGTTCCACGGGCATCTGTTACGTTGAAACGCAAAGCATCCTCCGCATGCTCTAATTTGAAAACAGGTATATACATCTTTCGCTCGTATGGACTTCGACTGATTACTTATGAGAGAGTGTCCACATACAGACAATAGTTCAAATAATCGGGTTATCTTATTTGGGTTGATCTATCAATTATTTTCTACACGTCCAAGCCTTACCGGACGAAATTGTTCAAGCGATGATGGTTAGGATATTACGTATGCCAATAGTAGAACCTCATTCAGCTAAAATTACCTCATACCTCCACCTTATGGAATGAGATAGTTACACGTCTCAGGGGCGTTCATGACATACTTTATAGATGACAAAGATTGGTCACAGAGATTTTTTGTTTCGGCTTCCATTGACAATAACTAATCACACAATTCGGTTTTGTCACCAGGCTGCTTTGGTGCAGTTGTCAAATATACAGCCACATCCAACCATTAATAGACTCATAGGCATATGCTTAAGCTTATCAAATTAGAATAGCATCTGGTTGGCCGAATTGTAGTAGTAACTGTATAGCTCGTAATGAGCTACGGATTGTGGCATTCGTTACATTGATTTACATTCAATGCGTTGATTCTATTTCATCTCAACATGTCTATGAAGACATCCACAGCTGATAGTTTATGTAACTCCCGACAGCAAATTAAGTGCATTTTTACTTTGATCTTCTAGTTTGCGTCATTTTTTACCAACCGCGGGTGAAATGCAATAATCGATTGAAAGCGCATTCATATAATCGCGCGGGACGGTTCGTCATTTCCGGTACAGATGCATTTGATAATAAGCACTACTACCATGACAATATGCACTGTTAGAGTCAGGGAGACGTCAACCAATATGAGGGTGTTAACTTGGTTTGCCATTTAACCTAATTCAATTTCGTTTGTTGCCCTTATATATATATCATAAGAATAACTATCATTGGCTCGTTAGGAAATTCAATATATGTAGGACGTGGGAACAAGAGACTATCTAACAATTTTTCTGTTGTCAACAGACCCCTTCAAGGACAATCTAGTGTACGATAGCTGGCTTCGTTCTTTTGGCCTCCTTGTACTATTCATCTATGTTAGTGTCAAAAATGGAAGCCAGACACTGTCCTGTTTACAATAGCTAATAGAGAATATAAAATGGACATGAAGTTTCAACATGACAATATATTGATGAATTCAGAAATTAGGCATTATCGGATAGCTTAAAGGATGTGACATATTAATTGAAGCCAGTTATTACCTGATTATAAGATGAAATCATTGAAATGAAGTCGGACAACAACATATCCAAAAGGTTCTGCGTGACCTCCAGTCACATCCAATAATTCGTAGGTGTATTATTTTCGTTGGCACACAAAGTATGGCATAGCCTTTATCCAAACTTTAGATTTCTAACCCGGCAGACATTCTATTTGAATGTGTATCTATGGAAATGCAGATGCGATCGTTCTTCATCCATGACTAATATCTGCAATCGATATAAGCTCACAAGCACATAAGCCTAAAAATCCGATAACTGTGGCCGCAGCTAGCTCTAATTCAAGTTATTTTCTTTGAAATTCGTTTTTATCTTAACAAATCTCTTCAGTTATACTGAATAGTGATGCATTCGGGTTTAAGTAATTCAAGCGGTGTCGCCAATAACCTTAGCGCATCCACATTTTACAGCATATAAACGTTTAATGTTCGCAACATGTGTGGGAATAACTTTAACACTGATGTGAAACAAAAATATTAAATTTAGTTGTAGTTCAAAACTTTAAGGTCACCCAGCTAATCTACATCCTAAATATCATCAAACATTGTACCAAGTGCGAGACTACATTGTTTTTGCATAAATAATCATCAAAAGCGAGGAGAAAATCGGTAATGGAATGAGGTTTGTAAATTACATCATATAAATGTAGTGGTCTGGGTAACGTTATAAAATGGTTGTAGCTCATTTTTATCAAACTTAGGCTCGTTTTGCAGCGTCAGTGTTTCGAGCACCAATCAGCTTGTTGACTATATATCTTAATATCATTTGGCAAATAATACAATTTTACTTTTGGGGGTTGGTCTTTTTTGGTATAGAGCTTGAGTTTCAGCTGATGACTTATGGATGGGTAATAACATAAACTCCCTTCAGTGGTGTCTTCGTGAATTAAGATTATAAGCGCACTAAGGACGGTCATTGCATCATTTAGTAGTTATTTATTGCATGAGTATTTGCTCTAAACACAGTCAAATAGAATAGCATGTTTGCATCATCATAAAGTGCTAATCAGCAGCTTTGATTGGTCTCATTCACCTTTTACACCGTACTGCCACAAGCAATTGCGTGATGAAATGTGAATTTTTTTTCTCTTGAATTAAGGTTATAAGCGCACTTAGGACCGTCATTGCATCATTTTGAGCTTTGATTGGACTCATTCACATTTTACGCCGTACTGCCACAAGCAATTGCATGATGAAATATGCAATTGTTTCTCTCCCAACGCACACAGTTGTCGACTAGCAAATATGTATTGCTTAGTTCGCGCATTTACAAATGCTATATCACTTGCATGGTTGTAATTGGCATTGATAATCCCTTCATACTATGAAGTGATGCTGCCAGCTTCAATGGACACGAGGTGGATTATGTGGGGCTGGATTTTCAAATATACTGCATAACAACTTCGATGCATTAATTTCAAGCTGTCATCAACGAGAAGTACTCTGATGTGCGTTGGATATGTGGAAAAGTGATTTTTTCCCAGCATTGCAGCTATTCTGGCATTCCATGATCAAAAGCATTCACAATGGGTTCGTTATGTTGCAAAATACTTGCCGTAATATTTGCAAATAGTTTTTATATAATCGACTTGAACCAATTGCCTTTATTCAAGGGGTATATTTACCAGTCCTCGCATAAATTATGCACTTGAATATAGATACCACTTGTAAATGCATCTCTAGCTGAAAACAAGAAGGGCATAACGAAGTTAATAACACGCCTCTAGATATGTGCTTATCATTTAGATTCCTTTCGATGCAAGAGGTCATCTCACGGTTGTAATTGCTGCTGTTGTAGAGCGAAATAACAGACCACATGTTCATACCTTAACAACCTTAGATTAGACAAAATCACTAACTATGCGCATCAGTTAAAGTTAACCCGTGATATTTACGCTGGTTGTTTGACAGTTAGCTGCATGCCAACACAAGTTGTAGAGGAAGAGGCATAATGCATCTGATGTCATCATAAAACGTTGCCAATGCTGGCAATGTTGACAAAGATAATGGCGGTAGTACTATTGACAGCAAATATTATGTTTCAGTGGCCGTAAAACGTAGGTATCGTATTATATAACGATGACACATTGAAAGGCGTAAATCCTTTACCCTATAAAAATTATTTCCATTGCGCATCAGAGCGACCTTTCCATTTAATCTCACAAACTATAACGCATTGCAGCTCTCAAATGCTCTACGTTGCTAATCCAAAGCTGACATCGGCATTTATTACTACCTAACTTTTGGTGATCCAAGTAACCCGATCTACAGCACATTGGAAAATATATTCCAAGCGTTTATTTTGAATCCATGTTTTGGATGACTAACACATTTTTAATGATCTAATGTACAATTTTTACTGAATATGTATTATGTTTGATCGAGAATTTATTACAACGTAAACCATATAACAATCCTGTCCCACCTCTTACTTGTCTGCGTCTGACGAATATAAAATAAATACTAGCATTTTGCCAGAATTTTTCAACCATTGAAATCATTAGATATCATATGTACGCCAAGACAGTTCATCAGCAAGCATGCAATTTGTTCCATCTGTTTTTTTAAATCAGCTGGCGCTGACAGAGAAATAATAGGTGCGTCATATATGTAACATCATGCCTGGACTGAACAAGTTGAAGGCTACATGTGCTTGGTAATAGGAGATGATGGCCGACTAACCGTATCTTCGATTAATCATGTTTATCAGAACAATGATATGCATAATATAGATATGCCATCATTTTAGCTCTAAAAACATCATTCAAAATGTAATAACTTGGAAGTTATCACATGCCGGTCCATGAAGTCATGATGTTGCATTTCCTCAGAGGAGACGCTTCAAAGCCTCTTTGGAAAAGGTCACACAATAGGTTATTCACGTATCATTATATTCTTACACGAAGGTAATTCCGTAATGGTTCTATAAAGATCAATTTCAATGAAATTACACGTGCCAATATTTATGTTAAACTTTGTGGCGATTTGGCAACAGTTTGCGTTGTATCGGATGACATGGATGCTATCATATTTCGCTAATAAGGTGATGACACAGTTCATTGCTGTAATAATGTAAGATATTAAGTGTACCCCCCCCCCACATTTGTCTCGAATGACACTGAGAGGTGATCATTGCACATATTCCAGGTTATCACATATTTTGACGAAGGGTGTAAGTCTAGCGGGTGAAGCAGTTGATTCTGAGCTATCGCCTCGTATATCCCATAGGTAACATTGAGCTCGACTTTGTCTCAGATTACAATCAGCAAATTCATCTGGCGTAAATAGGTTTATGCTCTTGATAACTAGCAGCTCAATACCCATCCTGTTATACAACAAGATGTGATAAACAAATAATGTGTACTATATGAAAAAGAACGGTGACTTACGCAATTAATATGAACACATTTAGGCTAACAGTTTCCAGCTGCTTATGGAAATGTATTTCCGAAATACTAGCAGTGATCACACAACAAGGTTTGTTTCCATGACATATGCATAATATTTAACATGTTTTTGTCACATGAGCACCGTAGGCATGTCATTGGCGTAGTAGTCATCCGCATCAATACACGTAATTGAGTAACACTTACTGAAATAAGATGCCTCGCTCGGAACTAATAAATGTATTTTACTGCTGAACAACGTAGCTCAATGGATGTCGTATGTGGCTAAAATTGAAAACCGAGCCGTCACATCATAATTTAAGGGTTAACGAGAATCATTTCATCCCGATATTGCTATCGCATAATCCCATGTTAGCGACTACTGCATTACTACTGTAAAATAATATTCATATCATAAACGGTACACTGATTTATAAAAGTGGTTGCGTCCGCACTGGATATATATGTATGAGGTGTAATAGGTCGTGTGAGGGTTCTTTTAGGGTATTAAGTAACTGAACCAGCCGGTTGTTATCAAAATACATGAGTGTATCTTTGGACATGCGTTCAAAATAAAATGTTATATTGTTTGCGCACAGATGTAGTTAGAAAGTTTCTCCAAGTGAGCCAAAGTGAGGCTATCAGCGTGAATCGTTGAGTGAGAGTCGAGCACGATGCTGAAGAGCTTTTGTGTTCGCAAACTTGTTGTGCAGCTTTTTTCATATACAAAAAAGATCTTCATCAGGTGTACATATTATCAATTGAAATAAGCTGATCTAGCTATGATCCCTACCTGAGAAAATTGCTGTATTTTATGAAGTGATGGCCTCAATGCATGTTTCATTCTGTTCTGTTGCAAACACCTGTAATTAATCTATCTCTACTGCTATCATTCCAAATTGATAAAGTTGTGTGATTGATTGCAAACATTGTGTGATTGATTTTTGTCACAATATAGACATTTACGACCAGGTCAATTAATACAAATAGCTGCCTTTTGACCTGCCATCTTTGGAGGCCCAGAAGCAGTATGTACATCTAGTGTATCATAATGTACACAGCCCACCGTTCTCTTGAGCCTATCACATCATGAATTTCATGCCAGGTGCGCTGGCTAGGATTGATATTGCTCTACTTATCAGAACTGGGAACATCTTGAAGACGATTTCACTTAATAACCTCTGTTGGAGGTCGTAAATGTGTACCCGAGGGTGGACTGGACTGCAGTTCAATATCACAGCTGCATTATTCGACTAGATTCATCAACGCATTGTACTGTACAAACTGTTGCACATGTTGGATGTTGTGGGCTGCATCTTATGTTGTCCGCTAAACAAGTTTTGAAATAAATGCTATCAAAACAATGATATAAGATACCATTTACAGGACGTAATCATCGTTAAAATTGAATAAAGTTATATTTAAACAATTTCTCTGTCACTCAACTTGAATTACCTCAAACCCCCATATATGAAGTTGATTCGACCGAAACAGGATCATCGACCGCCTCCATCGACCAATGCTGCATATGTGGCATCTTTAACCCACAAGGCGTGATTAGTTCAAATAAATGTTAACCACATTAAAACCTTAACATTATAACCCTTACACATTCTCCGTTTTGACACCTGCCTACACGATGAGATCGGATGATTATATGTGTGCACTTAGTAATGCACATCGAAATGTACAAATGCGCTCAGTTTTGTGGTCTGATATTCAATTGATATGGACACGTGATATTTGGGCACTTTTGGCATTTGGGAGCAAAACCAAAAACGTTGTAAAGACAAATGTCTTCATAACAAACGGGTCATTTCTTAATTATTGGCTGCGCAAAAAGACACCAAGAAGAAGCAATAATGCTACCCAATTGTACTGATACAACCGATGCCATGTAGATGCCATAGGGGTAGGCAAAACAGACAATTGCTATGGCACCCAACATCATGTGTAGCACTGAGTGAAAATCGTTTATAAGTAGTTCTGTGGAAGGTAACAATGCCGTTAGCATAAGTTTATGAATTGCAAATTCGACATTCGGAATAGTCTTTGTAAGAACATCTCGAAAATACTCTAATGCTGTTCGACCATTTGTTATAAATTTCCCTACAGTTGTATCATATAACAAAATTTTCCTTACATGCAGTAGCTTAACTGCTCGAGATATATGACGAGCTACATAAAATCCGGTTGCGATTCACAGTATCTTAAGATCACCAAGATTATAACAAAAGCGAATATCAAAACAATCATTCAAAATAGTGGACAGTTTTTGAATTACGTAAGACGAGTTTTGCAAAAGTTATTTAGTGATCCCTTTTGTTTTGTGATTACAGCTATGACCCTCACGGGTCCGTCATATGTCACTGGTCTTTATCGACAATACGCTGGACATGCAACTTGTCATCGCTTATCACAAGGATCATGCATTTACTTGGCATAGGCAAAACGTAACTGCAGAAGTACGCTCCATGCAATGGGTCGCAAACCTGCTCCATAATAAATTCATAACACAATAAATATGCTAGCACAGTCAATCATAAATGTTAATATGTAATAATATGCAAGAGGCTTACAACAGTGTAAACCGACATCAAATAAGAAATGAAGGTATAACACCTATAATGGTAAGATCTAATCAATTGTAAGTACTAATTTTCTAAGGAAGAACGGAAATGTAAATCGAGCAGAGTGAACCAGGCCAATTACTATAGATCAACGATATAAATAACCAACCATATTGGGCCAAAACCTTTCATAATTCCATCGAACAACTATGGATGCAGATTGTAACCTATTTGCTCAAATTCCATTTCTGCTAGCCAAAACTAAATACTTTTCTTGATTGACGGTGCATTCAAGTCCATGCAAACCAAGCCGTAGCGCTAATACCTAAAGCTATTTAGCATTTTACTGCATATGAACGCGAAATGTGCGAATAATCTGTAGGAATATCCCCTTAATTATTGTTCTACGCTATCTTGACTAGACGGAATAGAACATCAGATTTAACTTTGGTGCAAACGTTATTATTCTGGCTTGATTATAGCCCAGTCAATATAATTCGTTATCTAATGCCTCGTAAAGCGCCTGGATGGGAAATTGGTATGGCATTAACAATCATCATAAACGAAAAATGGCGTCATTTTATGCTTCATATGAACGTGGCAGTTCAGGTACAGTTTTAAGGAGGATAATGTTACATAGCAGTGGTTTTTGTGTAGCGATGAGTTATGAATGGATGGGTTCACATAGTCAATAATTAATTAGCTGGAATTGATTACAATGACTTGATAATACATGACCTCGCCTAGCTTGCATACATTTGAGCATTTACATCTAAACTGGACCTACCCGCCAAATGAATATCGTGATTGTCGACATCTTCAAGAGCCATACAGCATCGACCACTAAGCTAAAGCATATTTTCTTCCGTAGTGTTACAACCGGCTTGTCGCTTACTCCCTTTGTTATAGATTATTACTATTTAATGATATTAGCATGCCCATATATGAACATAAGTATTATTTTTAATCAATCGGTTATATCATTAATGATGCTTTATCAATGAGAAATACCATTAATAATGCGTAAGTAAGTAAGAAACGCCTTACCTACTACGAAAATCCGTACAGAGTACATCATCTACAAGAGCCGATCATGACATTGCATAGCAGCAATATAGATTTCTAAAGCAAATCACTCACATTGGTCAGTAGCCAAATTAATTTATGTAGCGTGAAAAATAACGGACCATAGAAGATTGAGTCCATGAAATTGATATTGGCTTCACATTTGCAACGCTTCGCCACTTAAAAACCAGCTGACATAATTCCTCAGTAGTGAAGCGCCCGTCCTCGTGCTTTCATAATGAATAATGGTAGGGGAGGATTGTACTTAAATATGCTAATTGACATTTGTTGCTAAGCCGTCGGTATGTGTGATATGGGTAAAAAGTATTCAATACGCTATAAATTTTGGCGCTTTATCACTCACGTGAAATACGGCGTCCCTGACTATCAATACATGTACCCAAAACATTATGTTATAATCACAAAAACATGATTGAAACGGTTAGACGCTTGACCCACCTGTCTGAGCAAGATGATCATCACGTAACTAGTATGATGCCAGCGTGATTACCTCTTGATATTATAAAATATGATGTTAAAGCCAAGTGACTGTATAAACAAATAATCAGACTGTGCCCATGCGACCCGTTTGGGCATTAATTAATTGATATTAATGCTTACCCGCCTGCCGTCGATACCTATATAATTATCTTATATTATAATCAATCGCGATAATTAAGTCGTTTTGGTTGATATGGAACATATCTTAGCACGTATTCATCTGACGATGTTTGCAATGACAGCCTAAAAGAGACCTTATCACTGTAGGCCGACGCGTGTTTCCTGATATCTGCACCCCGACCCTAAGTACTCGTTATCCCTAAGGTAACTCACGCTCGCTTCAGCTAAGGTTCTGTCACTATTACCACCGGTGGCATGCATCGTAGTCACTCTAGGCCCATTTAGACGGTCGATTTAATGCCAATGCCACGAAACTTGTTAGCTGGTTATCAAGATTTGAACATAGTTGATATGTTACGCACTTAGCCCGTTTCAGCTGCTACAATTATTTATATGCGGACTATCGGACTAATTCTACTAATTACGCCTATCTAATTTCCTGATTTATCGACTAACACATTGTCTGTGCCGATGCATCAAGAGTGTAAAGCACAACTCACCACAAAGCAGCTGTTTCTTCATGTAATAATAGTAAGTGCTCCATGCCTCAAACAATGCTAAGCTATTTCATCTGGAGCACCACGGTAGCGTTAATCATTGTGCTTTAATATGAAGTGGGTCAGTTCGTGTAGATGACAACTTTGTCGTTTTAAACGACTCATTATTCTACCGGAATATCCTAAATTGTATTTACGTAATTTGAAAGCTATTTCTTATGTCGAGCCAATCCAGGCTGCAATAATGATAATGCTTTGTGACATGGGAAATGCTCGAGAAACGTTTTGGAAACGGACATGCAAAAGGTTTCGCTACTTTAAAAAATACAATTGTATTCTTTGATGAAATTATAAAGGGCAATTTCCATGAAATGACGCATTTGGTGACCTCCGATTCAAGTATTATTGTCAAGTGATATCGGTAAAATGGATTGATGTGCTAACTTTTTATGTATTATAATGCTGTGTTTGTACATACTGGGGGGTCAGCAAGTAGCTAAGTAATTTTGACGTGGCGTATGCTACTTGTACCAAGCAATGTGGTCATTCATGTGTGTTGACTGTGCCTTATAATGCTCTGTTGTTTTCTGCTTGTATTGCCTCGTTCCACTAAGTACCAGACAAGTCTTGAGAGAATGCTGCTTTTTGTTCCGACCTAGATTTATAAATAAGAAGAATTGTTTAAACTTTCAATGTCAAGCCGATGTTGGTAGAAATCTGCCGAGGCACAAACCGATAGTAACGTAGTCACGTAATCAAGAACGAAGCTGCCAATTTTGATTCCTCCATAATGGTAGGCTGATTCGTAACGACAGAATTCCAGGACATTGACCTTCGGTGTAACGGCAACACAATCACATATACCAACATTCTCAAGTGACATATCAACGGCGACATCGCTGTTAGATAACTTAGGGTTGAATTTAGAGATAATGTCATGCTTTGAAAGATATCACTATAACGGTAATATTAATGGATGGCATATTGATCACATCATAGCAAGCTCATTTTGTATTATACTGCGAAATAAAAAAGCCCTTATGAATGTCACGAGCTTGTTGGAATGACCTTTACTAACGAAAGATAAATAAAATGTTATACAAACGTTTAGTAGCTTAAAACACAGGATTTACAACTTTATACGGCAGGTACATGCTTGGCCCTTCAATACAGTATGTAAGATATTAATTTGCATTATCACTTCCATGCGTTGTTCTCAGGCATACACCAAGGTAAGAGTACTAGTGTGTTTTCCTTATTGGCAGCGTTGGACGATTATTCTTTTTCTAATAACTTAGATTTCCCAAAACTATGGTCTTGGTGTAAAAGCAAGTATAGACCGTACCACGCACATGGTTGGTGTGTGTACGTTCAATCAAGATCTAGATGTTTAGTCGTGTGAGTTGAAAAAAAGGGCAAGGTTTGGGAATAAATCGGCTCTTGCGACCGAGGTAAATTAGAGAGCCACCTTTATCTAATTTATGGCGCATACCCGATGAAAGCTACCAATTGTTTTCGGTCCATTGCTTAGAGCCACGCAATCAAAAACGAAACTGCCAATTATGACTCCTTCATAATTGGTAATCTGGTTGGTAACGGGTGAATTGTATTAACCTTCAGCCCCATGGCAACATAATCACATATACCAACATTCTCAAATGACAAACCAACAGCGACATCGTCTGCAATGGGGTGATTTATATTAAGGGTTCTTTTAGATATCTTCCGTTGCATTTAAGGGAAATGTCATACTTTGAAAGATATCACCATGACTGAAATATAAATATATGGCATACTGATTATATTATAGCTGTGTAATACCCTCTTTATTTTACATTATATATCAAGTGAAATATTACATTGTAAATAAGAGTTTTTTTAGAATAGGCGGAACGAATTCCATACCCAGGAAAGATCAAAATGCTGCCGACGTTTTTGTGGTTAAAAATACTGGATGTACTGCAGTTATATGCTTCGCCAAACAATACAGTGTGTAAGATATTAATTTGCAAAGGCACTCTCGTGCATTATTCTCAAGCATTCACCACGGTCAGAGTATTAGATGAATGATAAGACATAATGCATAGCCATACGTCATACGTAAGGCGCCATATCACTGCCCAGTAAGATTCAATTGAACTTATATGCATTATAAGCCCTACGGGATGTCTGAGTAGACGTCCTGCGATGTTCGAATCCAAAGCAATGCACATACTAACAAACTCAAATCAGAAACCTTGAACGTATAAAACCTGGCGAGTTATCAGGTTTCATCGCATACTTTGATGCTAATGAACAATTTGCACCTGTAATCACGAGTGGATCTATTCAGCTGACATGGACTACGTCTACGATTGCAGCCATGTGACCTTATATTTACCAAAATTGTGGACATCGCATATGGATTTCTCGGAAATCTGTATTAAATTGCATTTCCTAAAGAAACACATCGATCGGGGTTAAGCTTGTTATGCTGTGACATCGTTCACAGGAGCCTGATATATGCTGATTGCGAGATTTAAATCCCACCGTCCCGTTCAAACAGATAACCAATTCGCGCGCAAATTGAGGATTCAGGACGGTATATAAAATACCCTGTCCGACTGGTGTCCGACTAAAACCATAAAAGCATCAGTTCAGTCGATGGTACAAGATGCCCATGAAATGCTGATACGTGATTAATAATATACAGTTACCGCTTAGATGCTTTTTTGTTACAAAGAATAAAGATCTCAGTTTCAATAAAGATTTCTCAAATACAAACCGTAGGCTTTCATAAGCTCAACCATAGCATAATATGACAGTATAAAGATTCTGCGTGTGCAGTTAGATAGAATAAGTTACTACGAATGAATTACAAGTCATCATACATGCCACTCGTAATGCTACTAAACATATTTACGTGCATCCTAAATGACAAGCGAGACGACATGTCGGGTTTAGTTGTGCTTGAAGCTTTATCACTCACCTTCTGTCACCTTCACCAGTGTTAGCCATTGTGACTGATTCCATTTTCTTTAGTGTCTAGGTAATAAGACCAAATGAAATACATCTCGTTTGATAAACAATTTCTTGGTAACGAGAAATTCACGATATTCTTACCTTGCAGTTAAATTTATATGTTTCTTGACGTATTATTTTTGTGGGTCAGGTACTCGCATTTGTTGTCATTGTCTTTACTTCGAATGATGTCGACACCAATATTTAGTGTTCAAGAAGAGACTGTTCTTATTCCTAACAGCGTTTTATGTTTGCTGACCAAATTCACTTTAATATTCGCAACAACGACAACAGAATAGAAATAATCTTACCTATAACATATATTGATGATAAGGAACGATTCCTATCGGTGACAGTCCTCTTAACTACTGGAGTCACAATGCTATAACTGAATAATATGCACTTATAACATGTGGCAAGCGTCTTCAAAGCTACACCAAAGTAGCAGATCCATGGGTGTTAGGCTGCATAGCCATCGATGGCCATATGCCGGTGGTCGATTACGAAAAGCCAGGAATAATCCACTTGACAGCCTACCCAGCTGCAGGGTTGTCTTTTACAGAGATAAACCGCCAAGATAATTAAAATGAGAAGCCCGCTAAACTGGCCATTGCGCCATTTCAAGGATGAAAGAGGCGTCGCTATCAAAACGTAAATATCAATGGTGCTGTGATATGGGCAAAATAATTCATTCCTAATTGAATTAGTCCTCGTGATACTAACTTCCGAACGAATTCACAGACGGATGAAGAGTGGTAACGTAAGTAATCGTGGGTATTGCCAACTTGCAGTATATTGAGTCGTGAAGTTAGTAAAAAAGACCGCAATTATAACGAATAAAGCCGCTGGTCACTTCTATCGACTGTTTGTGACAATACCGAGTACTTAACATAAGATTGATAAGATTTGGATTATAATATTGAAAGGACATTCAATATTATAATCCAAATCTTATCAATCTTATAATGGACAACTATTAAACATTCGTCAAATGATATTGTGTTTAAACGAAGTGTAGTTTATGCTCAATCACCGCATTTATTATTTTACAACAGCATGAAACTACATCTATGTTAATGCAAATAATACTGTTAGCTGTTTGCCAGTCTGCTAGAAAGTGCCTGACCGGTGATTCGTAAGTGAGTCGCTTCTTTCGACTGACTGCCAGTGAGTTGTAAATTGTTTCACGCTCTGGATTATTTGCTATTGAATAATGCTAACAATACGATGGAGAACAGTGGTATAATACGCCTATTTTCGTGCATATCAATACAGTGCTGACGTCTGCACAAACTTGATGAGCTGCTAAACTTATCTGAATGAAGGCAGTAAATCAGCTAATCCTTTCACTTGTATGCGAGAGAGTTCGTTTAACACATAAGCCGCTTGGTTATTTAATAATTGTAGCTATCAACTTAAGACGATTTATTATGTTACGTTTTCCCTTTGCATCGACACCAAATCAAACTTACGTTAATAAAACCCTCGTACTCTAGGCGATAGATTGCCAACCGCACCAATTTGTCGTATAATTGAATAGGGACTAACTGCGGCATTCGCCAAAGTTTTGTGAATGCTAACCGTTCACAACGAGGTCATCCAAATACACATGTTTCATGCATTTTCGATGGCAATGTGTCTCTTACAGTGCAAAATAGGCCCACGAGAGCTATGTCGAAAACAAAATGTTATATGTATTGAACGATGAAAGAAGGCTACGGTTTATTCGTAATTTAAGCCTGTTTGTGCTAATGGATACATTTTCTGATCCATAAGATTGTTTGCTTTCTTATACAGCTTCTTAATAATTTGATGATATTACGCAAGTACATTGATCAGGCGTAGTGTCATATAAAGATGATAGAGTAACTGTTCAGAAACCGAGTACCACAACATATGGGCATCTATAGCAACACGAGTGTCTACGAGATTTCGAAACGCCATCTTCATAATCGGATTCAAGGCATGAAAAATTAACTTCCACTCAAAAACTGCGAATTGATAATGTTTGACGCGTTGCTCTATATTGTAACACGGTATATCATGCGTTCATTTACGAGGGATATGTGACGAACAAGATAGGAGGAGCACACACAAATCCTTGAAACAAAGGACTACGCTGCGACACTGGGTTTCAATGGAGCAGTACAATGGGTGGCAAGAGACTTTGATATATGCCGCTGGTGATTAGCTGACAGCCCAATGGTGCAGATCCCTATCTCATCTGATCGAACGGCTTACTTGCCTGGGGAGGGGGGGGGGGGGGGGGGGGGGGGATAGCACACGAGACCAGGGTGCTGTAGCTATGTGGATTTTGTGCGGTTGATGACACCTATCCGATTTATACCAGAGCAATTCCGTATGTCGTGTTAATTTCAAATTATATGTTCATCCCAACTGCAAACAATGGTGTGTTGTTGTTAACCATTATTCGCCGGAATATTTAGGTTGAAACGAAACTCAGTTCTTTTAAACCTTCCTTTATTTCGACCGTACAGCGTTGTTGCGTTCCAACAAGGCAAATCCCCTTTATTATGACAGAGAATAGATATGCGATTTAGAATTAACCCTTGAAACGTATATGAGGAGTACTTTAGAAGAATTAATCAAACATCTCAATTAATCGAATATTCCATATCATAAACAGAGTTTAGAATAAAAGCAAACATCAAAATAATCATTCCAAATTGTGAATAGATTTCGAATAATGTGAGACGAGTTTTACGATAATGATTTAATGATACCTTCGTTGCATGATTACGGTCACAACCCCCACGGGTCTGTCAAATATCAATGGTCTTTATCGACAGCACGTTTGACATGCAATATGCTATATCCTAAGGTTGAATGTAGAGGTAAGGTTATGCTTTGAAAGATTTCATCATTACTGAAATAGCAATGGATTGCATACTGATTATAATATAGCTCTGCAATTACCTCCTTATTTTGCAGTATTGCTCAAGCGAAATAATGCATCGTAAATACGACTTGTCTTTTTCAAATAGTCGGAACGAATTCCATACTCAGGAGGTATATACAATACGACAGTAATATACTACGCTAAAAATACAGTATGGTGACATACATTTGCATATTCACTCTCTTGCATTATTCTGAAGCATTCACCAAGGTAGGAGTGCAAGTTGCATACCAAGGCATAATGCGTAGATAGAAACACACACGATACCACATTATGTCATAACCTTGCTGAATGATACATAGCACAATGTGACAGTGTCAAGATTGTTTGTGTGCGGTTAGATATAGGTGAGATTTTGGGCTTTGCGAAAGTAATTTTAGACAGTGAATTTTAAAGGCCACTTCCAGAATACTCGTAATATTAACAAACATATCTACGTGCATTCTGCATGACCGGTCGGGTTTACGTGTGCTTGAAGCTTCATCTGCTACCTTCTGTCACCTTTACTGGAGTTAGCCATTGGGACTAATTCCATTTTCTTTACGATAATCTTACCTTGCTGTTAATTGCACATTTGTGCTGAGCAAATGGGAAGTTATTTGTTATGTCGGATAATCGAATTTGGTGTCACTGTCTTTACTCAGAGGCTGATATCGAAACTAATATGTACTGTTTACGAGCCTATTGTTCTTATTCTTAACAGCTTAGCTTCATTAGGGAAACGGTCAACTGTATGTTTGCTGACCAGCTTCAATGTTTGTCAACAAGGACAGCGAAGCCACAAATAATCAGCCTTACATTCGACAAATATTGACGATAATTCCCCTTAATCATTGAATACACAATACTATAACAGAACGATATGCACTCATAATATGCTACACTAAAATAGCAGATCCAAGGATGTAAGGCTGTATAGCAATCCTGACGATTGCTCTATGCCAGTGAGCGATTACGAAAAGCCAGGGATTATCCACCAGACGGCAGCGTTGTCTGTTATTAAGATAAACCGCCAAGATAATTGAACGGAGTACACCGCTTCACAGGCCATTGCGCCATTTCAAAGATGAACGAGGCGTCGCTATCAAAAAGTAAATATCAATGGTGCTTTGATGTGGGCCAATTTATTCATTTCTAATCGAATCAGTCTCGTGATGCTAACTACGATACAAAATCACAGAAGGATGAAGAGAGGGTTACGTAAGTTATTGCCGGATATTTCCCCTTGTTTGGATGCAGAATCATCCGACCATGACGAGATATCGGTAACGATATTGAATCGTAAGGTTATTTAGAAGTAAGCAGTCCGCTATCACAACGTATGTAAGCCGCAGGTCGCTACATTCTACTGTTTTTCGCAACAACATTTTAAAATACAGTCTTACTGGCAACGATTTCCATCATTGTTATCGATGCTTTGTTGAATTATGATCAAAGTAAATGATTATGCTGCTCTTGATTAATTAACCCATATTGTTACATCTTTGGAGCAAAAGTAAGTACAGGCTGTAACACGCACGATGGCACCATACATAGCTTAAAGTATTAGAGAGATAGAGAAAGATGTCCATTACAGATTGATGGGACCATAAGAAATATATTTTAAGCATGGAAGCGAGAGATTGCAATAATACCACTTTTACGGCGACATGGTTTGTGTTCTTGATTAGATCCATAACAACAAGACTTGAAACGAATTTTGGTGCATTCAGTTCCCAGACGACTTTAGTCAGAGTCCAACATTTTGGACAGTTCAGGTCATCTTTTGTTAAAATGGGAATGCGGGATCTTTTTATATGCATTAATTACATTAGCGTGAAACGAGCTTGATTTGGTGGTGGCCATTAAGCTATTTTGGACCAAAGTACATAGAACATTTTGTGGTGTATTTGATGCAATGGATGTAATACGTTTCGCTGATAATGTGTTAACATGGCGAACAACACGGTATGTCAGAAATATGTTCATATATTGCTGTAACTGTGGGGCGGTGTGGTTTAGATTGAAGTACAACACTGATAGAGGCCGGCTGAAGCCTCAAGATGAAAAGGTAACAGTATCAGTTACAGTGGCTTGTACGAAGTCAAAATACATTAATGTTTATGCAAATGATACTGTGCTTTTTTTTTCCCGGTAGTGCCTGTCTGGTTATTCGTATGTGAATCGCTTCTTTCTGCATTCCCTGATCCCCATAAGATTATCTGCTTGCTAATACTGTTTCCTTATAATTTTACGATATTCAGCAAGTTATTACAGTACATTGGTCACACGTATTGTTAACCAAATATTATTATGCAATTCGTCAAATTGCCGTGCACCGACATATATAAGCATCAACAGCGGCAGGAGTTTCGACGGGATTTAAATATGCCTTCTTAATAATCGGACACAAGGCAGAAAACATCGACTTCCATGACGTCTACATACGGCAATTTGATAATGATTGATGCGTTGCTCTGTATCGCAACACTGTATATCATGCGTCTATTTACATTTGCGGATTGTAGAATATGACAAAGACGATAGGCGGGCCACACACATATTCTGGAAACTAGCAGACTACACTGCGACATTGGCTTTCAATAGGGCGGCCCAATGGGTCGCAAGAGACTTCGATATATGCCGCTGGTGATTAGCTGACAGCTGAATGTCGCAGATTCCTAATCTGATCGACCGGCGGCTGGTATTTGTCTGGGGTAATAGCACACTAGACCAGGGTGCTGTAGCTACGTGGAGTTTGTAAACTGTACGGCTGTCCACTCTCGCATTGCGGAACCTTTGTTCTTAATCGAGACCATAAAGCCCAGTGGCATACCAATCGGACGATCTCCTTGCCTTACGTGAGATAATAAATATAACATTTAGATTCAACCGTACCAGATGATAAATTAACAAAATAACTCAATTGCTTGTATATTCAATAGTGTGACCGTATTCGCAATAGGTGTGATTACAACTAACATAGAGCCCTGAACTATTTGATCATCTGTCATTAACATATATTATAAGCTATGATCAATAACAACACATGATAGATTAATCCTTGCACATTTTAATGTGATGTTAAATCAATTGCAACGTATCTTATATTAACATAGTGTGACGCACCAAATAGCCAAACAGCTTAGACAATTGGGTTATTCTATCGTTGCACATCTTTAATCGGAATACCCATTACCCTTTCCCCTCCAGAGGACATTATCAACAGTGACATAACCGTTTAATTATGCATTCAACTTCTTTAAGTAACATATTCCTAACCTGTTTTTCAGGGTTTGTGCTTTTTCGAAACCTTAGTGGCCCACAAAATATCCACACTCCTCGCTTGCACCACGTTATCAAATTCTGCTACATGCCTGATAAGCGTGCGATCATGCAGATTATAATGATATTTTCCGCAATACGATTAGATGCCCAAATCCCGTATAAATCGCCATGGGAAAAAACAATGGTAGCGATATAATTACCCATCATTCCTGTGTGAATAATGTGCTGTATTTCTGACAACAACCGCTGAGTATCGTATTGGATCACTCAGAACAAGGTTTATATATCCTCGGATTTCATACACATCCAACGTTTTTTGACACGGACATTTCAAGGTTTGATACGAATGTGTGGGACAAATTGCATTTCTCGCACCAATAAACCTGATACGGCTGACTAACAGCTTTTGGTGAAACGTGATTAAGTTATAACGTTGAATCAGTGTGCAAGTAGTATGACAAATGAGCATTATATACCATCGGTATAAAGCCTTTATACACTGTGGATCGAATCGCTTTCATACCTAGACTTCAATCAAGGTACTACCTGCTCATTCAAGACACACCACATGGGATAAACGCCTAAATACCTAACACATATGCTCGCACAAGCAATATTAACAACGCTGGTAATTAAACCTGGTAGAATGTCAACATAAATCACTGCTCTGCTAAACGGGACAGAGTCTGTGATCTGCAGATTGCATCTCGACTGGTTTATGTAGATAGTTGCAGCACCAAGATTATGCGGACTTAATCTGCGTTCAACATATGTACGGGGAGTCTCAAACTCATCCATTTGGATGTACCCAATCTCCGTATGAAGTACAGATACCACTTAGAAACTTTGTTGAAACCCGTTGATATCAATAGCGCCTAACAGATAATGTCCATGCAAACAAACCAGGTAGCAGAACTAGTATTACTTATTGTCGTCATACACATTAAATCATTAATTATATCAAGTTTAATTGAAAGTTAATC
Organism: Urechis unicinctus; assembly: GCA_034190875.2. Lineage (NCBI taxonomy): Eukaryota > Metazoa > Annelida > Polychaeta > Xenopneusta > Urechidae > Urechis > Urechis unicinctus. The sequence goes on along the minus strand of CM067353.1, from coordinate 66,933,141 downwards.
CATCTCCGCTTTTTCCGCTATAGTTTTGATCAAGGTATAAACGTTGGTTTTTCTTTTGGCTGACTTATACACAGTATTTCCTAGGTCTACCCCTTTGTCACGTTGTGTTACACTTGTATCAGGATAGCGTCAACACATATAATAAAATAAGAGACTAGAGTTGCTGAAGATTATAGAATTCAAGCAACCATACCGAATAGTCAGCTGTAGAGAATCATCGATTACGAATCGCCATTCACATATTTGTTCTCATTTATTAAACAAAAATATGATAAAACTTCACTGCACTCACTACTTCAAACAGAAGCTATCAAAATGCGTTTTGACACATGTAGGCCGACATTTTAAGTCTATTTTCAATCAAATTGTCTTTGGAGAAAGTTATTGTGTACAACTATATAACGAATAAAACATAGCACATCCAAAATTTCATATGCTTTAACTGACCATTGATACCGTGTCTTTACTTATAGTTAATCCACCACGTCCTGTGTGAAATGGCTTCTTGCTACATAAACAAGACGCAAGTACCATCACCACAATCTAGATTTACGATTTATGAAGACACATATGTAAAAATGGCCACATTTTCACTGCATTTGAGTCAGTGAATAGTTTTCATAATCCATACATTTGAGGTTAACGACCGATCTATCAAACCAAATCTCTGCAGTGCATGTGCCTCAGTCCCTGTCAAATTAACCCGCAGGATTGCGATTTTTCAGAATATGGTACGACATATGAAAAGCGTCGTGTTCTTTAAAATCAATCCTCGGTTGAGCACGCACGTATTAATTAAATCACATTAGCAACACGAAGAATTATAGTACATTTTTATCAACTGATGCCTGGTAACGAATAAAATTAATTTCAAGTGTGAATGAGGGAAGGATGAGACTGTAGGATCCATTTTATGTATACCTTCTTATTATATACAGATAGCGCTCGGCGCTCGGAAGCGACTCCGCAATCAACGGCGGATAAGCCATTAGGTTTCGTGTTATTGTGTTCGTCACTAAACACAACCATCGGAAATGACGCAGTAGACCTTTTTTGGAATGACTTTGTTTGCTCTTCAAATTTTGTAGGGATGGGATTTGAGAGCGAAGACCACAGAACAATGTACATTGCACAATAATATAATCGATAAGTCCTGACAGAGATTGTTACGCAAATTAGGAACGACTGACACGCACAGAAGCCAAGAAGTCCCCATATCATACCGAGCACCTCAGATAGCTCTTGAAATAATTTTAATTCAAATTCCACTTACGCTTAACAATACCAATTACATTCATTGATGTATGGTGTATTCAAGCGCAAAGCAGAAAGCAACACAAATAACCATCGTTACGTTTCATATTACCCGGTGTAGTACCAGGTTGGGATGTTTTCATGACACTGATTGCCATCAAGCTCGAAGAATGACGTAATGGTGGCAGTTTGAGAACAGGTACAACGCAAATAATGTTATGAAGTAATAGTTTTTGCCACACAAGCTTGTTTTCCAGTGTAAGGATTTCTAGCACCAGTTATTTCGTTCTGCTAACATCTCGTGCTCGGGACGATTAACTCAACAAAGAATACAGCTGTCGTTCCGGCTGAACCCCGGTCACAATATGCCTCTGTGGTTCTCCTGGCTGTTGCAGATTTAATCTGTATGCTCAATAGTCCGTCGCTGATGCTTGATATTGTCCAAATCGCTTTTGTATTGCGTGTGTTGTATCAGATGATCATAATGCAGGGATGGTGGTTTTGCAGACCTTAGATTCAGTGTTCAGATGGTTATATAACTTGTCGACATTCAAGGCATAATTGTTGCATTATTGCACCATCAGTAATTATGCGGATACATTGGCCCGTTAGAAGTCTCTGATATATACCAATATATTTTTACCTGCACCTGAAGCGCAGAGAATAGACCAAATATGCAAAACAACAAATGAATTATATTTATTATAATAAGCTACATACTTGGAGGACTGAATCATATCATTAAACATCCTCTTTACACTTTCATGCATACATACATTTATCCATACACAGACATACATACATACAGACAGACAGACAGACATACAGACAACATACATACATACATACATACATACATACATACATACAGACAGACACACATACAGACAGACATACAGACAGACATACAGACATACACACATACAGACAGACAGACATACATACATACATACATACATACATACATACATACAGACATACATACATACATACATACAGACATACATACATACATACATACATACATACATACATACAGACAACATACATACAGACATACATACATACATACATACATACATACATACATACATACATACATACACATACATACATACATACAGACATACATACACATACATATATACAGACATACATAAGTACTTATAGACATACATGCACAGATTCATACATACATACATGCATATATGCATTCATACGCACATACATACATACAGGGACAAAGATAATTACAGACATACATACATACAGACATACATACATACATACATACATACATACATACATACATACATACATACATACATACATACATACATACATACATACATACATATATACATACATACATACATACATACATACATACCATACATACATACATACATACATACATACATACAGACATACATACATACATACAACATACATACATACATACATACATACATACATACATACATACATACATACATACATATACATACATACATACATACACATACATACATACATACATACATACATACATACATACACAGACACATACAGATTCATACATACATACATATATGCATTCATACGCACATACATACACATTTACATAGAGATACATACAGACATACATACATACATACATACATACATACATACAGACATACATACATACATACAGACATACATACATACATACATACATACATACATACATACATACATACAGACACATACATACATACAGACAGTACAGACATACATACATACATACAGACAGACACATACAGACATACATACATACATACATACATACATACATACATACATACATACATACATACATACATACATACATACAGACATACATACACATACATACATACAGACATACATACATACATATATACATACATACATACATACATACATACATACACATACATACATACATACATACATACATACATACATACATACATACATACATACATACATACATACATGCATACATACACACATACATACATATATTCAGGCATTCATGCGCAGGTAGGATATGACATCCGGTTATCTACTTAAGCCCCTTTTAATATTGCTGCATACTTTTTTCTATCATATTGAATCCGTCATTAGTAGGAATAACTGTCGATATCGCGCCAATATACATTAATCAGTACAATCCGCCATACGAGCCAGAGTATTAACACCTGCCATATTTGTGTAGTATGGTTTTTGCGGAAACGCGATCGCAAGCTACATTGTTATCATACATTGAACATTAACTCCAAAATGCGGCTAACATCAGATGTGAAATCGTAGGTGACTTCAAAAGAAACCATGAAATACACGATGTCAACGCCCAACATTTGAAATGTTTGTTTGGATTTACATTGTAAAGTTACCAGGATTATATTATTCGTCGATACATCAATTTACTATGCTGTAGGAATTTATTTCCAATTAACTTCCCACAATCTGCAAAATACCTCGTATGGAAACCGTTGCAAGAGAAACTATTGGGCGCACGATTCCTATATTATTCGTTTTCGTCTCAGATATATTATTCATTCCATTATAACTGCATTATATTCCCCAATCATGTCAATAATTCAACACCATATCTATGCTGTTTGGTGGTCGCCTGAAACATGCTGACAGCAGCGACACTTGCAGAATGCAATCATTTCAGCAGTTAATTTCTATACCAAATAAAACGTAAGGGTTATCATAAATTGATCGATTGTAGACAAGTAGACTTCAGTGGAAGGATGGTCTGGCGACTCAATGGCTGATATGTAATATATGCAGCTTTTGACGAGATTAATTGCTGTTCTTGGAGCAATGTAGTCATAAGCAACACAAGATGAAAATTGCCATACTGCTAGCATTTGCAACAACTTTCATTCATTATTGAACGAATATGGTTAGTTGTATGGATGGGATAAGTTGTTTTCGACAGCTGATGATTCCACACCTTTAGTCAAAAAATGTTAGTTGGTCCAGCAGTCTCTAGCAAAGCGCTGGTTTGATAATCCAACTTCCCCATAAATCTACCATTCCGTTGCGATCATAAACCTGCATGGGGTCCGCATCACAACTATACACCTTTGTGGATTACTTTATACAGATGACTTATGTGTGGTAAAATAACCTGCTGGTATAGCTGCGATTTCAAGAACTTCCCTTTGTTCATGCATTACATTGCTCATACATTACAATGGCAGATGAGGGACCGGCATGGTAACCGAGACAATCGAGAACACAAGGAATGTACAAATATTCACCAATAAAAGATGAGGGCTAACGCAGTCTTGAAGCGATTACAACAGCAGCTTATATATCACTGTAACAGTCAATGTAAAGGTATTTCTATCTACCATAAAGACATCGTAACGGCACATAACGGCCCTAGCATTCTGTATTTGCGAATACATTGGTACGTGTAATGGCTTACCGATACCTGTTAAATCTTGAACCAGCTTTTTTTATCCAGTCTATGGTTACATTGTTACGTGAATAAGAGACATGTATTTTGTTCGTACTAATAGATGTATTTGGCTTGAAGTGCATTTGAATTTGACTCTTACAAAGCCAGCAGAGGGGCGGGGGCGTCTACGATGTGACACCAACGGCTATTAGTCGATAAGTAATGTGCAAAATAGATGAACGTAATTGACATGAGTTCTAAACGAACTCTTTGTGTTAAAGTATAAACATAACATAATAAGCTATTTAGAGTTTGCAATCGTCGAACACTTACAGAGACACAAATAGCGCATTTTTCACAAATATTTGTGCTAAACGATATCGTCTATAATCAAGCTATGTGTGTTTCATGTGAGTTGATGGCTATCTGCATAAGTGAAAAACATAAGAGTAACACGAAGTTTTCCATAGTGACGTAATATACTTATGAAATCATCTTTATCAACTATTAGATGCTTGTGTGAATTTGTCTGGGCATCTGTCATCTAATTTGTGTTTGACCGAACACAAGAAAAATTTCGAGCACCACGATATATTTCACCGTCGTTGTCAAGCATATATTGCATAAAGCAAAGTTAATTATGCTTGTTTGACGTCGTACATAAATGTACGCTATTGTACACACGCTGTCTATTGCGTGATTGAATTGTAACTGCACTAACAATTAAAATTGTTGAGTAAACATTGTGAACAACGTTAAACCATTCTTGACGACACCTTTTGCTTTTGATGTAATGCTACATTCTAATTGTAACCAGATGCGGACAATAACAATCAATAATCATTGAACTACACGAAGCTGGAAGATTACAATTGCTGTGAATTGAAAATTGGTATGCGACAATTCAATGTCTACATATATGAATAGTGAAACATTTGTCTTTATATTAAAGTGATTATACGGCTATGCCATTGATGCATTATAGAAGAAATAGAAAGGGAAAGTATATAATGGATTAATGTGACATACATTGTCATGCACACTATTATACACTTCAGCCTTATAATCTGATCATTCGCATGCCCTATCGTTGGGTTGGTGTCAGAATCGTTGAATTGTAATGTGATATATATCATTCTCCTTGTATGCACGTCAACAACATCGTGTATGAATTAAACCGCAAGAGATTACAAGGCAGAACACAATATAGTCAAATGCACTATGTGGCATCAACTGTCCAATACATGATGTTTGACAGTTTATGCATACATTTCAGCTATCAATTAAATACATCTGGTAAAAGAGGATATCAGGTTTATTAGATATGGTGGCTGAATATCAGTAATTAAACTGCCCAGGCCAGTTTTGGTGGCTTCCATTGATGACATTAGTACCCCACAATTGTTCTGCTGGCTAGCAACATCGCAGATCTTTACGACTAACGACCAGCAGCACGTCGAATGTCATTAATTGATATATCAAAAGGTGACATAAAATGAGTGAGAAAGTTTAGTGGATGGAACGGCGCAATGATATTAGTCAAAATTACCACCTACTCGCGGAGGACAAAGGACGAATCGATTAAGACTGAAATATGGCTAAAATATGCACCCGGTTACAAACGTTTTACCAAACAACCGATGCTTATACGTTATAAGCAGTTTTTACAAAGTCACCTTGCCATGAAACTTTTATCACGTGCAATTTGTTCAACATTTGGCGCGAGTTCCTATATCATACAAGTGTTTTGGGTAAGATTTATCGAATAATAGTGTAACAAATCAAAATGATCGAGATGTACAGCTGCTTGACAGCCTTACATCTTTGACAAGCTGAATGGCAGATGGTTTCGATTCATGACATAGTCTTCAAAGAGAACTGGCTAATGCATATTGTAATTTGTTTGGTTGATATCCGGACTAGGCGGATCTTGATGTATTGGGAGAGTTGCCATAATAAATGATTCCAGAACTCTCAATTCCTCGCCAAGGAAACTTCGATTTCTATTAGCTTGCGGGGGGCAATTTTATATGTATGCTCTTGGGTTTTTATGCTCTAGTGCTTTCATGGCGAGGCATGTTAAAGTGAATATCATCGATATACATTGAAATGAAATTCATATAATTGCGACTTACAGACTGTTCAATGAATAAATGCGTTATGTTTTGTTTTTCGCTGCTGAATATATGTCACGCCAAAGTTAGTCTCACAATCAGATCTACACTATGTACAAGACCAACGACTTTTGATCATTCTCCACTATATCACAACTAGCTGTTATAATAAGGCTAAAGTGTGCTTGTTTGCTTAAACAATTAATGTGAGCATCAATCTGATAAGGGACTCGGTACTAATGTTTATTTTATATCTGCCCATGTCTGCTCTTAGCCTGACAGTGAGAATGTTCAGGAATGTACAACACAGTTGCCATATACTCGCGTGCTTCCAGCTTATCACCTAAAACATTATTCTGTATTTCTTGGATTGCAGCAAATCTATTTGGGGTGATCTTACGTAAAGTTAAGTAAAGGGTCATCAGCATATGGATTCGCGATGAGAACTTTTTCAAATGATATCGCGTTGACGATTGAATAGTATGTATTAGCTGCTTATGACCGCTGTCAAATAGTTCACACTCACACTTATTATATGCAATGTTGCTTTATTGACTGTTTAAATAAATGTACCTGCGTGCCTAATGAAATCAATTCATCATGCTATCCATACACGTAATGTAACTTCTGAAATTGGGTTATTCGATACCTCTATAGGTCTAACATAGTATTATCAAAACAAATTAAATCATGAATGCAAATCAACAATAGGTAGATACTTGATTGCCTGCGATTTTCCTTTGATCCGTCACTGCTATTGGCTTCTCCACTAGTCTTATTCGACTAGATGCCACAAAAAGTGATGCGCGATTCCAATAATGTAGCTAAACACTAGTAATGAGTAATGTCTGTTGACTCATTTCAGTTACTGAAAACCACGCGGTAACGCAGATAACAATTGGAATGATTTTTGGAAATAACATTATATACGCATGGTGGTTTTGGTACAGGTATATAATGGATCTGGTTTTTATGTTTCAAGCTAATTTTGGCTACACAGACTCCCGGTTTACACTGTCAGTTGTAACAGAGCCTTCTCACTCGACGCTTGCCTAAATCATGAGAGGTAAATTAAGGATAAATGGGGCACAATTAAACAAACATTACGCATAATGGATTAATTAGTCACCTATTTAACTTAGTATGATGCTACTTTGTTTTTGATGCATTCGTCGAACATATGCCCCGGCGTATATTGCAAAGAGGTTTCACTCGAAATCTGTCACGATCGATATCAATCGATCTTCCGAATGTACTCTATTTCAATCATGCATAGACATATTTATATGGTGTTGACTTTTAGTTTCGATTAATTACTTGTTAGAGAGTGTGCACATATGGACATACATTGGAAACGTAAGATAATCTTACATGGGTTTGATCTATTAATCATTTACTCTGGGGCAGTTTATACACGTCCATTTCCTACCAAGAAAACGCGTTGATAATTAGGATATCTGGTATGCCAATAGTACCACCTTCATTTGCTGAGCTACTCTCATACATTGACCTTATGGTATCATATACTTGGTCCCAGCTAAACGTCCCAGGGGCATTTATGACATACATTATTGATGACAAGGATTGGTCGCAGTGATTTTATCTTCCGGCTTCCATCGACTATCTGGTTTATCTCTCAATCTGATTTGGTGGTGTTATAAATGTCACATATACAGCCTTTTGCAAACTTTATAAACGCCTATATGGCTAAGCTGTTATAATTTGAACACTATCTGGATGGCCGATTGGTGGTAGTAACTCACATCCTGCTTTATGCGCATGACGATACGGACGAGTACATTTTATATTTTTTAGTCGGCACGAAAATGTTTGTTCGTGCAATACCGTCCGGCATTATGTTAAACCAATCCAATGTTGAGACGTTTGTACTGTAATTCATCATCAGATGCACAAACAATAAAAACCATCTTAGTCGAAATTGAATAATTCACATGGTCAATCAGCTCGGTTATTACATGTAAATAACCAATACATAACAACGATTACGGCTGTGTGATGAAGTAAATCGGTACGTACTCCGATTTCACCATTATTAAACATTAAATTATACCCTCTTGTATGGGTGATGATCAATCTCTAATTAGCAAGATGGCACGGAACATGAATAGCATACTCGTGTTTTACGTTATGCTTAATGAAGCATGCTTGTAGACATATTGTAACAATCTCACACAAAAGATGTGACGAGTCATCAGTTTATAGCAGTTTCACAGTTGGACAGGTCACTACAAATACAAATATTTGATATAAGGTTATATGACAGTTTTCTATATAGCAAGCAATGTGCTAAACATTGTGGTTTTCGTTAAATTGATGAACAAATTGAACCTTTCACGTCACGTTCGCGAAAAAGCTGTAAGCATGCGTGATGAATGCAGGACCGATGTGTGTGTCTCTATTGAAATTAAGAATGTTTATGACCTTAAAGTATCACCTTAAGCACACGAACAAAACCCAGTAACTGTTTACTCCAATTAACATCATTTTCTCTGAAATTCTTATTTAGCTGAACAATTTTTATATTGATTGGTGACGCAGTTGAGTTGATGAATTCTAAGCGGTGTCGCCAATAACCATAGCAAATCTACATTTACAGCATATAAACATTTAATGTGCGAAACGTGCGGAAAAGACTGCAACTACTGTGCTACTTTCGGAACGGAACTAACATTAAATTAAGTTGTGTTGCAAATCCTGATATTGTGAAGCACTGTATCTGTTCAGGGACTACTTTATGGTATTAATGATCATCAACAATGTAGTGTTGAAAGAAGTGATCTTATTAACTATTCAAAGCATAATGTCTTCTCGTTCTCGGAATGCTTCACTTGTCTAAGTTGCTACACCTCTTGCATACCAATAGATATATCCATTTTCGTTTTTTATGAATTGAGACAAAGAGGCTTCACTTGTCCGACAGTGTATTGCACGGCCTAAAAAGCAAATTGATATGGGCAGCTCTCCCTATAGTTTGAACAAGTGCTGTATTTTCCTACATACGGCTCTGATTACTTTTTTATGAATTGAGACAAAGAGGCTTCACTTGTGTATATATAGTGTATTGCACGGCCTAAAAAGCAAATTAATATGGGCAGCTCTCCCTATTTCTCGTCAACAATCGCAGCTGAATGATGCGACACAGCCGAAAAAAAATATCTCGGTCTTGCCATTCGATTTTAGTACACGTGCTGAAATGGTAGTTTTATATATTTACTACGTTTGAGTGAAAGTAGCATTCGGTCATGTTCCATGTTGCGAAAACATCAGGATATTATATTATATACGTTTCATATATCTCCCTGACGCTTTTCTAAGTGCATCTATTATATATAGTCGTGTAATCTACGGCACAGAGTGTCAATCAGTTACAAGACAACCGTTAAACGCTTCACCCGTTTGTTGCCTGGTTTGTATATGCACAAGTGTGCGCTCCAATTTTGTGCTTATCGTTTGTTCCAGACCAATAATTTAGTGCAAATCACCGTTGGTAACACATATGATTTACACGTTATGTTATGATGACACAATGAAAAGCGCAAATTATTAATCGTATATCATTGCTGATCGATGCGAATTAGTTACCTTACATTGGTCTTACAAAGTATAAAGCATTGTAGCTTGCATACACTTTGCTTCAATTTGAAGCATATCAGCTCCTGACATAGGAATGAAATTGTGACATACGCCATTCTAGGGTCACAGAGAAGCTATTGTACTTTAATTTCATTTTGACAATTTTTTTCCTGTATCCATAGGTATCAACTAAGCATGACTTTAGCCCGGGTGTAACTGGAACGGAAACCTTATCGAACGAGTAAAATATTTAAAATAGCTTTTCATATTGTATTTTGTGCTGTTCACATCCCGTGTTTGAGAAGAATAACTAAACAAGGCATACAGCTGCCGTACTAATTGAACCTCGGCCAAAATACGTCTTTGTGGTTACCCTGGCTGTTAAACAATGATTGATGTATGTTAATCAGCATGTGCTATTGTCCGTCGCTAATGCTTAGTGTAATCTAACTCTTCGTTGTATTGCGTGTTTTACGTCAGATAATCATAATAAAGGGATGATGATTTATATATCTCATACGTATGGTGGATTCTGTGTTCAGATGTTTTTATAACTTGCTTCAAGAGTAATGAAGATATATTGGCGCCTTTAAAGTCTCAGACGCTTACCTATATCCTACCGCACTAACAGCACAAAGAGTAGTCCAAATATTTGTCAAAAAAATTATTGGATGATATTTATTTTAACAAGCTACATAAATAAGAACTGACTCGCTCTTTAAACAACGTCCACGAAAACCTGGACAAGGATTGCTGATATTTTAATAGCTAATTGATGCATTCTCTATAACAAGCCAACTATAGCATAACGTACACTTATGCCGATACTACGACCATGTTCTAAAACACAGACGAGGCAAAAAGAAAACTATCGTCCTTTTTTCGATTATAACGCATTATATCTCGAACGATTTGTATAAGGTAGCAAATAACCCCAATTGTGCAAATACGAAATTAGAATAGGCTGAGATAGCAAAGGGAATTCCACATGTCCCGTACTAAATATGCATGGCTATGTTCCTGTAATTTGTGAGCTTGATTATACACACATACATTCATGCATGCATGCATGCATACATACATACATACATACATACATACATACATACATACATACATACATACATACATACATACATACATACATACATACATACATACATACATACATACATACACAGACATACATACATACATACACAGACATACATACATACATACATACAGACATACATACATACATACATACATACATACATACATACATACATACATACATACATACATACATACATACATACATACATACATACATACATACATACACATACATACATACATACATACATACATACATACATACATACATACATACATACATACATACATACGACTACACATACATACATACATACATACATACATACATACATACATACATACATACATACATACATACATACATACATACATACATACATACATACATACATACATACATACATACATACATACATACATACATACATACATACATACATACATACATACATACATACATACATACATACATACATACATACATACATACATACATACACACATCATACACATATACATAAATACATTGGAAGTGACTTTTAGTTTTTTTATTCGCCAATTTCATACTTTTCCGGTTAATCTTCCTGCTTATACTGGCCGGAGATAGCACGGTCCGTCAATACTTTCAATAGACTGGGGTTATGTTGGTGTTGCGGTTAAAAAATAGAGGCCTGCATCATGTTATATACTCTCAGCATTACTTCCTTCATACTGCTGATATAGCGCCTATATTCAAGAAGCCATTGGATACATCATGTGAGCCCCATTAACTCAATATTGCTGCTCACAATGGACGTAGAATCATTGGTGACTTAAAACGAAATAATTTGATACAAGGTGTCAAAGCCGAAGAATTGACATCCTTATAGATGTTACACATTCAGCGGGTTTCATAATTCATCAGTCCATCTTTTTACTTCCCAGTGAGAATTTGGGTCCGATGCATCTCCTACAATCCGCAAAATACCTCCCGTAGAAACTGATGCAGGAGAAACGTTTTCGCGCATGAACCTCAAATCATACGTGTTCGTCTCATATTTATGATGCACTCCATTAAAACTGCATGACAAATTATGCCAATCCTTCAACAGTATAGCTATTTTGTTTGGTGATCGCTTGAAGTATGCTGAGGGCAGCAGAACTTGATAAATGCACTCATATTAGCTGTATATTTCTATACCAAGCAAAACATGGCGGTTTTAATATGTTTATCAATAGCAGGCAAGTAAACCACAGTGAAAAGACGGTCTTGCGGCGCAATGGATTATATACAATGCATGCAACTTATGTGTAGTTGCTTTTCTGAGAGCAATGCATAGCATTAACCGAATAGGATGTACAGTACCAATACGACTAGCATTTGAAATAGCTTTCATTCATAATTAAACAAAATGTGTGGACTAGTCGAATAGCAGCGATAAGTTGTTTTCGACAATGAATAATTCAGTGCCTCCAGTTAAAAAAGGTCAATTGGTGCCGCAGTCACAAGCAAAGCGCGGGTTCGAAGACGAATAACTGCTTTTCACCCTTATCAGGCCAATCATAATTCAAGCTAACTATTTCGACAGAGAACCATCATATTGCGTTAGCATCTGACAAACGTGAGCCGTAATATGAATAATTGCTATTGTACCTTGTGATAAAATACATTATTCACAGGCCATTATTTTATGTTTCAATGGCTAGAGTTTGCTCCTCTTGCTGTTGGTATAGCCGTTAATTGTGTAGTATTATAAAAATATCATCAAGCGATGTAAAAAGAGCCGATCACATAAATGTGAAGACGCATTTTCCCAAATGCCACATATTCGTTAATGTTTGTTTTTGTCACCGAATTTCATTAAAAAAGCGATGCATTTCACACCATATGCAAAGTGTTAGCAAGCAACATCTGTATGATATGATATGTCTCCTACAAAACAGAGGAGCAGACTCTAAAGCAAACTTGTGGATGATCAGCCAAACGTTCTTCAATGGCCAGGCGTGGTTACGATATAACCAAAGAAACATAGATATTTTGCAACAGGTACACAAACGCGTTTCATGGTAGTCACTAGTATGCTATAGAACAGGCGACCGAATAGAGTTCACAGTCAAGGAGTCCAAACATTAAATGTATTATTTCATATAGGTGATGATTTTTGCAGCTGCGTAAAACTTCACACTTCTTTGTCCAACCATGAGGTAATGCTATACTTTAGGCAAGAGAGTTTCAAGCAGATTACCAGCCACGATAGTCCACGCCAGAAGGCACAATCCCTTTGGCACTCGTAACCTCTTAAAGACGAAAAATTACAATACTAGATGACGTCACTCTGTTATTAAAGGCCAATATACTTTAGTGTTTTCATTAACAAGCGTGAACAATTAAAATAAAATAATTCTTTTGAAACATCTCGCGTGTACCTGAGCGATGCTCTGTTTATATCTTTTCGCATTCCTTCATTATATAAATATATAATTGCTCTAGCGTCTCAACGGAAGAGTGAACGAACTCAAATCTTGAGGTCGTTTGTTAACACAGTGTTGGGGACTTTCTGGCTGTCAGCTTCTTTTCTGCTTCAAGGACTGTTATTGGTTTCTCGACTATGCAGTCGGTTTCTACATACAACAGCTTCTGATGGGCATTCTCTGGAAACGTTGCGTTGAATTTGTACTTGCCATTTCAATTAATATTGGTTGAAAGGTAGCAGTGCTTTATTTAATACAAATAGTCAACAAACGACAAGGAAATATTATCAACCAAACGTAACATGACTATGTATAAGAAAAGCAAAATTTTAACTTCCGGACGGATAGTGATTAGCAACAGGAAAATTTACCGTTATTCTGTAAACATTGCAAAACTCCTAATATACACTTCCTATAATGAAAAAGACTTGTAAATATATGAGTTAGTGGTTGTTGTTGACTGTATCTTGCAAAGCTTCGTCAGAACACTAAATACTTCCAATTCGAAATCTCGTGTGGTGGGCAGTTTAATTTCTTTAGTATTTTCGTTTGTTGTCTGGATCGGTACGTTTGGCAGATAATACAATAGCCATACCGTCAAATAAATCATTTTGCTTAACCACACGCTAGAGAGCCAAACAGTAGGCATAATACCTTTATTTTGGATTGATGATTTTGAGGATCCTTTGTAAGAATCAAGTGTCTCCGGGCATGCAGTTTCGACTTTCCCAAAGGAATATTAAGTAGGCATATTTATTCTGAAAATAGCCTTATTTATGGTTTAACTTCGCTTTGTTCGTCGTACTTCATTCGACGTTGAGAGTATTTATCTCACAGTCGCTCGACCACGACAAACGACTGTCTAAGCCATTCAATGCCATTAATCTGGCCGATGCAGAATGATCAATGAAGGTTCGTATATCAAGTGTCCGTGGGTGGCATTGCAACTGTCACTTGTTACATAGATTGCTCGGAGTCCTCAATATTTATGCACGCCACGTATTGTTCGTTGAGGAGCGGCGCCTAGTGGCAAACGCCGTATTGGAATATCGATTGCAGCGAATTGCTTTTTGGGCGTACCACCACACTATGTCACGACCAAACAACATATATATATATATTCGCCTTCCGTTCTGTAAGAATATTAGACAAGCTAACCCGAACAGGTTTGTTCAACCACTTCTCAAAGGTGTTTGTAGGAGAAAAGATTGCCTTAATTTTTTTTTAGCAAATACAGGTTCATGTTCAGTTGTGTTACTAACAATAACGGTCAAGAATGTGTCGTTTCCCAGACTTAAATGACGTCTCGCTGTGAATCCAATCCAAAGTGCCATCTTCATTGCAATTCGCGTCTAGAACATGCTTCTAAGATCAAAGGTGTACCGATTCTTGACCTCACTGCGCAAACAATATGAACGTAGTCACTCGTATAAACATACAGAACGACCGCTATGACCCTAATCAAATCATGTGCTAGTATTAAGCGCGCCCTGTTAATGCCATAAGAGGGAGCACACGATTACAGCTGCTTCAACTTTGAATAATAAATTCTAAAATTTAAGGTGATGCCAGTCTTGACGATAAGACTCAATATACGCTGAGTAGTGCTTGTGATATACATACCTTCCTAAGCATTAGGTGGCATTCCATATACATCAGTGTTGATGTTAAGTCGGACATAACTCAGTTCCGCAAAAATGTTAATTGCATACCGAGTGCTATGGTTGGGGACGCGTATCCAAAATCATACGTGCTAAACGGTGACATCAAGAAGTAATGTATTCACATCTAATGATTTTAACAGTCAACTCCAATTTTATAGCGCAATGCTTTCCCTATGTTAAAGATATTTTGCTTTTTAAAATTAGGACTCCATTAATCGACAGTAAGGGCTATATATGTATAAATCTATGGGATAATGGCTGCATCTCAACCGCTCTATGGGGCCTTGTTTGTTCAATTATGCTAATAGGGTCGTAAATATGCGGACAGAGGAGAATTAATTGACATCAGGTGCTTAAGTGGTTTATCAGCAAGAAGCATTTTTATTTGTAATGGTATAAGCTGGGCGAACTTCATCTTTCTGCATAAGTGTTGGCGATTAATTAATCCAACCTGCCAATAAATCCATCCCTTTGGTTACGATCAAAGAATTACCTGCAAATACTTTGTATGGGGTCTGCATCAAAACACTTTACCTTGACGGATTACTTCATACATAGGAATATTGTATGGGGTAAACAGCCTGCTGATATAACTGCGAGTTCAAGCACTTCTGTTTGCTGATATATTATACTGCATCTTGTTAATGTATGTAGTTTTGTTGAGTTGCGCATTAGACAAAGAAACTAGTCACTGACCAGACAACCGAGAAAACCGAGAAAAGAAGAAATTTACAAATATAGTAATATCCACATACTCTCCGTTAAGCATCAGTCTTAAAAACGGCTAGATTTTACCACAATATTATAGGCAATGTATAACTTTTTTTATCTTACATTAAGATCGCTTAACTACACGTAACGACCGCAGCATGTTGTATTTGGTGAATACATCGGAATGTAAAGTGGCGCACTGGTACATGCGGAATCTGAAACCTGTGTTATAATAATCTTATCCGGTTTATTGTTATGTTGTTGCATGAATGGGATACATTTACTTCATACTGTTTCCGCACCTGACATCAAAGGAGTAATTGGCTCGAAATGCGTTATGATTTGACTCTTTGACAACCAGCAGAAGGATGTCGTCTGCGATCAGTGGCTACAAGTGAATAATAAATGTTCACAGTAGATGAACGCAAAGAGATTGTAAATATGGACCCCTTGCATTGCCACAAACATATCTGTACCTAAGGTAATCGTCTATTGTCAAGGCACAGTAGTTTCATGAGAGTCGATAGCTTATTGTATAGTGGTGGATATAAAGTAACAAAAAGTCACCGTGACGCAAGGAACTTATGATGTCATCCCTTATTTATTATTTGATGGTTCGATGAGTTTATCTTGGCATCGATTATCTAAGTTTCGTTTGATCATACACACAGTTCATAAGCATAACTATATAACAAGGCAATGTATGCACGCTCGACGTAATACATTTATGTAAAATACTGTACATAATTATAATGTGGCGCTTTAATAAAAGCTAATTGCACTAACAATTCAATTGGATGAGTGAACAACGTGAAAGATGTAGAAGCTACCTTTACAGACCTTCCTATTTGTGATGTATTGCTTGTTTTAATGATGCATTCAAATGACTCATTGTTAACACTCAATAGCTAACAGGTGCTGACGATGAAAAAAAGGAATAACCATTGAACTACACAGACGTTGGAGGATTGCTGTCGTTGTGAATTGAATATTTGTATGTGACCATTCTCTGACCACATAAATCTGGTCACGGAACCATCATAAGTATGACAGCATTGCTCATTTACAAAACTTTAATTTCATCTCGTTAATTTCCCAGATGATCTGTTAGCCTTGAGCTTTGCGCTACAGGTGCTTAGGGGTCCAAACTAACCTGGGACAATACAGGGCTCTTGTTGATTGTTGACTGGCCCAACAGTCTTCTCTACGATAGTCATATTGCATTAAGATGGTGAAAGTTCAACTGCGCGTTGAATTAATTCGAAATGTACATGTTTTAAATCACTTCGACTAACTGTTAATCAACATTAATCAATGTCAATTGCTAAACTAAACTTCTCTTCAACAAATGTTGCGAATAGAACTATCACATCTGCTCATCAACCACTATGGAATGGTAGGTCTTTTTAGAAGCATTTATATTTTAGTTGGTATGCAAGTACGTCATAAATGCCCCTATGGCAGATGTGTGTCGAAGGTTCTTATCGAACGAGCACCAGCGGGTAATATATAATTACTTTACATGGCATTGTTGCAATTAGCATTAATCTGATCATTCGGCGGACAGGTGTTTAATTGTAATGTTATATTAATCATTTGTCTTGTATGTACTAAACCAACAACGTGTAAGAGCTAACGGGAAGAGATAACAAGGCAGAGAACAATTCATTCTCAAATAACATTGTCCAGTACCAGATGCTTGACAGCACATCCATGCATGTAATTACGTCACCAGCGATGCACTCTATACTGCAGTATATATTTAACTCGGTATTGCATTCGTTGCATTGCAAAATCAGTAAAGTGGGTTAGATTGGCCACTTATTAAAATAAATTCCATATTGAGAGACTGGTGATATTTAATTGAAAGCCACCTTTATAGCAATCCCATGTTGGTAGTGCGGGGTTGTTAATGATGTGAGTTAGCAATGCATTTCCAATAAAATATCAGTTATTACTTAGGTTAGATATGTCCAAACAAAATAGACAAATAATATTTGGCTGTGACGTCGGAGCGAATGAAAGGATATCCATTAGCTTTTAAGCCATCAATCAGATTCATCAGACGTGGTGACAGTGAATCAGTCACTGAACCAATTGAGATGACTTTTAATCAACGAACTAGCCAAATATAACTACATCGTATGACCCTCTGAGAACTCATTTATAACCAATCCGAGAACCTTTTGGAAGCTAGCCGGTCTCGACTTTTTTGTATAGAGCGCTCCATGTCTGATGTCTATACTTGTGCTACGCCGAGCTACCTGCGTGGCGTTCTTAGATCATGATTCTCTAGAGATTTGTCCTGTGTCACATGTTTCTATCTACAAGGTGCCTCAAAACTTTAGGCCCACTTCCTACAAATGTTAGCACTATTGTAGATCAAACATAATGATTAGTAATATAATTTGATGAATCATTTCAGTTTATGCGATCCACAGGGTAACGCGGATACCCATTGCGCTTTATATCGTACAACATATTAATGGACGAAACATGTGTAGGAATACCCCATCAATTACGGAATATTAATTGAATTTATGCGTGGTGTAAACCTTAATGTCATACATGACATCGTTCTGACATCCACATTCTTGAATATGTTCTGTAATGTACAGGAGGGATTTTTTGAGGCATGTGATCATTAAGAAAAGAGAAAGTCCTAATAATGTCTCATACACACATGACAGTCTTGTTCAGAGCACTCATCAACTTGCACATTTTTATAAACTTGAATTATGGGACCTGATAAGAGTGTACAGGGCAGGGACTTTTTTTTGAGGCATTATTAATGTCATTATGGGGAGAGTTATTGCACAATAAACTTGCACAATTTTTATAAACATCACATGAGGGAGTTGTAGAAGCCCCCAAGTCGACAGTTACTGGCGTTTTGAGTGGCCCATTAAACATCATTAACAGTTGGCGATACCAATAAACAGATGGGATTAATGTACAATATCTAAACACACGAGAAACATATTTGTTATTAGACCAGTAGCAAACGCGGAATTTCTATCGCCTCAGTGTCGCCAATTGTTGTATTGATCGCATCTCTAACAATAATCGAACGGATTGAACGCAATGAATATGCAATTGGCGGTTCCTAAATGTTGTAATCAGGAAATGCATAATTGATTCCGTCGATATTCACAGTTCTAATGTGCAGTGACTCAATTAGCCAATGTCAGACAAATAGTTAATTGTCAGTTGATGATAGGAACCATCCATGAGCGCAGATAAACGAAACTCCATTGATTGCAACCTCAAGCTTGCTGTACTGGATGACACAAGTTCGTCGGGATCAAGTTCTACAGCTTTGTCAGATTAATGATCACAGACTAATGAAGCACCATATAATGCCACAATAAACATGTCTATTTAATATCCCACTAGACAGGCAGCAAATGCATTGCCGGATACATTTTATGCAAAGGAATTCCCTAAATCATAAATCAAAAATAAAAGTATCATGCGTCCCTTATGACTCTCCAGCTTAGAATTTATCGAATTTTGTTGCTCAACGTTTCATCTATCTTAAAGTACAGTACACCAAGACGATTATAAACACTTGAACTGCTGGCGATGATTGTTACTATACTGGTGCAGCTTTTTAATAAATCAATGACATCTGAGTGGTTTTGTTCCATTCCTTACGCAGCTGTGTCAACATGCAAAAATGAGGATCGCCAGTCGTTATCAATTGGATACCTGAACAACATATATACTGGATTTACTTAGCATGATTATACTACTAAAGCATTGCCATGGCGATAGTAGTATTGATAGTATATATTATGTTTCGGTGGCCGTAAAACCTAGGTAACGTGTTATATTACGATGATTCTATGGAAGGCGTAAATCATATACCCTATACAAATTCTTTCAATTGCGCATAAGAACGACCATTGCGAGATAGTCTCACAAAGTATAAAGCATCGCAGCTCACAAAAGCTCTACTTTGCTTATCCATAACGGAAATCGGCATACATTTTTTTAAATGAGACGTTGGCGTCGAATTTGTTGAATAACTCATTTCTCGTAGCTATAATCTTAGAAGGAGCATAGAGGAGCTGTTATACTTTTATGTCGCCTAAGTGATTGCTTGGGATTTTTGCAGGCATCCAAATAACACATTTATGACAAAGACCTGGTTATTTATTGAATGAAAGTTTGAGTGAGAGTACATAAGCTTAACAACAGGCTGATATTTTGTATTTCATTCTGTTCAGATACCGCACTTTAGTGCATTACTCAAACGAAAGGTTTCAGCTGTCATCCCGTCTCTGTCCAAATCGGTCTTAAGGGGCCATAATAACAAATGCATCCTGTGGACGATTCCTGACATTATCTAACGCGAAATTTTATATCAACAATTATATAACATCTGGCTCTGATGACCTCCCGAGGAAAATCTACATTTATGTTTGTATATCTTGTTTTCGAGCGACTAGGTTTCGAATGTACACTTGCGTGTATATAATACATACATGCATCTATACATACATACATACATTCATACATAAATACATCCATACAAACATACATACATACGTACATGCATAAATACATACATGTATACATACATACATACATACATACATACATACATACATACATACATACATACATACATACATACATACATACATACATACATACATACATACATACATACATACATACATACATACATACATACATACATACATACATACATACATACATACATACATACATACATACATACATACATACATACATACATACATACATACATACATACATACATACATACATATGCATACACATATTTCTTTCGTAGTTTGCCTTGCCATCTTCTCATTTGATATTGCCGTTAGTTGCCACGTCTTTGTGGTCCCCATTTTTAAATGTTATAACTAGGAATTGTTAATGTGAGAAATCGTAAATACTCCCTAACATGTTACTGTTACCGAGTGTATTTGATACGCCGGTTGTGACGTCATCTGTAGCTAATACACTAGTAGTAAGCTCATCGTGCCTCAATGAAGATATTTTTTACCCTAAATACGGAAAAATTAACTTTAGGCCAATCACCAATGATGAGTTGCATTCGTCTGAAACAGCTCCAGATGATTGCAACCGTACAAAGTCAGACAATGGCAAAGTCCAGGGTGCAAAGCAAACGATCGTACGCGCTATAACATATCGATTCGGCAGTTGTCAGTTGTAAGGAGCTCACGCAGATTTTAACTCCGTGTTTGTGATGCAGAATCTGGTATTCGAGCAATCTAAGTGAAGGAGTCATAAAAACGCAATTTACCTGAGGTACCATTGAGGCAGCGGATGAGTGACATATTAATGCCAGGTAATGGGAAGCAAACCGGACGAGGCGTGGTGCTGTCGAGTTAGGCAGATGACTGGAAAATGTTGCTTGTTCGTGAGCACATGCACTGTGGTGGATCGGTAAGTGGAGATGATTTACCCCGATTATAATTCGACTGAATCATGGCATTGTATATCAATCAGCTCGTCAGGTAAACCAATGATCAAAGTGTTGAATCGCGTGCCTCACACAATCAGCTTAACCCTACCTTATTATTGATGTATGCTTAACGGTTCCTCAGAAGTAGCAAGAGAGGGTCAATCATCAAAGTGGCTTTAAGTTTGGTGCCTAACTCTGTGGAAGCAAATGACTATCATAAAGCCCGAGAATAACGAGACATATTTCAACAAGCACAACACTGGTACTGTTATCGTAAGTGTAACATAACATCATCATAACCGTTCGCGGAGTGCGTCTTGTGCGTATGCCTGCAAACAATCAAACATTACAGATATTATTTTACATTGTAATTAGATTTGTTCCAAACACGTCCCTTTTGTGATGTGTAAGCATAGCCCTTAATATAAAAAATGACCATTGTGTATGGTGAGTTGAAACGAGACATGAAGATGGCAGATTTTTTTAAATTACTATACCTAGGGGGATAGTACCGCTGTCACTCATATCATGATTTAATTAGCACATTCATTCTGGGCCATATAGTTGACGGTCACCACGGTCACCACCAATCCATACCACTCACACCACGGGAACTACCACTCACCAATCACCGTGACACTTCTAACTAAAAGTTTTCTCGATTATTTTATACGATACAGCATGTACGGTATCCTTTTCAAAGAACGATGGATTATACTTTATTTTTAAAATGATCACAGGCGTAGACGGCTGCCCGGGTAATGTTGCCTAGACAGGTGTAGTCGGTGATAGAAGGCAGGTTACTGTAGGTGTTAGGAACGTGTATGACAATGTTGCGGTGGACCAAAATTACCTTACTTCGCATAAAGTTTCCGGGTTTATGGACACGAGGCTCAGGAAAGCCATATCACGTGATTCATAATGCAGTTAACAAACCGAACGCCCACGCAAAACATGTTTGTCACCTATCAGCTGCGTATTTTGTCATGCACAGTCAGCCGTATTTTGAACACGACTCGGGTCCACACGTACATTATGAAGAGTTTCATATTATACCATAATTATTCAGGAAAATTATGCAACTGTTTGTTTTGATATCCAGAAATATTGCTTCAGCAAAGCATACCCCA